>CM033738.1:39240460-39840460 GCA_019671005.1 Hibiscus mutabilis
AAAATATTATCATTAACCTTATCATGCTCGTGAATCTCTTATTGATTCACTTGTCTAAACACCTGACATAATTCTTTAACCCTCACACATTAGAATTTAACATTATTATCATAGTAAGCAATTGCATCCATTCCAACAAGTAAAATCATCAGTAATTATGACATCCTAGTGGCATGTATACACTTTTAACCTTTACCATACTTCGTTTAATCTCCAGATCCGACTAAACCTGTAGCTCTGATACTAATAAATGTAACACCCATTTCCCGTATCTATACACCGGGTATGAGTTGAAAATGTTACAACTTCTTTAATCCAAAAATCAGGGTAATTTAAAATTTTCAGAAAACTTTCCGATGGTCACCCATCCTAAAATTTCTCTAGCCCAATCACACTTAACTTTATTTAAAATTGACTTAAATTATTTGTTCGAGTTCCAATCATAAATGAATTATCTTAGAATGCAACTCATCACTTAAGGTTATTCTTAACCTTAAATCTTTCTAGAAACGCCACTTATCTTGAAACCATAACGAACTTTAAAGGTCAATCACACTCAAATAGGTTTAGCAAGTATACATGCCACTATAATAATCAAACCTTATTTAGGATGTCATTACTGTGATTACCTGTTGAGCTTTTCAATATTGATGCAATGCTTTTCTCCATCTCTTATTGATTTACCTATGTGTGTACAATCACACGCTAAGTACGAACTTAGTGAGACAATAAATGAAGTTAATAACAATAATTTAAATTTTATTCAACTTCATAGCTACGTTTATATAGCATGATATATGCCAATGCATCAACTTTCACATTGCATTAGTAACTATTTACTATATACCAATGTCATAATATTTTCATGCTTGCCCGGTTATCATAGTATGTCGTATATGCATAATTGCATCATGATCACTAGATAAGTATACCATCATACTAATCATGTATCAACATAATATAAACCGAATATAAATTTCTTACCGATTACTTGCCATCTGCCCCGAGTGTTCATATAAACCGGATACCCGATTTCATAGCTCGATTTTATAGCCTGGTTTTTATAACCCGAATTTATAGCCCAAATATAGACCTATGGGGACCCTGGATACACGAGTCAAATATGCACTGAAGTGCTTCCCGCACATTTATAAGGTTGTGCTAACCATACACTAAGTGACCTTTCGGTACACTATAGTGCTATCCCAAATTCCTGATTATGCAGCGTGCTGCTGGACTCTATGGCATGCCAATTATATCCTGTCCCTCAATTGACTTATTTGGGCATAATTTCCGTATTTATTCCATCCATGGCAATGTATATCAATATAATTTATCATTGGCAGTTCATACCCGAAATAACATTCATAGTATACCATCATCAATAACTAGTGATAAATGCATTTGTTTTCAACCTTTGACATATTTAAAATATGTCAAATATATGATCAATGACATAAATATCATGCCAATATAGAAACCCGGTAGACTTATCACAAGTCTTACCGTTGATGTATAAAACATCCATGTATCATGTTATGTATGCATTGCACTCACCTGAGCTATTTATTAGCATGGCTAACTAAATTCTACTCGATCATTTCCTTTATAGAACCTCAAACCTTCTTTGATTTAGACTTGACTTTACTAATCACATGAATAAGATAAAAATATTTGTTAGATTCAAATCTAACAATACCTTAAACATGTTGTCTAATATAATCATTCGAATATAAAATTTCCAAATATTTTTCCTTTCTTCCTTGTATTATTCAAAAACTCATTATAGTCCCTAGTGACCAATTTTAACTTTCAATAATTCTTCCGAGCTTGCTAACTCACATTTAAATACATAATGTTTCAAATTCCATTTTCTGACAGCTTGCATTACCTTTAAATATTTTCTTATACCGGGAAGAATACATACCGGATTTTAATTTATTTAATATTGGAAAAACTAGATTCGATAACGGTTCTAATGGTATAAGCCGCATAAATTAATAAAATCTACAGAAATTATGAAAATTCTTCAAACTCCCGTCACAGTACTGTCCTTACAAAATCTGCTCTATAAATTTTCTGACCTTTATTCGATTAAAAATTCATATCTTTTAACTCGGAACTCGAAATTAGTTTTCGTTTGTTGGAGACGAAACTAGACGAACACATCTTTACAACAGTATAAAATTCATCATCTAACCATTTTTGTAGAATTTATGGTGAATTTTTGAAGTCACTGCCAAAATTCAATCTTCTACATAGCTTTCCATAATAAACTTCTAATTTCTACTAACTTCTTCTTATTTTTCTGCTTATCAATTTAGTCCCATGACTTACTTCAAACCACCAACTCATCATCTTCTTCATAAAATAATTATTCAAAATAATTCCCTCTAATTTTCTTTCTTTGCCCAAAATAGTCACTAAAATGCAAAAGTAAGAATTCAAACTTCTTAACTTTGCAATTTAGTCCTCAAGTCAACTCTACTAATTCTATTATTTTAACTGAAAATTAGATATGATCCCTATCCAAGAACTCCTTTCCTATTTGGTCTCTTGATTTTGACAATTTGTCAAAATGGTCCCTAATTCGATCCAACATCGGTTTAGCATTCTAACATTAATTTCACATTCCAACATCATTAATTACATAAATAAACTCCAAATTCATAAAATTCAGATTTCGTCCCTTAACTTTGAAGCTTGCCGAATTGGTCCCTATATATTTAACTTAGGGTTTTACTTCCAAAAACAAATCAAGCTTACTAGATCATTAATCCAACACCACAAACCCTAAGTTAGACTTAAATCCATAAACCCTAATCTTCTCCATATAAACCAAAATATGTAGGATTTAAATCCTAACTCAAAAACATGAATTTAATATCTTATAAGCTTGATTCCAACTTAAATTCAACCATGGAATCATAAAATCTCAAAAGCCCCAATTTTGTTCATAAACCCTAATTTCCTTCTCATGTAAAATTCTCATCAATAAAGAATATATTCCATGAATTAAATACAACAAAAGATAGATCTTGAAGAGTAGAACAACTTTGCAGTTCGAAAGATTACTTGAAAATTGAGTTTCGGGACTTGAATCGAGCTTGGAAATTTTCTCCCCTTTTTCCCTTAATTTTCGAAATGTAAAAGATGAATAAAGCTTCATCTTTTTGCCTTTTAACTTTGAATTCCTCCAATTATGCCACTTTTGTTTAATAAATGAATTTTAAATTCTTTCAAATAGGGAAATTACAAAAGTGCCATTTTTATCCAACGGTTGAGATTGATTTTATCATCAATCAAGGGCCAAGATTTAAAATTCAAGTTTTTTCTTCCAAAAATAGCCCTTTTAAATTCAATTATTTCAAAATTGCCATCCCTACCAAATGACCAATTTGCCCTCCAACTAGTTTTTATTTACTAGTTGTTTCAAAATTGCCATTCCATTAAAATCTAACTAAATTAGTTCCTCCTCAACCGGCCACCATTCCATAAATATCATTTTATGATTTTCCATGGATTATGGAACAACCTCTAAAATTTCAATTCAGCATGATTTCCCGATATTCACAAATTACTTATACTACGATTTTACCTTTATTGAGCTATCAGATCTATTCCAAAAATTCTATATTTCCATAATATTCCTCGTATCAACATCCTTCATCCAATGACCTAAATTTTAATCTCGAGTTAGTAGTTTACTAACTTTTCCCTTATGATTTTCCAAAATTACGATCTTGCCATTTTTCATCTAATGGCTCATATTTAGCATGGAAAGTCAACTTAAATCCAAGGGTTCATATTCTTCCAACACAAAGAAAATATCTTAGACATGTAAAATGACATAATCAACCTTGGCTTATCATCCTTCAAAATATTCTAGATATTTGATTCGATCCAATTATTCTTCCAAAACTTTATCGCTTTATAGCCAATAATACATACTTCGTACGAAAAATCCAGGTAACATGAAAATGTCATTCTTGGGGGTAAACTATTCATTTACGGGGTTAAAATACACAACTTTTAAAAATTACACTTTGGTCCTTGAACTTTTCCAAAGTTTACACTTTAACCCCCTAAACTTTCAAAATTTACATTTTGGTCACTAACCAAAATGTTGGGATATTACAGATCTTATTCTCCTTCTCCATTCTTAAGGGTTTAGACTTCAACTCATGAGTAATAAGAGACCCAATTAGCTCATCAAGCTTGAGCTCATTTAATTTCTTGGCTTCAATTATAGCTGTCTTCTTACTCTATCATGATTCAGAAAGTGAGTAAATCAACTTCCGAATAAGTTTGTATTCTGAAATTTCCTCTCCAAGACCTTTGATTTGGTTGACGATTGTGGAGAAATGGTCGAACATTCTCTTTATGTCTTCGTTCATTCGTATGTGACTTCAAGCTTGTCTCATACTTCTTTGGCACTCTCACAAGAAGACACCTTTGTGTATACTTCAGGGCCCAAAGCACAAAAAAAGTGCAAGGCCTTGCAATTTAGCTCCATCTTCTTGCGATCATTCGCACTCCATTTCGCCTTGCTTTGTTGTGGCACAAACAATCCATCAAGAACTATATCCCAAAGATAATAGTCGTTTGTTCTCATGAAGAACATCATCATATTCTTCCAATAGGCATAATGTTGACTGTTGAAGAAGGGTGGCTTGTCAATGGATTACGCCATGGATACCGGTTGATAGAATGGTTATCGAGATTGCTAGGCTCACCTCAATAGGATGTTAATCCTCTCGATTGAGCCTCGCTTTGATACCAATTGTGGAGACCGATATCTTCAATCGAAATGCTTGCAAAGTGGTAGAGAAATGGTAGTTTGGGTGATGGTGGTAGAAGCAAAAGAAAAGAATTGGAAACAGTGAATTTAGAGTGATTCGAGCTTCTAACCAAGCTCTACATCCACTACCTTAGCTTCCCCAATAAGGATTTCAACAATTCACTAAGAATTCTTCCCCTTTTCAAGGCTTAGGAGGAAACCTTTACAACCTAGACTCACTCACCAAGCCTAGAATCCAAAGCTTACAAACCAAGCTCTGGGAAACTTCTCAAACAAAAGAATTAATTAGCAAACTAAAATCCCTCTCAAAAGGTATGTGTTTGCACACTAAAGTACTCACCCAAATCCTAATACACTTGAACATACATTGACAATTGAGATCAACAAGTGTAGTCTATACAAGAATATGAAAATTGAGCATTAAGACATTCTTTAATCAAAAGATTGTTGACATGAGGATCATTAGTGTTTCTTGGTGCTTGAAGGTCCCTTTTATCTTCCCAAAAATGATCATAGCCGTTGGTGACCGTTGGGGATGAATTTGAGCCGTTGGGGCTGATTTCCATGTTGAAATTTCCCAATCTGGTGCATGGCGTATCGATACATGAGGTACCCTTATCGATACAACCTTTTTGGGAAAGAGCCGTTGAGCCTGAAATTATACATGCGTATCAGTACGACACTGTTTGAAAATAGCCATTGGGGAGTTTAAACCATAGGCGTATCGATACGAATTGAGGCGTATTGAAACGATCCTTCGTGTATCGATAAGGACAAGCCTTTACATGTACGGTTTTTGGCTACTAGAAAATTACTGTAGCTGAAACCCTAAAAGGTATCAATACGGGTGTATACCGTATCAGTACGGTTCTTAATAAAACTTGGGTTTGTCCATTTAAAATCATTTTGAATATTTCCAAAGCGTTATAAAAACACATCAAACATATTTTCAAGTTGTTTGGACTTAAAATCATTTTTGAAATCTTTTCAATGTAGTCCAAAACTATTTTTCAATTATTATATCAAAACAAAAATCCTAACACAGAAGTTCACCAAATTTAAAAATATATATATATACACGCATGTATATAGTTGGCATGATCAGTTAGACCATCCTTATCAATAATGATGCAAAAGTTATTGAGATTTATATGCACATTTATTAAAAGAACCTGAAGTTCTTTTGGTGCTTGTTCTCAAAGGAATTGATTAAATTCTACTTACTAAAAGAACTCGAAGTTTTTGTATTGCTTGTTCTCAAAGGAAATGATTAAGATCCCACTTACCAAAAGAACTTAAAGTTCTTATACTAAAGTTGATATTGCATGCCTTGCATATCTGAATGAAATATGGGCCCATTTATCCAAAAATGTGGAAAGTTTTATATGATTTTAGTAGATGCATCTACATTGATTTATCAACTTACAACCAGAAGTTTGTGAGATTGATTAGAAAAAGATTCAGATTATGCAATTAGACTATTCGTCTTGTAAAAGCTTGTGGGTTTATATTTTAGGCTATATCGGTTGAAATAACTGTTACAAAGCCTATTGATTATGAAAAATACAGTTTAGCAAAAATTTTTAATTTGATGCATCCTCATTAATAGCTAAACTATGATAACAAAATTATCTATATGGTATTTCACATATAGCAACACGTATACGTATCAAGCCAACGAGTTATAATAAACTCCTTATTAGGATTTGACTTTTGGTCAGAAGTCATTTCCCATTTTTAAATTTTTGAATATGTGATATATAGTTGAATTGCTCCACCACAACGCACAAAATAGGTATATAAAAAAGTTGAGAATATATATTGAGCATGAGTCTCCTTTTATGTTTAAATTCTTAAACATTAATTGGAGAATCTTTATGACATGATTTTTTCTCAATATCAGGGGGAGGTAATAATCAACTGGATAAAGGAAAATAAATTATCATTATCTAGATCCTCGTATATGAACCAGAAGTTCATAAGATAATTCATGTCATTACATGTCAACTGCCAGGCATATTTACTGACCCAATGAGAGTAACTAAGTCTCATATACCAACTGAAATGCTCTAAATTTGAATTACATGTTAGAGCAAATGAATGTAAATCATGCATGAAGCATGATAGTTAAAATTGGTTTCAATGATCAAAATTTTCTTAAATAGAAAGTAATATGAGGTGGTCATATATTGGAGGCGGGTGCGCCTGAAGAGACCCAAGACATAACTAATAATAAAACTCTAGAAGAGTTTTAGGTACCTGAAATAAAGATTGAAATCTTGAAGAGATCTCGATGACTTTTGCCAATACGAGAAAAGAATGGAACCGGAAGAAATAGAAAAGTTATTGACAACAATTTTACATAGAATACTTCTATAGAAGTAAAAAAAAGAAAACGAGGATCTAGCATAGAAATCTATCAAGAAGTATAGATATCGAATTGGCCAATATAGAAAGACGCTTCGAACTTCCAAAAGTGAAGTTTTTGGACCGATAGTCCAAACACCTAAAGGTGTAATGCAACTAAGGCACAAATAAGTAGTTGAAAATACGACTTGAATTATGATTTATAAAGAATTTTAATTACTTCATGGTGGATGCAATTACTTTGGCAATTATGAAATATTTTATATGCATCTAATTATTTTATGGATCCCTATTTATCCTTGAAGGATTGAAAATGCTAGAAGCATTTGAAAATTTTCGAGGAAATTTATTTAGACATGTCCCATTGAATATTTACATTCTTGGCACATTTGGTATAATCGCCTTAGTGAGTACTTATTGAGGAAGCACTATAAGAATGATCATATTTTCTTATGCATTTTACAAAGGAGTTTGGATCAAGATTTATTATGATAATTTGAATATCGTTAAAACTCCTGAAGAGCTTTAAGCTAGAAACTCATGGAGAGCTTTCAAAGTATTTAACGAAAGTATTTGAGAAAAGAATCTTGAGATCAAGTTTTGTATTGACTTGAAGATCGAGCACTTGAATATGCGCTTTTGTCTATGAATTGACATAAGCTAAAAGAATCTTAATGAAGATTCAATATGGATAAAACATATCTATTGAGTATCCTACTGATTGCAAGATTGATGGATGTGAATAAATTTATCTTTGAAAGAAAGATAAATAAATCCTTGATCTGTAAGCATCATATATTAGTTGGTCTAGAAGTACCATCTAAATGCTACGAAGATCATTACCTTTAGATCTTCAAACATCAATCGATATCTCCTCAAATCATGTAGAAATAATTGTTATGCATGAGGCAAGCCAAAAATGTATTTGGCTAAGACCATTGATCCAACATATCCAGAAGATATGTGATTTGTTTTCACAAGATATAATTCAAAGCTATCTTGTGAATAGATAATGCAAGATGTATATCTCAATCGAAAGGTGGATACATCAAAAAATGACAAAATAGAACATATTACTCCAAAGTTTCATCCCTCACGATCTTTAGAAAAATAATATTCAAGATTCAATTATGAAGATTCAAAGATCTTATGTGATGTTTTCATGAAGGGGAGTAAATACGAGTTGCACTATTTTCCCTTAACCGAGGTTTTGTCCCGATGGGTTTCCCTGGTAAGGTTTTTAATGGGGCAACATGTTATACGTATCAAAGATGTGTGTACTCCTTTTCCTTCACTAAAGAAATTTTTCCCACAGGGTTTTTATCTTAATAAGGTTTCAACGAGGCACATTATCTTCATAGACATCCAATGAGAAGTTATGAATATTTATCTATGTGGATGTCTATCATGATAAGAACTTTATCTAGGAGATTTGATTTACTTTGTCATTAGGAATATTATCTTCATTAATTAGAGTTCAATGTATTATGTACTTCTTATGCCTATAAATAGATGATTTGATTAAGGCATTCTACACTTATGTCAATATTGAGAACAATACAAATCTCCCTTTTTCTCTCATCTTTTCCAACATCTGCTTATACCATATATATATATTTAACCTTTTTCTATAATTTATATAATAAATATGGTAATATATATTTATTACTTTACCTAATATACGTATGGTACTGTATATGTGTTATTTGTTTTTTTAACCTAATATACATATAATTTATATTTACCCTATTTATATAGTACATAATATAGTTAATATAAATTTTAAAACACAAAATAGACATATTGAGTGGAACAGAGGGAGTATTATATTATTTACATTTTTATCTTAATATGTGCATGTGTGTGTTTATTTCTTATTTGACATTTATGTTTAGTTGTTTTATATCCCTTTATTTAATCTTTCATGTGTTTTTAATTTTAGTATATTTGTTATGACATGTTTTTAATTGTCATTCACTTAACCTTTTAAATTACATTTAATATTTTGATAATTAATTAATTTTAACTATAAAAAGGAAGTATTTATTAGTTCGAGTATTTGTGTCGTAATATCTTGACTTAATGGATATTGACCAAATGTTCGAATTATTTTATATTGTCTAAAGATAAACTTTGGATGAGTAAATGTAGACAAGTCATAACATCATGTGTAATTGTTTGCATCATGCATAAAAGTGATGTACTCAATTCGAACTATAAATTAACACGACAATCAGGCTTAATTGATGCCAGTTTAATCTATGGTCCAAATTTACGTCATCCTTATTAATTAAATCTTTAATTAATTCGAGCCTGTCAAATGTTAAAGCTCACTTAATCAAAGTTTCTACTTATTTAAGAACATTTAATTAAATCTAATTTAAATTTCAAAATTTCCTGTCAAATGTTAAAGCTCACTTAATCAAAGTTTCTACTTATTTAAGAACATTTAATTAAATCTAATTTAAATTTCAAAATTTCCATCGAATAAAAACAACGTATAATGTGGTACTGATTTAGGATATCATGGGAATGTTAATCCTTCCCCACACGTAACCAATACCCGAACACATTTTTTTAATCTCTAGTTTTATAATGTTCGATTTACCTTATCCAAGTGGCCGGTGGCTACTCCAAGTTATATTTTTCAAAATATAGGAAAATATAGGTTTTAGAAGAAATCCTCCACAATTTAATTTTTAAAACATGGGATATCTTGTTCGATTACCAAAAAATCGTCGCTACACCAATATTTTACTATTGTAATAGATTTAAAGAATACTGATAAAAATTTTATAAAAAATTTAAACTTACTATTTATGTTTGCATACTCTTTATTTTTCTACGTTTATTTTTGTATTTTAAGGTATGCTTATTTGTGTATTTCTTCTCTATTTTAATAAAATCTGATGTTTGTACAGCATAGTTACATGGATGTGCAAATTTTTACTAGATGCATTTTAAAACATATATTATTACCCATTATGAACTCAGAAATTTAAAACAATTAAAAAAAAGCATACAACAAATACCACAATGTATAACACATATTATTACCCATTGTATCAAACCCCACACCTAGTACAAGGTTAAATTCAATATGCACGAAAATAGCACATACAACCTTTGCAAATGAACAAACAACACTAATTAATTAAGTGCATTTTACTTGCAACCAAAGCAACATCCATTTGAAAACACTAAGCCCTAACACCCTGATCACGACTCTTGTTCTCGATGTTCTGTCCAACTTCCTTCGTCTTCTGCCCGACATACCCCACCATATCTTGCATGCCCCTCTTGGCTCACTCCGTGTCAAAGTGCTCGCTGCTTGTGGCTGTGGCCCGTCTCAACCGGTTAAACACGTAGGAGAGCGACGACAGCCCCGTCACCCCGAACACACCAGACGACAAGAATCCGACCACCACCATCGCAACGGCGATGGCGGCAGGCACAAGGACAGGGCTGAAGATGACGAGAAACGGTGTCGCCACGGTTAGGCCGATGACAGTACCGGTTAGGGTTAAACCGGCTAATGCGAGGAGGGCTCCCCCTATAGGAAGGAGGGTGAGGACGGCTAGAACTTGGGTTGTTGACGGTCCCCCGGAATGATAGTTCTTCCCAGTCCCGGTATCGGTTCCGCCACGAACAACCTGGTTGAAGCGGTGCAGTGGGTGGACTTGCGCATAGAGAGGGCGGTCACGGTCTGACATTGATGAAAACTGGTTAGGATCTTTAAGCTTGAAGTGGCAAATTAAAGATGGAGAAGGAGAAGGAGAAGAAGAGAGTGTCTGAGTGAAGTATGGCGTCGGTGTGGGATTTTATAGAGGAAAAGATAAGTGCAACGTGGAGACACGTAGGGGGATGACTTGGAGACCTCAGGCTCTGCATGAGAAACAAGTTTCACCGTCATTCCTGCACATAATTACAAGGGGAAATAATCATGGGATAAATCAATTTTAGCCATTAAACGTTATGACCTTTTTCAATTTAGTCCTTAAATTTTTCACCCATAATCTAATTAGAGGTGGATTTTAACAATACAGGTTGAATGGTCTATTTAATTTTTTTTTTCAAAATTTTAGATGTCTAAATTTAAATTTTCAAAAAATTGAAGGGTTTAATTTAATTTTTTTAAAAATTTAGGGATTTAACTAAAATTTTTAAAAATGTTAATGGAAATTTTTAAAAGTTTTAAGTGGAGACTTAATTAAAAATATTAAAACTTTTAAAATATAACAAAAATTTTTAAAAAAATTTAAGTGTCAAATTAAAATTTTTAAAATTTTCAACTTACATAATTTTTGAGAAATTATTTTCTTACCCTTCTCAATTATGTCATTTATGATCACACCATTCAAAATGCTCACCTCATTTTTTTCCTTTTTGGGTAAAACTCTGATACACAGGCTGTGTAAAATTAATTTTACACAAGCCTGTGTATTTACACTATAAAAATCCAAATCCTAAATTCCTGACCCTAAAAAATTAAACCCTAAACTTTAAACTTTATACACTAAATTCTAAATACTAACATTAAATTTTAAACCCCACAACTTAAACCCCTAAACTTTAAACCCTAAACTAAAACTCTAACCCCTAAAACTAAAAGGCACGTGTAAACTAAAGTTTTTTCCTTTTTTAAATGTCACTGATACAATCAAATTATAACTTTTAAGTATCCAGCATAAAAAAGAATTTACCAAAAAATGAAGATTTACCTGTGAAAAATAATGACATTAGAAAAATGGTAAGATGGGCGGTTATAATTAGTAGGAATAATGAATGACGTTGTGGGTAGGGTTTACGAATTGATTTTTATATATTTGGTTAATTTTTAGTTTTTTAATCGAATCGAATCAAAAAATAGTGTGGGAATGTTTTATAATTTATATGTTTAAAATTATGGTTATCCAAATTAAATAACTTTTATTTTTATAATTTAAAAATAAATATTTTATTTTTCAATTCGATAAAATAATTAAAATATTGTATAAGAATGATTAATTATTTTTATTTACTTAAAAATATTTATAGATTTTTCAAACTTTATCAAAAAATATAAAAATAAATAAATTTGTTTTGATAAGCAATTCAATTTTTTTTAAAAATCATTAATTTTAAATTCGAGTTTTTAGCCAGAGTTTTAATTTCATATGTAAATATTTTCAAATTCATTAAAATGAATTAAAATTATAGGATGAGTCTGCCGCGCTCGATGAGCACCGATGAGCACTGATGATCACTATTAATTTAATTTATAAAGATTTAAAATCTAAAGGACTCACCGTATAATTATAAATTATTTAAAAATTAAAAGGGAAATTGATTAAATACATTTTTTTATTTTTTATTTTCTTTTAAACATAATTAGATCAAAATACCTACCCTAAATCACAAAACCCTAATTTTTTTCTTTAAAATTCAATCCGCCGCCGTTGGCCACATTCGCCCACCACTCTAGGACTCTTGCCAGCCATTGATCATCGTCAACCTCTATTTTCTCTGTTTCTCCCTTATTATTTCCTCCTCCGACTACTACTACATTGTTTTTATCATATTCGTCGTCAAACCCTATGTCCATTAAACTCTCTTAACTTTCAGCTCAACGGTGCTAGGGCTCAACGGTGGCCACGGAAGTGTGGCGGTAGAGCGGTGCAAATGTGGTTGGCGGCAATAGCTAGCAGCAGCAGCGACAGATTAAATTTTAAAGAAAAAATTAGGGTTTTGTGATTTAGGGGTAGGTATTTCGATCTAATTATGTTTAAAAGAAAATTAAAAATAAAAATTATATTTTAATCAATTTACCTTTTGATTTTAAAATAATTTATAATTATACGATGAGTCATTTAGATTTTAAATCTTTATAAATTAAATTGATAGTGCTCATCGATGCTCGTTGTTAGTGGTGCTCAATCGGTACTTGTTGAGTGTTGTAGAATTTTCCTTATATTTTATAATAAAATCGAGTTTGAGTTTAACGTTTTATATTTCGATCAAATGAACCAAAATTGTGTGTATAGTTCGACAGATTTGCATTATTTTTTTAATCAAAGAAAGAAGAATTCACTAAAAAAGAAAGGATAATTACGTAAATCATAACTGAATTTTACTCTCAAACTTATTTTAGTCACTAATATTTAAAAACGTTCAATTTACTCACTAAAGTATAGATATTGAATTTTTTGTCACTTCTCTGTTGACTTTTGGATGACGTCCATTCACCGGCGAACAAAGAAACTTCCTCAAAATTCGAACGGTGAAAAGTTTCATCTACACAAAAAAGCAATATATTGAGAAACAAGCTCCATCCGATGGTGGAAGAAGAAGAATGACGAGAGAGAAGTCGAAAGGTTATTGTTCGATTCGTGGACTTCGAGACACTTTTTAATGACATGGAGGTCAAAATTGAACTCAAAAGACCGAAATGAAGTGACTGGTGAAATTTGAGACCGAACGACCATCATCTACGTCCGTTGATGATGGTGTTCAACGATGGATAACATTCACGTCATAACGCTGTAAAAAAATTAACGAACAAATGACAAAAAAATATTTAAATCTAAACTTCAATGTGTAAATAGAACGTTTTGAAAATTTTACCAAAATAAATTTAAAAATAAAATTCAATGATAATTTACGTAATTTACTTAAGAAAAAAACATGTATTCCAAAACCTACGATCACAATAGACTCAGAACAAACATAGGTGATGGCCACAAACAATCAAACCGATCATACGTATTCCAATTCAAATTGACATCCTACGGAAACACACTCTTCTGTGTCCCACCTCATGACAAACTCACAGAGCTTTTGGAGAAAAATGAACAAGAATAAAAGAACAAAAAGATGAGAGAAATAGGGAGATTTGTTGTGAATAAAAGAACAAAATGCATTGTTCATAGAAAGACAATTCTGTTGTGAATAAATAGCGAAGAAAAATAAATCATTTTCAACACATGTATCATGGATTTAATCTCTACCTCAATTTAATCTTCACAACACCTTTATGACAAGCTTAATGAGTAACATATGTATAAGTTTCACTATACAAACATAGTCCATTTCACATGATACATTATCTCATATATTGGATTTTAAGTGACTCAAAACCAGCAACCTTATATTTCGCAAAACTTATCAGATACACGAATTTCTCAAGTGGTTCCCACAACCACTTCACATACATACTTCAATCGGAGTAACGACACACTTGCCCACCTCTACGGTTTGGATGTATAATCCACTAGCAGGAGTAAACGGAACATTTACCCACCTCAACCACTACGGTTCACATGTTGGAGATTACGGGCTCTTAACACCCCTCGACAAACATGAGGTGACTTTTTATAGTGCACTCTAAACCCTATGGCTTGCCAACTATATCTGATATCATTTTAAACACAACCACTTGCCAATATATTCAATAAACAACATTACCTCACTGTTTTACATATGCAACAAGTCAATCTTCCACAAATGCATTAAATTATGTATTTTCATATTCTCAAAATACTTGCACGAATCATATGCTATTCCCAAAAGTAACCATCAATGACCATTTGCGTCATAATTCTTTTCTAAACATGCATAATACAGTGAGTAATCAAAACCATAACATGTGCATGAGATTTCATTTTGCAAAAGCCGAAACTGAGAGAAACTCAACTGATACTTACTTTCGAGCTTAGATGTGTGTCAAACTTTATCTAAACTCCCACAACTCCTTTTCAAACCCTTTTAACAGCAGTAAAACACTTTTCCACTCACCAACAATCTAACGCTTGCTTGTTGACGTGCGAATCAAGCTTCCAAAGCTTCTGTGCCTTCTTTAAAAGACAAAGAATTCAACTCCCCTACTTTTCCCAACAAAAAACAGAGGATTAAAACACATCTATCTAACATAAACCTCCAGCAACCAACAAACACAACATCGCCTCACAAGATCCCACTCAACATCTTCCTAAAACCATCAAGAACACCACCAAACCTTTCCTAATTAAAGCCCAGCCAACATCTAATGATTCTAACATATTAACATCATCAATTAACATCCAAAAACTCTATAAACACGTCATTATACCTCTAGCAGCACTAAAACAACAAGATCAAGCCAAAAACAACTATACACAACCTAGAAAACTAACAATTCACTTAGTTTCGGGATTAGATTGATTAATCAACTCTTTCCACATCAAAATACATTCAAATAAAGATATTAATCAATTAGATTCATTATCAAAATAGATCCAAATCAATCTTTCACAATTTTCCAATTAAATCCCAATTTAACCAACAAATCCATGTTAATAACATAATTTCATATCATAAATCAATAATAAAGGATCAAGAACTTAAGAATTTCAGTAAAGAACCCTTAATTATAGGAGAGAAATGAAAATTACCTCTAATTACTGATTTCTCCCTTGTTTGGCAAAGCTTTATGAAGTCCAAGTTGATTTAGTTGAGGAAATCAAAGGAATCAAATGAGAAATCAAAACGAAATCAAAAGAGGTTGATTCCTAGAATTTTTAGAAAGGTTTTGAGAGTTTGGTCGCGGAGAAACTAGAGAGAAAATGTGGAATGGAAAGTGGTTACGTAAGAAAATGATTTACTTAACCAAAATTCCTTTTTATTAAATCCTTTTTAATTGTTTATAAAATCACCTTAAAACACTTTAAATAACCCAAATCAAGAGAGAAATCTGATAAAAACTTAGTGGTCAAATAACTGTTTAAAGATTCTAATTTTTGATTCTCTTTCAATTTAGTTACCAAAATAGTTTTGAAAACTTTCAATTTAGTCACCAGGCCAAAATGTCATAAAATCATATTTAATTATCCCAAATTGACTTTACCAAATTACTTAAAATATTAAGTAATTTCCCACATTTTCCATAATTTATTTCAACCCAAAATCAATTTTTAAGATTTAATTTCACAAAACTAGTCGAATTGTCTAAACTGGTTCCCTTGAACCCCTAACCCGATCCGACCCACATCTAAGCCCAATTTTAGTTTGTTACATTGGGTACCTGTACTCAAACACGAGTATCGATACGGATATTGCTTACTAGAAATCTTAGATTTCCCCAAGCATCGATACGGGTTGACCCGTATCGATACGACCCCCAAATGCATATCGGTACAGCCAAAGCTTGTACTGATACCCTATTCACAATTCCCTCGAATTACGATATTACCACGCTTTATTCGATCCCTAAAGCTTATGAAAGTCATTAGGGTTTGCTTACTAACGCATTCAATAAAATAATATTAAATATCGGCTTCATAATCATTTAATCGAATATTTATCCCTTAATCATAATTCCCATGAAATCACATCAATCTATTCGAATAAGCATACAAGGCATCTCAATTATAAATCAATCAACCAATCATCAAGTAATTATACGAGCATCTCAAACGACCCTACATGTTCTCTAAAGCTTTTATGAGTCTAATCATAATCATAATATTGTTAAACGTATATTTGATTTTGATATAACAATGACTATTTTGTAAAAATGAATAAATTTAAATACTCAATTGAATCACAAAATTGATAGACATTCGAACTTAAATATTTTCTAAGTCAAAACCTTAAACCCCAAAGTTTTCTAAGTGTTTTGATACTCAAAATAGCCAATTTGGTACAAGAGTACCGGCACGCCTTAGGCCGTATCGGTACAGTTTTTTGCTATTGGAAAATAGTTTTATACTTAATGGCTATAGTGTACCGATACGGTTGGTCGCGTATCAGTACACCCTTTTAAACTTGTAAACCAAATTTGCTTAAAGGTATCGATAAAACTCATAACGTACTGGTACGGGGGTTAAAGATTTTCCAAATCATTGTATTTATTATCCGATCGTTTCTTTGTCAGTTTATTGGAACCATAAGTTTTGAAAAATGGTTACTCGTACCGATATCCTCTAAGGCATATCGATATGACTTTTTTTAGCAAAACTTCAAAGGATTCCAGTGAGAAAAATCGATATCGATACGGTACGGATGATACTAATATCCTTTGTAAAATTTACACTCCATATTGATACGACTTCTCACGTATCGATACCCCTTTGTTGCAATGACTATTTCTTCTTATAGAGGATACCGATACGATTGCTCGAGTATCAATACCCAGTATTAGCAGACATCATTTATTGCGGGAAAAATGCAGCCCAACGGCTATAATCAATATTCCAACTACCCAAACGGTTAGAAATCAATAGGGGGTATAAAATCAAGTCTCCAAAGCTTCTTCAACAACTATTTAACAACTCTAAAGCATCCAAGCACACATCCAACAATCTTTGAGCATTAATTATCAAATTCTTGTAAACCCACTTTAGAGTTCTTATTGTAATCTTTGTACTCAAGTGTTTGGGATTAAGTGAGCCTAAAATTGTGCAAACATACTACCATTGTGAGGATTTTCAGTTTGCCAAATTTTTTTATTTCTTTTTGTGAGTGTTCTTAAGGTTTTGGGGTATAAACCTTAAGAGAGTTGTAAGGTTATCTCCTTGATCCTCAAAAGGAAAACTAATATAGTGGATTTGAGAAATCCTTAGTGTGGATAGCTAAGGTAGTGGATGTAAACCTTGTTGAGAATGTCGAACCACTATAAATCTTGTGTCCCAATTTTTATTACCTTCTATTTGCTTCCACCAAAATTTTTAATTGCCAATTCACCCCCTCTTGACCATTTGCATTGATTATTTATCCCAACAATTGGTATTAGAGCTACACTCATTGGAAGGCTTCACATCATCTTGAGTAGATCCTACCGGTGTTCAATCAATCAACAATTCAAGCCATGGCCTCTACTTCTGGCAACCACTTCGTGGAGTCTCAATCCATCACCAAATCGCCTTATTTCAATAGGGATAACTATTCTTTTTGGAAGAATAGAATGAGGCTCTTCATCAAATCCAATGACTACCTCTTTTAGGATGTAGTTAAATATAGACAATCTATTACTGTAATCACTCATTTTTATCTGTAAATACATATTAGTGTTGCATGTATACATATTATATTATATGTTTATTATGTGTATGAGTGTTATTAGTTTATGTGTGCAGGTATATTATAAACTATATATGTATACGTATTAAATACGGTGTATGTGTGTCGCGTATGCATCTATATTTAGTACGAGCGTATTTGTTTTTATGGTTAATTATGTGTATAATTATATATGTATGTCTACTGGTATGTTATAATTAATGTTTGCATAGGTGTATACGTATGTATTGTTGTATGTGTATTGCTGTTATAATTATACTATTGGGCTAATATAAAATGAAAATCCAAAAAATATATATTAAAACCAAATAAATAAATTGAAGTCCAAGTCCAATTACAAATCAAGTATCATTACAAGGCCCGACTGGCCCAAACCCAAACCCTATCTAATTACATTTATTGTGTGCAGGTGACTGTGGGCCGTTGGATCAAGATCTGATCCAACGGCCACGATCTAACCAAGGACCAAAATATCTGTCAGCCGCGTGCTCTACACGTATGGACCGTTCGAGTGCCACGCGAGGACGCTTTGATATCCCACGCGTGCGTGAGCCCCAGCTCTGACTCCTCGACTGCTGAGCTCCACGTGGCACGATTTGGAGCCGTTTCACCAAATCAAGGCTTCATCTGGGTCGTTCATCCTTCAAGCCATCTCGACCGTTAGATCAGATATGATCTAACGGCCGAGAACATGTCTGGCCGCAGGCAGAACCCCCACACCGCCACCATGCTGCACCATGCCGATCTTCAACCACCGCACTCAGAACATGTCAAACACAACAAGAAAAGAAATGTCAGTTAGCAGTCCAGATCTGAAAAAGCAAATAATATGCAACTTGCATCAAAACCAAAAACAGGCAGATATATGTACAAAAAAAATATTTTATAAGGGGGAGAGTTGTAACAGACAAGAACAGAGAGTTGTAATCAAAAGAACAATGTTGTAATCGAAATACAAAAGTCAGTCCAGTGGTAAATACTCATTTCCCTTTTTTATTTTTGCATGCATACACAAAAAAGGTAAAAAAAGAGAGAGAGTTGTCTTACCGTCGCCATTTGTGGGTCTCCCCAAATCAGTGACAAGCCTTTCGGCTTCCCCAAGCCAGATACGGTGAACTGAAGGGAGGGGGAGACCCCTTGTAGTTTCGTTTTGGGTTTAAAAAATGGGTTTTTCGTTTCGTATTTCCTAGATCTAGGGCAAATAGAGGCTTTTCCTCTGAATCCAACCTCGGATTCGTGTCGAGGGTGAGACGGGGGTTATTTTAATGTGTTTTTGAAGCTCACCAGCGCCGATTAGCGGTGGCCGGCGGCGGAGAACACAGCGGCCGGCCGCCGGATTCTGGGTTTTATAGAGAGAGTTTAGAGAAAACGAAGAACAGAAGGTGATTATGAAACTGGAAAATGAAATAAATGGCCGAAATTTTGGTTTCGGCCTAAAAGAATGGTTTATATAGTTATTATTATTTCGTTAAATGGGGAAATTGCATACTAAATCCCCTCGCGTTTCTAATATTTTCACTTCTGTCTCGCCGCATGGTATATTTACAACTCTGGTCCCCCTTGTATTTCAAAATCTTGCAATCCAGTCCCTAAATTACACCGAATCAGTTTTCAAATGGTAAAATTACGCCTTCAACCATCCCGCGTTTTTGAACTTTTCATTTTGGGTCTGCCCCTTGGTCCAATTACAGTTTTGATCCTTTTAGGTTCCGTTCACTTCACATTTTCGTCCTTAAATTACCTATTATTGTTCTTTAATTTCTGCCACTGACTTTTATTTTTCTTTCATTTCAGTCCTGTTTCTATGTAAATACTCATGTTCGTATTATAATCGTGTATGTTAATGTAGTCTCTTGTCTTATTATATATTCCTCATATATGCCTTGTATTTTTATGTTCATATGTATATGTGTGTTAGGTTTATAATAATTATGTATCTTTTTTGTTCGGTTATTCATATTAAGCATGTTATGTTCTAGTTGACTCGTACACGACATGTTTTGTATTTTTGTATATGTGTATGTTCTCTTGACCTTTAGGTTACGTGTTAGTGTGTCTTTTTTTATGTATAATATATCGTTCCATATATGTTGAAATATATTTTATTTCTAATATGTATGTCTTCTTGAAATATGTGTTTTTGTCTATATATGTATTTATACCTACCGTGTTATTGTGGCATGTTAAGTTTGCTTTTATCTGATATTAAGCTTGGTATGTATATGTGTGTTTTAATTACGTATTTCATTTATGTTAGATTGGTATTCTGATATGTGAATATTTACTGTTTTTAAATTATCTGCTATGTCTTATATTTTTGTCACTAAGATTGCATATGGTATATAAATTGTTAATGCGGTGCCCTTTTATCTGAGAGTAAATGGGGCCAGTATCAAGCGTAGTGATAGTGGTTGGGAGTTTATTCTCGGATAACGGGGCCCTTAAAATTTATTCGCAATTATGACCGAATTTTAAAATAATCGTCACTTTAATCCGGAAAATCCAATATTAATAAAGCGGTAATTATTAAAGTACCAATTTTGGGCGGTGTGGGGGTGCTAATCCTTCCCCATCCGTAACCGACTCCCGAACCCAATATTTTTTGAATCTCTGGTTTTATGGTGTCCAGCCTACCTAAGTGGCCGGTGGCGACTCCATTTTTTTTAAATGCGACTTTTTTAAAACCCCACGGAATAAATATTTTATATCCAAAAGAATCACAAACGCCTTTCAAAAAACCCTCATTTTTAGCGATATGACAAAAAAAGGGACATCGCTACAGATGGCGACTCCGCTGGGGACAATTTTTTGTTTTTCGAAAAAACAAATGAGAGTCAAGCTTTTAAAATAATTACTACTTTATTAATTATAGAAATTCTGGGTTAAAGTGACTATTAAATTAACATTCGGTTATAATTGCGCGTTTATTTTAACGCATTTAAAATATGGCATATAAACCTGTTTTTTAAGTGGGGGGAAAACACTAATGCTTTCGTGGAGATATCGTTCTCCCGTATGGGCCTAGCAAGTACCTTCGGGGCTCGAGTACCTTATGCTTTCGTAAGGATATCGTTCCTTCGTACGGGCATAAGCGAATGGGTCCCCCTGAATTGAACCCGGTTGAAAGGAGCCTATAATGGGTGATGATCGGGGGGCCTTGCTACTCTTAGTAGAGGACAGCAAGGACAATTCGGGTACCTCCTAGAACCAAAACTGCATATAGAGAACACATAGAAACCCACCCTGTTAGAGCCATGCGGATAACCTAGGTGTCTTAGATGGAATGTAAATAGGATTGCCTTGTTTGCTTATCGCATTTAATTTGCCCTTTTATTATGTACTTATCATTTTTGTCCGATACTGACTTGTTTTCTTTTTGCTTTGTTTTTGCATATCATCGCATTCGCATTATAGTGAACATTGATTCCCGAGTGATTTCTCCCATAATAGAAGATTGTTCATGATGGACCGAAGTTTCTTTGACCTGAAGGAAGGGGGTCCAATTACAGAGTTCCATCCCGAGACTAGACCAGGGACAGCCGAAGAAGAATCATTCAAGGACTTCAGAACAGTTTTGGTAAGCAGTGTCAATTATGGGGACAAACAAGATGAAATACAAGAACTAAAGAAGCAGATGTCCGAAATGATGGATCAGATGAATGCCATGATGAAAGGCAAG
The DNA here is from genome assembly GCA_019671005.1 of Hibiscus mutabilis. Classification (NCBI taxonomy): domain Eukaryota; kingdom Viridiplantae; phylum Streptophyta; class Magnoliopsida; order Malvales; family Malvaceae; genus Hibiscus; species Hibiscus mutabilis. Next base: position 39,262,342 of record CM033738.1, read on the forward strand.
TAGCATGTCGAACTCAGAAAAGATTCGACCGGGGAGCAGAATGTGGAACAGAATGGTCAGAACGTCAAAATAGACAACACCGTTAAATATGACAAATCGAATCCCTTTGTGATCAATCTCAAGAAGCAGACAAGTAGCATATCTGGGGAAGATACCCAGGGAACAGAGGCAAAACCAGGGGAAGTTCGAGAATCTAATGACATCAGAATGCATTATCCTATGCCCATGAGATACACCGAGTTACTTCCGTTGCTTGTCGAAAGGAGCCTCATCATACCAGTGAAGTCTGTACAAAGAAAACCTCCTTATCCGAAGGATTACAACAGTCGTGTCTGGTGCGGCTACCACATAGGCGATTCGAGTCATCACACTGAAAATTGTAGGGCCCTGAAGGACAGAGTTCGAGATCTTATCAGAATGGGAATTTTGGGTTTCGAAGATGGACAACCCCGATTCTTCAGCCAGCCAGCCGTTGCCCGAGGGGCAAAGTCGAAGGAGGGTCAATACCCAGCCCAAGGTTCGGGTAACACAGAAGTGGGTCACTCAAGCAGGATGAAGTTAGGAGTCAAGAATAAAAGCATCTCAGAAGATGAACTTGCACGCAAGTACGGCCAGCTCGAGCATGAGAGGCACAATCTGAGCATGAAATTAAGGAATGTACAAGACGAGTACCAGAAGCTGCACTTTGAATTCAAGAGTTTTGGTCTGGGTGACACCGCGGAAGAGTGGGTCAATGGTATGATTCAGCTGAGGAACGGTTCAGAACGCTGGAAGTAGAAATGCAAGAATAGTAAGGATAAATTCAGATCATTATCACAGAAGCTGGAAGAAGCTGAGGGCCAACGCGACATTCTCCAAAGTGAGTTGGAAAGCAGTTTGGCCATGGAAGATATCCTGAAATCAAGTCTACAGCAGGAAAGGAATGAATCACAAGCCTTTCAAATGGAAAACGCAGCACTCAAAGAACAGATAGTGAGGCTCGAGACTGCTTTACGTACCAGTGAGATCCGTGCTGGGGCAATGACCGTTAAGCTACAAAAGACCGAGCAAACAATACGGGAGAAAGACCGGGACATGAAGGTGGTTACGACTCAAGCCCGACAAGTAGCTCAACAGGTAGCAGATTTAGCCGATGCAGCAGCACCAATAAGCCAGAATATGGATCCAGCATTGGACCGCGAAGGAAAGCTGACGGGACTGTTGAATGAGGTCAAGACATTAGGTGCCAGGGCTCACCGCTATCTGTAAAACCCTAATACCGGATGTAATGAAACCTTTTGGTTTGAATGAAAGATGTCCTATAGGGATAAATCACTTGCGGAATCGATGCTTTATTGCATTCATGCATTGCGTTTGCATCACGTCCTGTACATTGTTTAATAATTTTATCATCGTATGACATTTCATCATTTAATAATTGGGGTTCGATGCCAGTGAATTAATCGGAAACTGGAACAAATTGAAGAGTCGAGGCTTGACCAGTTAGAAGAAAAAATCGAGAAAGAGCTTAAGAAGAAAGAAAAGATAAATGCTTTCAATACGAGGGAACTCTGCCTAGTCCCTGATTTGGTCATTCCTCCAGATTTCAAGGTTCCCGGATTTGCGCAGTATGACGGAACCAGCTGCCCGAAGATTCACTTAACCATGTTCTGTAGAAAAATGGAAGGATACATGAAGAATGAAGAATTATTGATCCACCACTTCCATGATAGCATGATGGGACCCGCAGCAGTGTGGTATAACCGTTTGAACAGAGACCAAGTTAGGTCATGGGGTGACCTCACTAATGCCTTCTTGGGTCAATACAAATATGCTTTAGATTTAGCACCCTGTCGCCAGTTTCTCCAGAATGAGAAAATGAGGCCAAATGAAAGCTTCAGGGAATATGCATTAAGGTGGCGATGTTTGGCGACCCAAGTCCAGCCTCCTATAGCAGAAGAAGAGTTGACTCCCTTGTTCCATGCAACGCTTCCCTCTTTTTTTCTTCGATGTGATGTTGGAAAAATCGAGAAATGGATTCGAAGATTTCATGACGATTGGAGAAAGGATAGAATACACAGTCAAAGAAGGAAAATTGGGGTCTAAGTCTAAGAACCGAAGCGAAGATAAGGTAGATAAGGATGGAGAAGTAAATGAGTGTCATCTCCAGGGTTCGCGTGGCCGTAAAAGAAGGAGACAGACTGACAGATCGGGGTCATCAAGGAAAATTCCTCGGACGAGCGCAAATTTGGAAGTGTTTGGAACATCTATCTCAGACATTTGGCCTCATCTGGTAGGGGGTCACTATCTTGTTCCTAGGCCGATGAAGATTGCACCTGATCCATATGCCCATAGTTTTGACTCGAGTAACACATGCAAATTCCATATGGGGGCACCGGGGCATCCCACCAGAAAATGTAGACCTTTATTGGAGAAAATCAAGAAGCTGGTCAATGATGGAACCCTGACACAAGAGCTGATCAAGCAGTGGAAGGCCAAGGATGAGAGGCAAGTCTACATAGTGCTGAAGAAGCCAGAGATGTCCCTACATTAAAATACCTTCCTAAAGTAATACAAGGAATCAACTCTATGTGGCCCCCATGTGGCAAAGATCTTTTGTGATGGGGAATGTTTGTTGATTTGTATTTCAATAAAGAACACATTTCGCTTAACATATAATGTTTTTGAAAGCACATAGATATTTTCTCGCTGTTGTAGGACACTGGATATCAATTGCAAGATGTGACATTAGATAGATGTCGTGACAATAATGATGTGTGATCTTCCCCACCGGACTCTGGTCAGCAAAGCGAGATTATTACTCTTTCGATGATGTTCAAGGACGAAAAAGCTCTAAATGTCAACCATGTAGAGTTGCTTGAAATTGAAACTCTAGGCACAATCTTCTAGGTAGTAAAGAAATAAAAATAAAAAAGGGGGTGAATTGAAGAAAAAGGGAAGAAAGAAAAAGAAAGAAATGAGAAATAAAGAAGGAGAAAATAATAATAAAAAGTACTCCTATATTCGAAACCTGGTAATAGGCTTGTTCGGATAAGAGTATGGAAATTTTGGGGCACTCCGCTGAAGCGATAGGGTGGAGATACATCATCCAATTCAAGAAACCCTAGCTTCATGAGTGATGGTAATATTTTCAAATCGTGACTATGCCGAGTAACTTGGGGCAGTGTTGTTTGCTCCATCGTTGTCCTCAAGACAAAGGACTGTGACGAATTGATTTCCTCAAATAATGATAAAAGCAAAAAACAACAACAAAAAAAAGGAAAAATGATGAAAAGAGGAAAAAGAAAGAAAAAGAGATAAAACGATAGCATAGGTAAAATTAAAACTCGCACCACCCAGAACTTTATTCCTAGAGCAATATTTATGCGCTTGAATGGTCGTACAAACCCACCCTTTTTTGGGGCAGAGCATGTAATGAGAATTGAGAAAGAGTAATACTTTACAGCAACGCGGTAATCATGAGGATGAACCGAGTCACCAGGGAAGACTTCACATCCTTGAATTACCGAGTGGTCGAATCTAAGCCACTCTTGCACATGATATCCAGAGCTCCTATGCTGTGTTTTCAAGATCTTGTATGTTAATCTAAATGATACTCTTCAGTGGAACACCAATCGGCAAATTGACAAGTTAAAGCAACAAAGATTTCCACGTATTACTTCAGGGGTAAGATCCAGAACACAAGGTTGAGAATACTATTAGAGCCCCTAACCAGAAACGACTTCACAATACATAGAATGAAGATGATGACAGAAGTATAGGTGTCAGACAGCTCAAGAACAAGAAGCGGATTCCAGCCATGATGCCTTGTTTGGTTCAAAAAAATGAATGACGAAACAGGACAAGAATGAGTTACAAAGTGTGGGGACGATAAAAAGAAAACATTGAGTCTCCAAAGAACTAAAGCACAGAGATCGATGAATGGTGCCCGTCAAGGGGCAACAAAAAGATTGAGGTTAAGAAGCATTTTGCTCACCCCGATGACGAAATTAACAAATACTCAGAATGTTGGGTCAAAAGAACTGGAAGGTAGCCGAGCACGATCTAATGGGGCATTGCAGAACATAAAGAATAGTAAGAATCTCTGCACACGCATGATATAGTGTTTGTTGGTAAAGCAAGCAGAGACCCCGAAGAAGAAAGGCGGGTGCTCGTGCAAAAGAACAAGAGCGGGTGCTCATTGAACAAAATTTGACAGAAATGAAGATCAAAACTGAGCATACCGCAAAAGGAAAGGAAATAGAGAAATCCGAAGAATGACTTTTCAGGACATAAGATTTTAAAACAAGACTAACAATAAAAAGAAAAAGAAAAAGAAAAGAGAGTGAGAGAAAATGAGGATAAAAAAAGGGAGAAAAAGAAACAAAGAAAAAGAAAAAGAGGAGAAAGAAAGCACGACATTGCATGGATCATATAGATAGGGGCATGTCAATTTTGCTTGTTCCTAAACAGGTATTTGAAGAATTATCGAAGAATTTACCAAAGTCCCGAAAGAACTGCAGCCATAGCGGCGTGAGATCCAGATGTTAAATCCTTCGGGTCATCAGTAAATCCTTCGGGCATGATGTTAAGTCCTTCGGGCCACCAATAAGTCTTTCGAGCGTGGTGATAAGTCCTTCGGGCATGATGCGGCAGCATAGCGGCGTGAGTCCCGAAAGAACGGCAGCCATAGCGGCGTGAGGCCCAGATGTTAAATCTTTCGGGTCATCGGTAAGTCTTTCGGGCACGATGTTAAGTCCTTCGGGCCGCCAATAAGTCTTTCGAGCGTGGTGATAAGTCTTTTGGGCATGATGCGGCAGCATAGCGGCGTGAGTCCCGAAAGAACGGCAGCCATAGCAGCGTGAGACCCAGATGTTAAATCCTTCGGGTCATCGGTAAGTCCTTCGGGCACGATGTTAAGTCTTTCGGGCCACCAATTAGTCTTTCGAGCGTGGTGATAAGTCCTTCGGGCCATCAATAATTCCTTCGGGCATGATGCGGCAGCATAGCGGCGTGAGTCCCGAAAGAACGACAGCCATATCGGCGTGAGATCCAGATGTTAAATCCTTCGGGTCATCGGTAAATCCTTCAGGCACGATGTTAAGTCCTTCGGGCCACCAATAAGTCTTTCGAGTGTGGTGATAAGTCCTTCGGGCCATCAGTAAGTCTTTTGGGCATGGTGCGGTAGCATAGCGGCGTGAGTCCCTAAAGAACGCCAGCCATAGCGGCGTGAGACCCAGATGTTAAATCCTTCGGGTCATCAATAAGTCCTTCGGGCACGATGTTAAGTCCTTCGGGCCATCGATAAGTCTTTCAAGCATGATGTTAAGTCATTCGGGCCATCAATAAGTCCTTCGGGCATGATGCGGCAGCCTTAGTAGCGTAGGTCCAAAAATGGCAACAGCCTCGTAAAAAAAGGGCCTACATTTTCAAGCCCCAGTGAAAGGTTCCATAGAGGGAGAACCCTAAATCTAGAATCTCAAAGAACCAAAGGCGAAGAGTTCTATATAGGAATGACTCCAAGCTTTACTGTCTCGAAGTGAAAAGTTCTATATAGGAGAGACTCATAACTCGAGGCTTTAGAGCGAAGGGTTCTATATAGGAAGAGCCTGTAGCTCCAAGATCGGAAGGTGACAAAGCTCTATATAGGAAGAATTTATGAGCCTGAAGATTCAGCTAAGGAAGAGCGGAGATGTCCAAAAGAACACGTTTTTCCAAAGCTACGAACAGGGAAGTCTGATAAAAATGAGTGCTTATGAATCTTTGCTTTGTTTCCCATTCCATGAGAACAAGCAAAGAGGGGCAACTGTAATCACTCATTTTTATCTGTAAATACATATTAGTGTTGCATGTATACATATTATATTATATGTTTATTATGTGTATGAGTGTTATTAGTTTATGTGTGCAGGTATATTATAAACTATGTATGTATACGTATTAAATACGGTGTATGTGTGTTGCGTATGCATCTATATTTAGTACGAGCGTATTTGTTTTTATGGTTAATTATGTGTATAATTATATATGTATGTCTACTGGTATGTTATAATTAATGTTTGCATAGGTGTATACGTATGTATTGTTGTATGTGTATTGCTGTTATAATTATACTATTGGGCTAATATAAAATGAAAATCCAAAAAATATATATTAAAACCAAATAAATAAATTGAAGTCTAAGTCCAATTACAAATCAAGTATCATTACAACGCCCGGCTGGCCCAAACCCAAACCCTATCTAATTACATTTATTGTGTGCAGGTGACTATGGGCCGTTGGATCAAGATCTGATCCAACGACCACGATCTAACCAAGGACCAAAGGACCAAAATATCTGCCAGCCGTGTGCTCTACACGTATGGACCGTTCGAGTGCCACGCGCGCGTGCGGTCCACGCGCGGACGCTTTGATATCCCACGCGTGCGTGAGCCCCACGCGCTCTGACTCCTCGACTGCTGAGCTCCACGTGGCACGATCTGGAGCCGTTTCACCAAATTGAGGCTTCATCTGGGCCGTTCATCCTTCAAGCCATCTCGACCGTTAGATTAGATCTGATCTAACGGCCGAGAACACGTCTAGCCGCAGGCAGAACCCCCACACCGCCACCATGCTGCACCATGCCGATCTTTAACCACCGCGCTCAGAACATGTCAAACACAACAAGAAAAGAAATGTCAGTTAGCAGTCCAGATCTGAAAAAGCAAATAATATGCAACTTGCATCAAAACCAAAAACAGGCAGATATATGTACGAAACAAATATTTTGTAAGGGGAAGAGTTGTAACAGACAAGAACAGAGAGTTGTAATCAAAAGAACAATGTTGTAATCGAACCAGTCAAGTTACAATCGAAATACAAAAGTTAGTCCAGTGGTAAATACTCGTTTCCCCTTTTTTTATTTTTGCATGCATACACAAAAGAGGTAAAAAAAAAGAGAGAGAGTTGTCTTACCGTCGCCGTTTGTGGGTCTCCCCTCATCAGTGACAAGCCTTTCGGCTTCCCCAAGCCATATACGGTGAACTGACGGGAGAGGGAGACCCCTTGTAGTTTCATTTTGGGTTTAAAAAATGCGTTTTTCGTTTCGTATTTCCTAGATCTAGGGCAAATAGAGGCTTTTCCTTTGAATCCAACCTCGGATTCGTGTCGAGGGTGAGACGGGGGTTATTTTGATGTGCTTTTGAGGCTCGCCGGCGTCAGTTAGCGGCGGCCGGCGGCGGAAAACACGGCGGCTGGCCACCGGATTCTGGGTTTTATAGAGAGAGTTGAGAGAAAACGAAGAACAGAAGGTGATTATGAAACTAGAAAATGAAAGAAATGGCCAAAATTTTGGTTTCGGCCTAAAAAAAGGGTTTATATAGTTATTATTATTTCGTTAAATGGGGAAATTACATACTAAATCCCCCCGCGTTTCTAATATTTTCACTTCTGTCTCGCCGCATGGTATATTTACAACTCTGGTCCCCCTTGTATTTCAAAATCTTGCAATCCAATCCCTAAATTACACTGAATCAGTTTTCAAATGGTAAAATTACGCCTTTAACCATCCCGCATTTTTGAACTTTTCATTTTGGGTCTGCCCCTTGGTCCAATTACAGTTTTGATCCTTTTAGGTTTCGTTCACTTCGCATTTTCGTCCTTAAATTACCTATTATTGTTCTTTAATTTCTGCCACTGACTTTTATTTTTCTTTCATTTCAGTCCTGTTTCTATGTAAATACTCATGTTCGTATTATAATCGTATATGTTAATGTAGTCTCTTGTCTTATTATATATCCCTCGTATATGCCTTGTATTTTTATGTTCATATGTATATGTGTGTTAGGTTTATAATAATTATGTATCTTTTTTGTTCGGTTATTCATATTAAGCATGTTATGTTCTAGTTGACTCGTACACGGCATGTTTTGTATTTTTGTATATGTGTATGTTCTCTTGACCTTTAGGTTACGTGTTAGCGTGTCTTTTTTTATGTATAATATATCGTTCCATATATGTTGAAATATATTTTATTTCTAATATGTATGTCTTCTTGAAATATGTGTTTTTGTCTATATATGTATTTATACCTACCTTGTTATTGTGGCATGTTAAGTTTGCTTTTATCTGATATTAAGCTTGGTATGTATATGTGTGTTTTAATTACGTATTTCATTTATGTTAGATTAGTATTATGATATGTGAATATTTACTGTTTTTAAATTATCTGCTATGTCTTATATTTTTGTCACTAAGATTGCATATGGTATATAAATTGTTAATGCGGTGCCCTTTTATCCGAGAGTAAATGGGGCCAGTATCAAGCGTAGTGATAGTGGTTGGGCGTTTATTCTCGGATAACGGGGCCCTTAAAATTTATTCGCAATTATGACTGAATTTTAAAATAATCGTCACTTTAATCCGGAAAATCCAATATTAATAAAGCGGTAATTATTAAAGTACCAATTTTGGGCGGTGTGGGGGTGCTAATCCTTCCCCATCCGTAACCGACTCCCGAACCCAATATTTTTTAAATCTCTGGTCTTATGGTGTCCGGCCTACCTAAGTGGCCGGTGGCGACTCCATTTTTTTTAAATGCGGTTTTTTTAAAACCCCACGGAATAAATATTTTATATCCAAAAGAATCACAAACACCTTTCAAAAAACCCTCGTTTTTTAGCGATATAACAAAAAAAGGGACATCGCTACAATTACTATGAAGGAAGAATGCAACCGGCGCGTCCCCAAGACAAGACAAGACAAGAATACACCGATGAAGATTGGAGGAAGTTGCAAATCAACAACAAATGTAATATCCCAAATTTTGGTTAGTGATTAAAATGAAAATTTTGAAAGTTTGGTGGTCAAAGTATAAACTTTGGAAAAGTTTAGGGACTAAATTGTAATTTCCAAAAGTTATGTATTTTAGTCCCGTAAATGAATAGTTCACCCCCAAGAATGATGTTTTCATGTTACCATATTTTTTTACGGAGTTTGTATTATTGGCTATAAAGTGATAAAGTTTAGAAAAATATTCGGATGATTGGATCAAATCGGTTATTCAAGATATTTTTAAAAGATGATAAAGCAAGGTTAAAAATGTCATTTCCATGTTTTAAAATGGTAGGATTTAACATGGACCATTGGATTAAAGTAGGTTTTCCATGTTAATTATGAGCCATTGGATGAAAAAGGGCAAGATGGTAATTTTGGAAAATTCCAAGGGCAAAGTTGGTAATCACTAACTACTTGGTTTATTTTTTGACCCTTGGATGAGTAGGTGGACATGTGGCAAATTATGAAGCATTGGATTATATGGGCAAAATGGTCATTTTGCTATAAAAGAGATTTTTTATTTGGAATTTTAAATTAGATGACAAATGGCTAAATTGGAAACAAATGGAAATTCAAGATTTCTCTTCACTCATCTCCCATTGCTCGAAACCTCCAAGGTAAGGAAGAAAAATTTTTCTTTCAAATTTTCAAGCTATATTAGTTGGATTTTGGATGAAAGCATGAAATATGAAGTTGATCTCCATGAAATTCTCTATCTTTTGGTACATGAATGAATGGTATGTTTAAATATGATGATTTAAGATTAAATTTTGATGAAATTGTTGTTGTAGAATCATATCCATGCTTGTATTATGATTGAAACTACTTGAAAGTAGCTAAATCCTAAATTGTTTAAAGTTAGGGTTTTGATGTGAAGTTGAATTTGGATTGATTTTGTTATGGAAATAATTGTAGAAGCTTGGAAATAAAGTTTACAAGTTAAATTCATGCTTGAATCAAGTTGGAAAATTTGAACAACTTGACCCTTCATATTCGGCCTTAGGGGGGAAATTGAGGAAAATTATGGAAAAATTTCCTAAGGCTAGGAATGATGTGTGAATGATTTTACAAGGCTTAGAATGTTGTTTGGATCAATTTGGAAGTTTTCAAAGTGTTGAGGACCAAATGGCATATTGAGGAAAATTTGAGAATGATATGGAAAGTGATTAGAAATTAATGTGCTAAGCTTGAATGTGTTCTTGGAATACTGGAACATGTTGTTTAATGGTTGAATTTGAAGTTCAATGGCAAGGGACCATTTTGAATAATTTGGAAAGTTGAGGTAAATTATAAAAGAATTCATTTTATGGTTATATTATTAGATTTGAGAATGTATTGTGAAATTGTGATGGATATGAATAATAAAGGATTTTTAGGAATTTTATTCTAATATGTGCCTATGTTAGAACGATACTAACATACACTTTGAAATGTATGTGTTTGGAAACGATGATTTTATAGATCGTGACAGTGATCGAGATTGTATTACGAGCAAGTTTAAAGACAAGGAAAAAGTTAAAGAGTAAAGCTAAAAGCAATAGTAAGATTACTAGTGAGGCATCAGGTGAGTGCAATGCATACATGACATGATACATGGATGTTTTATACATCATTGGGGAGACTTGCGATAAGTCTACCTGGTTTATAAATTGGCATGATATTTATGTCATTGATCATATGATTGACATATTTTAAATATGTCAAAGATTGAATATAAATGCATGGATCACTACTTATATATGATGTTATACTATGAATGTTATTTCGGGTATGAACTACCCAATGTTAAATTATGTTGATATACATTGCCATGGATGGAATAAATACGGAAATTATGCCCAAATAAGTCTTTGAGGGACAAGGTATAGTTGGCATGCCATAGAGTCCAGCAGCACGCTGCATACTCGGTTTTCCGGTTTAGCACTATAGTTTATATAAAGGACACTTAGTGCATATGGTGGGCACGACCTTATGTGTATTATGGTTGGCACGACCTTATGTATATTAGCACTTTGGTGCATCTTTGACTCGAGTACCCAGGGTCCTTATAGGTTTATATTTGGGCTATGATATTGGTAAATAATTGATAAATGGGTGAAATAGTGTATACACTCTTAAAGTTATGCCAAGTATATTGGTAAGAAATTATATCCGGTTATATTATGTTGATACATGATTAACCTAATGGTAAGCCGTATCTAGTGATTCAAATGCATGAATACGGTTACTTGTCATTAGTTATAGTTATGTTATATTGCATTGAATATTATTATTGCCTCACTAAGTATATACTTAGCGTGTGATGGTTTTCACGCGTAGGTAAAGAGCAGAAACTGGAGTAAGGAGCAGGCATCCTACTTATATGCAGTATAATAACGGTATCAGTAATAACATCTTTAATGTGTTTTGATGTTACTAGATGGCATGTATATTTTAGAGTTAAACGGCTTTTATACTAGTTTATATATGGGTTGTACTGACTTATAAACTAGTTTATGTTTATAAGGATGATGAGTAGTTATATTAGATTTTAAAATCGGGTAATAACTAGATAAGGGTAAATAGAGCAATCGGGTAGATTTTTATTTCAGGCAGCTTTTAGGTAGTTATATTCCTCATATATTATAGAAAAGAATTGTTGAGTTGCTGCCTGAGATCAGACTTAATTTGATGGGATAAAAATTCAAAATGTGATTATACGCGATATAATATATATATATATTACAAATTCTTCATGTGATACTCTAATTAGTATTTAATATAGAATATTGGTTAGGGTGTTACAACAAAAACATATACATTCTATTTTGTGCTCTTAAATTGGACGAGTACGCCAAAATATCTTCTTGCACAAGTGCAAAGGATATATGGGACAAGCTAGAAGTTACTTATGAGGGCACAAATTAAGTGAAGAAGACCAAGATTGGATCCTTAATCTAAGCTATGTGAACTTCAAAATGAAACCGAATAAAGACATCACGAAGATGTTTGATCAATTGTCCATAATAGTCGATGGGCTTAAAGGATATGGAGAAGTCATCCCAAATGACGAGCTTGTTTGGAAGCTTATCTTCTCTCTTCCTGAGTCATGGGAGTCAAAGAAAATTGCCATCATCGAATCCAAGAATCTCAAGACCTTGAAGCTTGATGCTCTTTTGGGGTTTTTTCTCACACATGAGATCATAAAGAAAGGAAGAGAAGAGGAAAAAAAAGAGAAAAAGATAGAGAAGAAGGAAGTGAAAAAGAAAAAGACGGGAATGCTATCAAAGCTTCACAAGAGGAGAGCGATTCAAGTGAGGAAGAAGATGAAGAAATGGTTATGCTAGCTAAGAGATTCATTGGGTTCATAAAATCCAACCAGGAAAGTTCCAATGATGAGAGGGTTTCCAGAACAAGCCTAAGAAGTAAGAAAATAACCAAATCGTATGCTATGAGTGTAAAAATTCGGGACACGTCAAGTTTGATTGTCCCCAACTAAAGAAGAAGAGCTTTGAGAAGAAGAAGCTCAAGGCACATGTAGCTACTTGAAGTGATGAGGACTTATTCGATAAGGAGGAGAAAGAAGTAGCTAACCTTTGTCTCATGGCATTGGAGGAGGATCCTAAGGTAACCTCAAAATCATCTAATTTCGATTTCTCTTTTGATGAGCTTCAAGAAACTTATGATGAGCTGCAAGAGGTTTATGATGAGTTGGTTTTGAAGTATAAAGAATCACTTTTGAAAACAAGAAAACAATTTCGGATTTGAAAAATAAAAATATTTTTTATCCAAAAACAATGTGGAACTTGAAAGAAAGGTTGTGGATTTGCAAGAAAAACAAAAAGATTTTGAAAAGAAAAACAAAGACTTGCATAACCTTCTTTCAAAAGTCCATTATGATCACCAAAAGGAAGTGGGTGATCTTAAAGCTTCTTTGAAAAAGGTTGGGAATTCTAGTTTTGAAAAAGAAAGTAATTCAAAACCCAACTATGTGAGAAGAAACTTTGGTGGCTACAAACATAGAGGCTTTCAAAGTTCATCTAATAGTAAGAAAGTTAGAAGTGTTTGGGTTCCTAAGGAACTAGTTGCTTCTGACAATGTTGATGCTATTGTTTTTTGGATTCTCAAGGGAACCAAGATTTTGGGAGCTAATGCTCATGAACCCAAAAGAATTTGGATACCAAAAATCAAGACTTGATTCTATGTTTGTAGGGGGAGCATTTCTACAAGGCCAAAACTTCAATCATGGTACCTTGATAGTGGAGCAGTAGTGAGTTTCGGTGACAACTCCAAAGGCCACATTGAAGGAATTGGTTCCATTGGTAATCACTCTTCTATACTCATTGATAATATTTTATATGTCAACGGTCTTAAACATAATCATTTAAGCATAAGACAATTATGTGATAAAGGTTTCAATGTCATGTTTGGTTTAAATGGTTGCAAAATTATTGACATTGAATCCAACAAAATTGTGCTTACTGGTCATCGTATAGGAAACATTTACATGGTGCATTTAGATGACATTCATATTTCAAATGCATGTTTTGTTGCAAAAGATGAGCATGATTAATGGTTATGGCATAGAAAACTAGGACATGAAAGCATGAGTGTTTCAGAAAAATTGATTTCAAATGATCTAGTAAGAGGTTTGCCAAAAATAAAGTTTTCTCTCACAAAACATGTAATACATGTGCAAAAGGCAAACATAAAAGAGTTTCTTTTAAATCCATTAATAATGTTTCTACTAGTAAATTTTTACAATTGATCCATATAGATATTTTTGGCTCTATTAGAACTATGAGCTTGGGTGGAAAACAATATGCATTTGTTTTAGTTGATGATTACTCTAGATTTACTTGGGTTCTATTTTAAGTACCAAGGATGGGGCTTTAGAAAAATTCACCACATTTTCAAAAGAAAACCAAAATCATGTTGGTTACTTCATTTCTCATGTTAGGAGTGACCATGGAACTAAATTTCAAAATCTTTGTTTTAAAGAGTTTTGTATCTCACATGGGATTAGCCATAATTTTTTGGCTCCTCGTACACCTCAACAAAATGAAGTTGTTAAGAGGAAAAATATAACTTTAGAAGAAATGGCTAGAACTGTGCTTTGTGAAAACATTTTGCCTAAGTATTTTTGGGCGGAAGCCACTAATACCTCTTGTTATATTGTCAATCGTGTAATGATTAGGCCAATTTTAAATAAGGCACCATATGAGCTTTTCAAAAATAAAAGGCTAACATTAGCTATTTTCATCCTTTTGGGTGCAAATGTTTTGTTTTAAACAATGGAAAAGACAATTTAGGCAAGTTTGACGCAAAAATGATGAAGCTATTTTTCTAGGTTATTCTTTAAACTCTAAAGCCTATCGAGTATTTAACAAAAGAAATTTAGTATTTAAAGAGTCAATTCATGTTGTTTTTTTATGATAACCTCCTTTCGAGGACGAATACTTGTGATGATGATGATGTAGGAATTTTGGATGCCAATGATGGTGAAGGATCAAAGATAGAAGAAGTTCCACCTAAGGAATAACCACAAGATCCACCTCTAGAAGCCTTTAAGGACATGTCTCTAGAGGAAAGGGAGGCCACCTACCCAAGGGAGTTCAACTATGTCAAAGGTGGTGAGATTTTGGGTGATCTATCCAAAGGGGTAACCACTAGATCCTCTTTTAGAAATACATATAATTTTTGTTGCATTTATCTCATGCATAGAGCCTAAAAATATCAAAGAATCATTAAATGATGATTATTAGATATTGGCTATGCAAGAAGAGTTAAATCAATTTGAGAGGAGTAAAGTTTGCACATTAGTTGATATGCCTAGTAATAAATCTACTACAGGTACTAAATGGGTTTTTAGAAACAAATTAGATGAGAGTGGTAACATAGTGAGAAACAAGGCTAGACTTGTTGCTCAAGGTTACACTCAAGAAGGAGAAATTAATTTTGATGAAACCTATGCACCCGTAGCTAGAATGGAAGCTATTAGGATGTTGCTTGCATTTTTATGTTATCATGAATTCAAACTTTTTCAAATGGATGTTAAAAGTGATTTTCTAAATGGCTTTATAAATGAAGAAGTGTATGTAGAACAACCACCTGATTTTGAACATCCAAAATATCCAAACCATGTTTTTAAACTTTCAAAAGCTTTATATGGTTTAAACAAGCTCCTAGAGCTTGGTATGAAAGATTGTCAATTTTTTTAATTGAAAAAAGTTTTGACAAAGGGAATGTTGATACTACACTTTGTATAAAAAAGGCAAGGATATTTTAGTAGTTCAAATTTATGTTGATGATATTATTTTTGGTTCTACTAATGAGTCTCTTTTCCAACATTTTGCTAAACTAATGCAAGGTGAATTTGAAATAGCATGATAGGGTAGCTCTTATTCTTCTTGGGACTCCAAATCAATCAAAGGAAGGATGGCATCTTCATCAATCAAGAAAAGTACATCAAAGATATGCTCAAGAAGTTTGGCTTGGAGAATATGAACCCCCAAGATACTCCAATGAGCTCATCTACAAAGCTTGACAAAGAAGAAAGAGGTAAATGTGTTAATCTTAAGCTTTATAGATCTATGATAGGTTCTTTGCTCTATCTTACCGTAAGTAGACCGAATATCATGTTTAATGTTTGCTTGTGTTCTAGAGTTCAAGCTAGTCCTAGAGAATCACATCTACAAGTCGTTAAGAGAATCTTTAGATACCTTAGAGACACCCCTTGTTTAGGTTTTTGGTATCTTAGAGACTTATCTTTTAGTTTGCATGCTTATTCTGATGCAAATTATGGAAGTTGTAATATAGATAGAAAGAGTACCTCTGGTATTTATCAATTCCTAGGTAACATGCTTATATTATGGTTTTTAAGAAGCAAAAAAGCATAGTGTTATCTACCACCGAGGTAGAATATATTTATGCCGATAGTTGTTGCGCTCAAGTCCTTTGGATGAAGCAACAACTCTTAGATTATGGAATTGATGTAGGTACCATCCTCTTAAAGTGTGACAATACTAGTGCTATTTGTCTCACTAAGAATCTCATCCAAATTCTAGAACCAAGCATATAGAAATAAGACATCATTTCATTAGAGATTATTTCTTGAAAAAAATGATTTTGTTCTAGAGTATGTAGAGACCTTGAACCAATTAACGGATATCTTTACCAAACCTTTAGCTAAGGAGTGCTTTTGGACTCTTAGGAGAGAGTTAGGGCTTACTAGCCTTTCTTGAACCTTAGAGCCTTGTTTTGTTCTTAAAACTTCCCTGAATTTGGTTGATATTCATGTTTGTGTGATTTTGCTCCTATATGCATCTATTCATGTTGTTAGGGGGTATGTATCTGTTTTTGCCCAATCAAGATGATCTCATATCATAAGCATGCATATCAATTCGAGTAAAATTGAATTTTTGGGTCCTTTGTAGCCAAAAATGTCATTTTTGGTCAAAGGGTATCGATACAGGGGAAGTCATATCGATATGGGGTATCAAGGACAACGTTTCAGTACAAGTCAATCTCTACCGGTATGGGTCGAGGATCGGTCCGAGTGATCTCATACTGGTACGCAGTTTCGATACACTTTTTATGCGTATCAATACGTTTGAGTTAGAGCCAATAAATAATTCCTATTTCAAATCAAAGCGTATATTCTCTTTTGCAAAACCCTAGCCGAAAATACTCTATAAAACCCAATTGATCTCTAGGTTTTTCATCAAATTTCTTTAAATCTTTTGGGAGCTTTTACTAAAATCATCAAACCCAAGCTTTGATCATCAATCTTTGTGTACAACATCTCCTCATTCATCCATTCAACCATACTCAAGGTAAAAACCTATTTTCTTATTATTTCGATTTTCTTTATATTTGTATAGCTTTTAGGTTTAAATTTTGTATATTTAGGATGTATATATCCTTGTTTTCAAAGATTTTACAAAAACTTATTCAAAACTAATTTTTTTTCGAATATAAAATTATACTCATATATTTTATTGTCCAGTTTTAAAGTTATTAAAAATTTATTTTTACTTGTATATGATTTTAAACTATACAATATAGATTTTTATACTACCTTGATCATTGGATTGATTTATTGGATTGAATTTGATGTATATGCATACATGTTTTTTTGTGTGGTTTGAAGTTTGCAATTTTTTGATCATGCCTCCTAAGAAAAGATCTAGAAAAGAATTGAGTGCTAACTCTTCCAATCCCGAAAATAATAGTACCAAACCCAATCTTAACCAACTTTTTATCCATTGTTTTAATGAGTCCGAATATCCAAATGCTATGGAATATTTTGGTCCCTAAAATTTTCCAAAGTTTATACTTTAGCCACAAAACTTTCAAATTTTACATTTTGGTCACTAGCCAAAACTGGGATATTACAAAGCAACCCTTCACACTGGCAAAAGAACAACTCATAACTCCTTATGCAAATTTTTGATTTTAACAACTAAATACAAACATATATACTCAAGGACGAGCAAAAGCATAATGAAATAAGCGTAAAAATCAGTACTTTGAGGAGTTAACACTCCCCCAAACATAGCTCATTGCTTGTCCTCAAGTAATGCAACTAAAATCTATTAAAAACAGGAAAATAAGAGAATACCTCGACAAAATTGTAATGATTTCCAACACCTTCTAGCTTGGAAAATATGATCCTAGGTCTTTCCTCGGATATAAATGCCAAACAGATCAATAATCCAAGTGCATAAATATAGCTCTAGCCTAAGTTCATGAAGTGTGCATGAAGTGCAAGCAATTTCATCAAATTTACTTAACTCATTTAGTTATCTTTACTACCCAAACTCATAATTATTATATATTTTATTATTATTTCTTATTTCTTATTTGCCAAGGGTGTTCTTATGTTGTCATTTAATTAGGGTCACGTTATGTACTATTTGGTGTGAGTCATAAGAGGGAGCAGACCACGAATCCCCACGTTAATGCAGATTACATGGCTAAGCTAACCCATTACACTCATACCCTAAAGTTTTGTTAGCTTGAGAACTAAGAGGGAGCAAACCATGAAGATCCAAGTTACTTATTGTCTCTAAGGTATAGGAGTGTTCTAAAATATTTTAGCCTTTGGCAAAACATTGTTGCCTTATTCTTTCTTTCTACCCTGGCATTTTCTTTCTTTTCTTTTTTTATTCTGAGTTTAGTTTCAAGAGAACCTAAGTTTGTTTTGGAAACTGGATGCATACTACGTGTAGAGTGAAACAAAAGTTCCCTAAACTAGAGTTCAATTGCCAAGCTACCTGGCATTACTAACCTACTGGCATACAGTTTCTAAGATCCAATTTCTTCATTGAATAGATGAGTCTAGAAAAAATTCTACTAAACTAGCAGTGTTGGAAAATTATTAGTGCAAAAATTGACAGAGGCAAAGAAAACTAAAAAAATAGTGGTTTGGTATGCATGCTTCCTACATGGTAAACTAATGCAAACAAAATGGAAACTGAAATATAAACATGCATGAATGTTATGGCAATAAATGTAAGGCAACACATACACCCAAACCAAAGGTGTGCATTGTCTTCAATGCATGAAAACAACACATATATACAAATGAAACATAAAAATGCATGAATATGTGAATAAAGTGAAATGAAGGAGTTAAGGGGAAGAGGACTCCCTTCTAGAGGGTTCTGACCGTGAAACGCGGGTCTTTCTCTTACGGCCGTGGAAGCTCCAATGTCATGGACAACCTTCTCATTGATCCTTACTGGCTAGAAAGTAGCAGGTATGTCAGTGGAAGTGGATGATTTAGGTGCAGCAGGTGTTACGCCAGCTTGGACTTGGACTCATTCTTCTTCTGATTTAGGTGGTGTGCCTGTGCTGGCGGATTTAACTTGAACTGGCAAAACTGGAATGGTGGCATTAGACTATGTCGGTTTATGAATAGAATGGGGGCTGGCTGGCATATCTTCTTCAGCAAGGAGGTCAATAGGGAACTAAGGAAGGCTGGCAAGGTATGTGCAAACATTTTTTCAAGAGTTTTCTTGATGGCACAATCCCTGGCATGAATGTATTGCCAGAGCATGGAGTTTTGCTCCTCTACTTTCTCAAGCTTTTGAAGGATGATCTCCTAGAGTTGGTAGATCTGAGAAAGTATTTCCACTGAACCAGCTGGCATAGGAGTCACAAGCTCTGCCTTAGGCGTCTTGGCCTTGGACACCGACTCTTTAGTATTTTGTTTTCCCTTCTTTTTGGACTCTGTGATAGTCAATTGCCTCCACAAGGTAGGGGTAATAGTTGTTCTTTTGCTCTTTTGGACATTGTTCGAGTCAAGTTGTGGCACATCATGTTGTATGCAAATAGTAGAGATTAAAGAAGGAGAAACTAAACTTCCATTGCTCTTACCAGTGCATTTATAAGTCTCATCCACGATGAGTCGTCCAATGTTGATCTTGCGTGATGTGATGATCAAATGCAATAAGGCCATCCTTTCCTCTGAGACAGACTCATTGTGGGTGGTCGACATAAGGTTTGCTTTTAGGAAGTGGTTCCACCCCCTCGGCTGAGACTTTAGTGCCAACCGCTTCATAGTTCTGTGGCCCTTTAATGATACATTCCATTTGATGCCAGGCTCGCATAAGTCTTTCAACAACATTTTTCTCTTGGGATCGTCCAACGAATCCGTAAACTCAGAGTGCTTTTCCTCTGCACCATCCAAATTAAACATCTCATTAATATAACCCTCATCAAATCTAACACACTCAGGTGGGCATAAAATTTGCGGACAACATTGGAATGGACTTCCCTTGGTTGTTGGAAAAAATTCTCCCACTTTTGCTTCTTCACCATCGCAACAAACTCTGGTGAGTAACCCAAGTTGGGTTTATTTTTGAACTCGAAGCCCTTCTCGTAGCAAAAGGTTCTTATTGCGAAATTCTCCTCATGCTTCTTTTGGCTTTCTTCATTGAAGAAAATCTTGAATGGTGTCGAAGAGGATGCCATGGAAATCTTTTTGGGACTTGAATCTTTGCTTTCTTGCTTTCTTGCTCGATAGAGAAGATGAAAAAAGAGTGAAAAGTGTTTAGCTAAAGCAACAGTTGAGGTTTAAGTAGGTGGAAAGAGAAACGGATGAGTGTTGTAATGGGGATGTTTAAATAGCGATAATGATGAAGTTAGGTGTGTTTGAGAAAGAGGGAAAGTGATGTGATAAGGAGTTAAAGTGATAAGACTGCGCGAGAAAGGTGTAGAGATAAAAAGATGAGGTTTAAATTTTGAAATTCAACTTTTACCCTAGGCGGCTAGGGTTAAATCCCGCACTTAGCCAAAATTCACTCTTCTTGGGCCTAACTCGCACAAGTTCACGTGTGCATGATGTTTCATCTCTCTATGCCAGCCCTTGCCTTGACATTCTGCCTGGCAATCAAAATCCTGCATTCACTTGAAAAAGCCTTTCAAAACAGAAAAAGATGAAAATAAAAGAAATAACAAAAAAATAACTATCCTATTTATTTACAATGATCAATCGATGATGACAAAATCACTCAATCTCTGTCAGGAGAATAGTCTCATTGGCATTACCTGAACCTTCTTCCCAATAGTGCTTTAATCTCTGACAGTTTACCTTGAATGTGACTCCCGTCTTTAAATCCTTGATATCAACAGCTCCATGGGCATAAGGATGGACTACCTCAAAGGGTCCTGACCATCTAGATTTGAGCTTTCCTGGAAACAGCTTGAGCCTAGAATTGAACAACAATACTCTTTGCCCAACTTCAAACTGTCTTGGCAAAATGTTGCTGTCATGCCATCCTTTTGTTTTCTCTTTATACAGCTTAGCATTCTCATAGGCTTGAGCTCGAAATTCCTCTAACTCATTCAAATCTAATAACATCTTCTCACCGCAACCCTCCATTCCATGTTTAACTGCTTAGTTGCCCAGTAGGCTCGATGCTCCAACTCCACTGGCAAATGGCATGACTTTCCAAATACAAGCTTGTATGGGGAAGTTCCCAATGGGGTTTTGAAGGTTGTTTGGTATGCCCACAAGGAATCATCTAGCCTCAAAGACTAATACTTCCTCGTAGGGTTCACTATTTTCTCTATAATGTTCTTAATTTGCTTGTTTAAAATTTTTGCCTAGCCATTGGTTTGTGGATGGTAAGCCGTAGCAATTCTTTGCTGGATTTTGTACCTGCACAAAGCTTTATTAATTAAATTGCATTTAGAATGAGTACCTTCATCATGAATGATGGCTTTAGGGGCACCAAATATTATAAAAATATGCTTATGTAGGAACTTGGAAATCGTTTGATGGAAGAGCAATAGCCTCAACCCACTTTGAAACGTAGTCTACGACCACTAGTATGTAAATATTGCCAAATGATGGAGGAAAGGGACCCATGAAGGCTATTCCCCATACGTCAAACAACTCTGCTGGCATAATGTTATGGAGTGGCAATTGATGTTTGCTAGATATGTTACTTGTCTACTAGCATCGGTCACATGCCTTGGATTGTCAGTAAATCCTCAAGTGCTTGACTGTTAATCTTTTGAACCATCACTAGTACTTTCAATGCATGATGATTCAAACTCCGAATAGGGAAATGAGACAAAATGAGTGCTTTTTGATCTTTGCTCTATTCTCGTTTCACAAGAATGAACAAAGAGAGGAAGTTGTAATCACTAATTTTGTTCGGGCTTTTAATAACTTAGGCTTCTTATTTTATTTTCCTATCAAGGCTTATATATATAAATATCATATTAATATTACCTAGTTATTATATCATAAATATTATTAAGTATTATTATCTAATATTATTTCCTTTTGAGTTATTATATTATAATTATCTATTATTACTATATTATTAATATTATTATTATTAACTATTATTTATTACTTTTATTATTTTCTTTTATTTTCGGTTATTATTATCTATTATTATTAGTATTATTATATTACTAATATTATTACTAAGTATTATCATTATTATAAAACTGAACTAAAAAACTAAAAATTAATAAAATAAAGAAGCCTAATATATTAATATATAAAGTCTATATATATAAATATATATATATTTGCCCATTTACATATAATCCAAAATCTAAATATATATGTTACCTTTGTCCCGTTTTGAATCCCAATTTTAACCTAATTACACAGAAACCCTAATGCATCTTTTACTTTATGGGCAGCCAACTATTAGCCGTCAGATTTATCTAAGATCTGATGGTCTAGCTTGCATTAAGAGAGGTCCTTCGACTACAGCGTGGAGCCACGCGCTGGCTTCTCAACTCCCTCACCCGCGCGTGTAGCCCACTGATGACTCTTCATTTAGCACCACGCGCGGCTCCTCAGCTCTCCAGTAGCCCTTCACCCGCATGAGTGACGACATGCATGTATTTCTAGCTTCTTTGCGGCCGTTCAAATTGCCACACTGGCCAAAGATCAAGCCACATCGGCCATCTCACTAGTCCCCTCCTCCGGTCGTTTCACATGCAAAGCCAAAATTAAGAATGTCAAAAAATGCAAAGGATTACCAAACTTCAGAAATGGCAGAGATGTATACAAATATAAAAAAAATACGAAGCTGACAATTTTAGTGAAGGGCATGAATCCGGCCAAAATCCAGAGAGGCTATCAATCAACATTTTCCTCTTCTTTTATATTTATGCAAAATAATGTAATAGAGGGGATATAAATTGAACCCTGGAATCAGATGTAAACCCATTTAGGAATCTAGGCAATCAATACAAAAAATACAAGCATTTCAGATGTAATATCCCAATTTTTGGCTAGTGACCAAAATGTAAATTTTGAAAGTTTTGTTGCTAAAGTATAAACTTTGGAAAAGTTTAGGGATTAAAGTGTAATTTTCAAAAGTTTTGTATTTTAACCCCTTAAATGAAAATTTTATCTCCAAGAATGATGTTTCCGTGTTACCCGAATTTTTCGTACGGAGTTTGTATTAATGGCTCTAAAGTGATAAAGTTCAGAAAAGTATTCTGATAATCGGATCGAGCTAAAATTTCAGGGATAGTTCCGTGGACCTTAGAAGAGTCAAAAAATATCATTTTATGAATATTTGGATATTAAAAAGATCGGGAAAAATTTTAATCGATTGAAATGACATATAATGTAATTTGTGAATAAGTTGATCGGTAAAGGGCATTTTGGTCATTTTGCCCAAAAAAGACATGGAAGGAATTTTGAGATTTTTTATTGATGAATAGTGGCTGATTAGAATCCAACTAAGTTTAGCTAGAATGTTACAAAATGGCAAATTAGAAATATACATATAGTTGGAGGGTATTTTTGGAAAATGGAATTTATTGAATTAAAAATTCATTTTTTCATAATACAAGTGTCCTAAATACATGAAATATGAAGGAATTATCAGCCAAATACCCTCCAAAACCGTGGTAAAGAGAAAAAGAAGAGAAATTTTACAAGATCGATTTAAGCCTCGAATCTCAATTTTCAATCAAGTCCTAATCAAAGAAAGTTTGAGGTACTATGAAAGAAAAGATCGAACTAGGACTTATTGAGGCATTGTGTTAAGTGGCCAAGGTGAGTGCCTTAATTATTACTTAATTATGCATGTGATAAAGGGAGGCTTGCGATAAGCTAACCTTATTTATGAATGCATGATATGATATATGTTGAAGTTATGTTCTATTGTTTAAATGTGGTAAGTAATATGGCGAGCAATGTGGGGACAATGTTCCTAACATATGACTAAAGAATTATTTATGATATGTTATGTTCATAAAAAAATTAAGAATAAGTGATGTGTTTGATACATGATCACTGACTGAAAAAGTATTCTTAATAAATAAGCTAATATGGCTTGAATAACATATTGTTTTAAGTATGAGAACTTATCTGTGAAATGTTATGATAGTCACTATAAATGATATGTTATTTGAATATGGTAAGAGCAAGTAATATGTATAATACATTGTCAATGCTCTAATAGATATCTTTGTTATAGTATACCTAATATTATCTGGGTTATGAACTGCCATTATGATTTATTGATGACATCTGATATGATAACGTCTGATCATGATATACATATATCTGTGTGCCCAAGTATTACATAGTGGGAGTCCTAGGTATAGTTGGCATGTCATAGAGTCATAGCAGCTGCATCATTCTGTTCTGATATCTGTCTGTTTTGTGACTACTACGGTGTCACATCCACCTTGGGGATTTAAGCCCATGATGCTAAGTGCACTAAATAGGTGCTTATATGAGGAGCAAAGAGCGTCCTTGAGTACTTACTCATCTGTTTGTTCTGTTTAGCATTATATTGTCATATTTCAGATGACTCGCATACCTAAGGTCTCATAAAGTATACTTTGGGCAAATTTAAAAGATTAATAAAAGTGCAAGTAATCGAGCTAGTGAGCTTGGCAAATTCCGTTATGTACCAAGTTTTCTGCAAAGTTTTGGTACTAAGTATGAGAAATAACAGGTTCTTCGTACTCTCTGTATATCTCTGTATTTTTTGTAAGATCAATATTTTCTCGATTATGTTAAGCTCAATAATATTTGTATTTCTTTGTTTGATATGTAGGCAAATAATTAGAACTATGACAAATTTTTCCATGAAATGCCATAGAAACTGGTTATATTATGCTATGAGAAGCATGTTGAAGTATGTCAAGTAAACAGGATGAACTTAATACAAGTAATTTATCAGTTATACTTAGATAAGCTAGATATAAAAATAAGCCTTGAATTATGTTCATGTCAGTTATTTGATAACCTTATATGCTTTGCCTCACTAAGTTAATACTTAGCGTGTGTTGTTTCACATGTAGGTTATTGGAAACTTATCGGAAGAAGAGTCAAGCATGTTGATCAAGTTGTAATATGCCAAACATCAGTAAGACATTCTAATTTATGATATTCTCTAGTGGGCAGGCATCAATTTATTCGTTAGTTGTTTTAAAGGTATAAGTTTGATTAATAGTCAAATAAATATGAATTAT
This sequence comes from Hibiscus mutabilis, assembly GCA_019671005.1. Lineage (NCBI taxonomy): Eukaryota > Viridiplantae > Streptophyta > Magnoliopsida > Malvales > Malvaceae > Hibiscus > Hibiscus mutabilis. The sequence goes on from CM033738.1 coordinate 39,287,092, forward strand.
TCGTATGGTTAAAGAATTACCAGTGATGATATTTAATCGAGTAACATTTTATTTATCGTTTATAGCGTAACGATTTTAAATTCAAGAAAGGGCCTAGGCAGTGTACCTAGTTTTCACCCTGACTTATATGCTTATTTTAATAGCTGGCTAACATGTTTTATAAACCAATTCAGTGTCAAAACTAGCAATCTGCAAATAGGCTATGAATACCTCGAAAGTCGAGAAAGGGTTATTTTATAAACTAGTTTTATGTCAGATGTTTTAAAAAAATTACAAGTCTAGAACTCTGTTAAATAATATTGTGGCATCCTTAATGTGTATTCGTACTACGAGTATACGTTAAGGGTGTTACATTTAGTGGTATTAGAGCTACAAGTTTAGTCAATTCTGGATTCTAAACCAAGTTTGTTATAAGTTGTCAGTAAATACATGCCCCTAGAATGTGATATTACTGATGTGTTGATTGTATAACTTGAAGATGCTCCTCATTAGTATGGGATATAATAAGATTATAGTAAGGAAAGTAAGACACTACCAAATTTCGTCAATCGACGAATCTCAGAGGTCAATAAAGGACCCATAGCGAGTACGATAAAGTGAAATAAGTATTGTAATCAACTTCAGTTTGGGTTGAGTTATCTGCATTGTAAGGAGCTGATGCAATAATTATAAGATGTTAGTCCTTAACATCTATAAATGCACTTATGTTTATATCAGCATAAGTTACAAAGAAATTTAGATAGTATGGGCTCACATTTCAAGGTAAAAGACTGTCGTATGACTGTAAATTTATGATTAAATGATGTTAAGAATATCTTTGATAAATTAAGATATTCGAATACGAAGAAGTAAAAAGAAGAATAAGTATCTTTACTTGAGAAATATAAATGCTTGAGGGTTAGAAAGAGACCTATAGTAGTATAAATGAAGTAAAGTATGTATTGTTCTCGACTTTTGACTTGGCTGAGCTACTTGTACAGTAGGGAGCTAAAGCACAAGAGTAGGGAATACTGTTTTAGATATTAGAATAAATACATGAGAGGTTTTAACCTCTAGTATCTGTATTTGTTAGGGCATTGATTGTTAAAAGTTTAAGTTTCTGAGTGCCCTAAATTTTATGGTAAAGGTGAATTGATGACTACTTATCTGAATTTAAAAGATGATAAAAATCGTATTGGAAGGTTTGAAAGATATGAAAATTGAAAAGTCAGAAGAAGTAATATTTCTACTAAGGGAACATGTTTGTATTTGGGTGGACTAATGCCACAGAGTAGTACTTACAATGGAAGTGACCTGAAAAATTTCCTAGAAGGAATTAAAAGAGCTGAAAGCTCAGCTGTAAGAATTGTTAGACTGGAGTTATAATCAATCTAGTGTGTTATTGTGAGAAGCTCCAAAATTATTCATAAAGAAGGAAGATAGTTCTTTACGACCATGTAGTGATTATTTATAAAAGGAAATAAGCAAAAGGAAATGATATATTTTCTATCAGGATTATCAATTAACCTGAACCAGAAAGACTTGATGTGAGTTTTGGTTATTAAAAGTGGCGTTCTTATGTCATATTACTTCAAATGTAGGGATCTGAATCGATCCTCAAAATATACAGTATATTGTGGAGTGGGAAAATTTCCAAAAATATTACAGAGGTTTGTAGTTTCTTAAGACTTATTGGTTATGATCGAAGGTCTGTTAAAGATTTCTTGAGAATATGTTATGAGCTAGTATAATTGAGTTCGAGATCATGGAAAAGATATATGCCATTAGTATAAATTGCTTATAATAATAGTTATCAAGAAAGTATACAGATGGCACCCTACGAAGCTCTCTATGGTCGAAAGTGTAAATCACTATTAAATTGGTATGAGTTGAAGATCGTAAATTAATTCAGTCAGATCTATTATAAGGAATGAAAGAAAAAGTAAAGATTATACAAGATAATCTTAAAAAGACTGATGATCGACAAAAGTCTTGTGCAGATTTGAAAGGAAAAGATATTCAATTCGAAGACAAAGAAAGAACATGATGCCTATCTTCGCATTGTTCTTCTAACTCTTTAAGAAAAGAAGTTATATGCTAAGTTGTCAAAGTGTAAATCTTGGTTGCCGGAAGTTGCTTTTCTTGGTCATGTGGTTTTGGCAGAAGAGATAAGAGTAAATCCCAAGAAAGTACCAACTATAGTTGAATGGAACCTTTGAAGAATGTTTTTGAGGTTCAAAGTTTCTTGGGACTTGTTGGTTATTATCGAAAGTTTGTAAAGAATTTCTCGATGATTGCCTCCCCACTGACGTTTGTTTCTAAATATCTGACGTGTCAACAAGTAAAAGCAGAACTTCAGGTACCTTCTGAATTATCGTAACTGGTTTCCATTTCTCAATGGAAATAAGAACGAGTGACGATGGATTTTGTATTAAGACTATATTTGACATCGAATACAATTTGGGTGATTGTTAATAGATTGACTAAGTCAGCACACTTTATCCTTGTTCGAACAGATTACTCTAGGCATAAGTATGCTGAGTTGTATATTAAGGAAATAGTTCGACTACATGGAGTACCAACCTCGATAGTATCTAATAGAGATCTGAGGTTTACTTATCTTTATATAGAGCCTTGGATATTCGACTCAATGTTAACAAAACTTTTCATCCTCAAAGAGATGGACAATCAAAGCGAACTATTCAGATTTTGGATGATATGTTAAAGGCATGTGTGATTGAATTCAAAGGATCGAGATGTAGTTGGCCCTGAGCAAATTAAAAAAGTTAAAGATAAGGTAAATATGATAAAACATGGAGTCAAAGAACTAAGGAAATAAGTCAATTTCGCTTGTTAAATTTTTTGACGAAATCGTAAAGTTGAGGAAACAACTTGGGAAAGAAAAGAAGATATAAGAAAACAGTTTCCTCACCTTTTTGAACCAGGTAAGTGATGAAAATTAGAGGATGAATTTTCTTAAAGGGGAGAAAATTGTAATATCCCAATTTTTTGCTAGTGACCAAAATGTAAATTTTGAAAGTTTTGTGGCTAAATTATAAACTTTTGAAAAGTTTAGGGATCAAAGTGTAACTTCAAAATTTAGGTATTTTAACCCCTTAAATGAATAGCTTACCTCCAAGAATGACGTTTTCATGTTACCCAGATTTTTCGTACGGTGTTTGTATTAATGGCTATAAAGCGATAAAGTTCAAAAAAGTATTCTAATAATCGGATCAAGCTAAAATTTCAGAGATAGTTCCATGGACCTTAGAAAAGTCATAAAATATCATTTTATGAATATTTGCATGTTAAAAAGATCGAGAAAATTTAAATCGATTAAAATGACATAGAATGGCAATTTTGTGAATAAGTTGATCAATAAGGGCATTTTGGTTATTTTGCCCAAAAAGGACATGGAAGGAATTTTGAGATTTTTTATTGATGAATAGTGGCTGATTAGAATCCAGCTAAGTCTAGTTGGAATGTTACAAAATGGCAAACTAGAAATATAGATATAGTTGGAGGGTATTTTTGGAAAGTGGAATTTATTGAATTAAAAATTCATTTTTTCATAATACAAGTGTCCTAAATACATGAAATATGAAGGAATTATCAGCCAAATACCCTCCAAAACCGTGGTGAAGAGAAAAAGAAGAGAAAATTTACAAGCTCGATTTAAGCCTTGAATCTTGGTTTTCAGTCAAGTCCTAATCAAAGAAAGTTCGAGATACTATGAAAGAAAGGATCGAACTAGGACTTATTGAGGCATTGTGTTAAGTGGCCAAGGTGAGTGCCTTAATTATTACTTAATTATGCATGTGATAAAGGGAGGCTTGGGATAAGCCAACCTTATTTATGAATGCATGATATGATATATGTAGAAGTTATGTTCTACTGTTTAAATGTGGTAAGTAATATGGCGAGCAATGTGGGGACAATGTTCCTAACATGTGACTAAAGAATTATTTATGATATGTTATGTTAATAAAAAAAATTAAGAATAAGTGATGTGTTTGATACATGATCACTGACTGAAAACGTATTCTTAATAAATAAGCTAATATGGCTTGAATAACATATTGTTTTAAGTATGAGAACCTATCTGTGATGTGTTATGATAGTCACTATAAATGATATGTTATTTGAATGTGGTAAGAGCAAGTAATATGTATAGTACATTGTCAATGCTCTGATAGATATATTTGTTATAGAATACCTGATATTATATGGGTTATGAACTGCCATTATGATTTATTGATGACATCTGATATGATAACGTCTAATCATGATATACATATATCTGTATGCTCAAGTATTACAAAGTGGGAGTCCTAGGTATAGTTGGCATGCCATAGAGTCTTAGCAGCTGCATTATTCTATTCTGATATCTATCTATTTTGTGACTACTACGGTGTCACATCTACCTTGGGGATCTACTCTCATGGTGCTAAGTGCACTAAAAAGGTGTTTATATGAGGAGCAAAGAGCATCCTTGATTATATGAGGAGCAAAGAGAGTCGAGTACGTACTCATCTGTCTATTTCGTTTGGCACTACGGTGTCATATTTCAGATGACTCACATACCTAAGGTCTCATAAAGTATACTTTGGGCAAATTTAAAAGATTAATAAAAGTGCAGGTAATCGAGCTAGTGAGCTTGGCAAATTCCGTTATGTACTAAGTTTTCTGCAAAGTTTTGGTACTAAGTATGAAAAATAACAAGTTCTCTGTACTCTCTGTATATCTCTGTATTTTTCATAAGATCAGTATTTTCTTGATTATGTTAAGCTCAGTAATATTTGTATCTCTTTGATTGATATGTAGGCAAAGAATTAGAATTATGATAATGTTTGCCATGAAATGCCATAGAAACTGGTTATATTATGCTATGAGAAGCATGTTGAAGTATGTCAAGTAAACATGATGAACTTAATACAAGTAATTTATCAGTTATACTTAGATAAGCTAGATATAAAAATAAGAATTGAATTATGTTCATGTCAGTTATTTGATAACCTTATATGCTTTGCCTCACTAAGTGAATACTTAGTGTGTGTTGTTTCACGCATAGGTTATTGGAAACTTATCGGAAGAGGAGTCAAGCATGTCGATCAATTTGTAATCTGCCAAACATCAGTAAGACATTCTAATTTATGATATTCTCTAGTGGGCATGTATCAATTTATTCTTTAGTTGTTTTAAAGGTATAAGTTTGATTAATAGTCAAATAAATATGAATTATTCGTATGGTTAAATAATTACCAGTGATGATATTTAATCAGGTAACATTTTATTTATCGTTTATAGCATAACGAGTTTAAATTCAAGAAAGGGCCTAAGTAGTGTACCTAGTTTTCACCCTGAGTTATATACTTATTTTAATAGCTGACTAACATGTTTTATAAACCAATTCAAGGTCAAAACTAGCAATATGTAAATAGGCTATGAATACCTCGAAAGTTGAGAAAGGGTTATTTTATAAACTAGTTTTATGTCAGATGTTTTAAAAAAATTACAAGTCTAAAACTCTGTTAAATAATATTGTGGCATCCTTAATGTGTATTCATACTACGAGTATACGTTAAGGGTGTTACATCAGAGGTATCTTTTCCTTTATTTTCATTTTCAAAGCATAAAATAAAAGGGAAAGGGTTATGGTTTTACCTTTAGGTTTCGAGCCGCCATCGCATGTAATAGCCAGGGATGACCTCATTCAGACGATAAAATTCGTGATTCCCTTGGGGATCGAGTGATGTGAGTCGGTGTAAGGGAAAAAAGGGTATATCGCTTCTGTTTTCATAAAAAGATGAGAGTTTTTTTGTTTTTTTGAAAGATCAAAGGGCGAATCTAGGTTTTTTTAAAAAGAGGTTTTTAAAGGTTTTTTGAGATTCATTGACGCCAACATGCGGTGGTTGGTGTGACAGATTATAGCGGTTGACTGTCAAAATCTAGATAAGACGACTGTTTTTTGGGTTTTTGGATGAACACAGAGAGGTGTTCTTGGAAATCTTAGAGGTTTTGGGGTTTCAAAATTGGTTATACAAAAAAATGGCTAAAAAGGTCAAATTTAAGCAAAAAGTTGAGTTTTATACTATTTTAGAGTTTTATAAATGGTTTAATCGCTTATAAATCTCTCTGCCTCACCTTAATCACCTCTTCGGCCATTCCGCTTTTCAAAACCACGGCCGCAATCCTCGCACTTCTAATCCTATTTTTAATTTTGTCCCTTTTCAAAATTAAATCTAATTTTTAAATGATAAAATACCCTTTTGGTCCCCCAAATTGCAATGCCATTTTTGATTTAACTCATTTTAGGGATTTGATTCCATTTTAAATGGTTTATTTAAGTCCACAATTCCTCAAACTTTTCAAGGATTTACAATCTCGTTCGTTTTTCAATTAAACCCAGTTTTCTAATCAATAAAGGACGCTTTTAGTCCCCAAAACCCTACTTTTGTTTCATTTTCATCCTAAAGTCAGTGGTATAGTATCCCTTTCACCTTTTAATTTATTTAGTATTCATTTTGGTCCTTTATGTATACTTACCTTTCTGTGTTTGTTTTTATTTCCACTACATCCGAATCTTTTTTTATGTGTGTATTTATGTTTATTTTTTTAATATTATGTGTGCATGCGTATTATATCTTGTTTGTTATATGTTTTTCCATACATGCTACATTATGTTGCATCCAATATATAAATTGTTAATGCAGTGCCTTTTATTCGAGAGTAAACGTGGCTAGTACCAAGCGTAGTGGTGGTGGTTTTTCGTTTATTCTTGAATAATGGGACTCTTTAAAATTTACTCGCATGTATAACTAAATTTTAAATTAATGGTCACTTTAATTTGGAAAATCCAATATTAAAAAGCGGTAATATTTTTTGGTACCAATTTTGGGCGAAGTGGGGGTGCTAATCCTTCTAGCAATTAATTGGCTGCTTGCCAGATGTCTCAGCCTCGTATTGCTTACCACATCGAAGAGTAACTATTTTGTATTTTTTTATTTCCTTTTTGCATAGCATTTTTTGTATCGCTTGGCAAAGTTTCCTAGGGTCTATTACCAAGTGTATTGGCAATATGTTCGATTTGGACATCCAAGTTTCGAACACATGCTGCCAAACTCTGGACAGTTGCATCATTCCTCTCCATGTACTTTGCCAAAGTACCCTAGTTGTTCCTTTATCTTGCATGAAAATCATTTTGTGCTCTCTGTGGCATTGCATTCTGGTTGAATCCTTGTTGCGCATTATTATTCTGACGTTGGGCATTAAATTGGTTACCTCCTTGATTTCCCCCAAGTTAGGTTCGGGTGATGCTTCCAACTTGCATTGTAAGTATTGGAATTCAGATTATAATTACGATTGAAATTGCCAACAAAATTTACCGACTCAGGGTTGGTAGGGCAATCTTTCATATTGTGATCCTCTCCACATATCGTGCAGAATGGATCTAATGCCTTGACGTCTTCATTACTCTTTTGCAATGTTTTCACAATGTTAGTAAGATTGGAAAATTGAGCATTGATAGATGTTAGTGCATCAAGGTCCAATTTTCCAGCAGGTCTTGTTCTGATTCCTAGTCTAGCAATAGGATACTAGTAGTCATTAGTTGAAGTCCTTTCAAGGATGTCAAATGCCTCCATATAATTTTTGTCAAGCAGCGAACCATTTGCTGAAGCATCAACAACAGTCTCGGCATGAGCATTGAGTCCATTGTAGAAGGTCTCCGTCTAGGTCCAATTTAGGAATCCATGCATGAGACACCTCCTCAACAGGTCCTTGAATCTTTCCTAGGTATCATATAAGGTCTCATCATCAACCTGCCTAAATGTAATGATCTCACTCCTCAACTTGGCATTAAGTTTAGGTGGCTGGAACCGTAGTAGAAATTTTTGGCATAGATCTTTCCAAGAGGTCACAAAACCATGTGGCAAAAAACTTAGCTATATTTTTGCTCTATCTCTCAGGGAGAATGTGAATAACTTCAGCTTCATTGTATCTTACGATACACCAGGCTACTGAAATAGTCGGCAAACTTCCATGAATTGCTTCAGGTGTTGCCTCGGGTCTCTAGTAGGTGCTCCATCAAATTTTCCTAAACTTAATACCAATCAGTCCTAGCATCAAATTATCCATATTTGGTGCCAAATGTTCTCTAATAGGTATTTCTTTCTCCACATCAATGGTTGCTGCAGTAGGAGCGGCCGATATCCTATTGTGTATTGGTGGATTCTCTGGGTTGTTTGAGTCACCATTGATTCCTCTATTGCCTTGTTGAGCCATCTCTCGAGCTTTTCTCTTTAACCTTCGTAGGGTTCTTTCAATTTCTGGGTCGTATGGCCAATCTTCCACCACAAGATGGTTCTTGGTCATACACCAAACAAAACATATAGATAAAATAAAACAAAAACAAGTAAAATCAAAACAATAAATTTTGTTGCAATCCCCGGCAACAGTGCCAAAAACTTGTCGACTGTGCAACGCTTGGCAAAAGATTATATATTTAGTGTAAAAGTGCCAAAAAATAATGCCAAGGAAACGTCTTCTTGCGTGCAAGTATACACAGTCAACAAGTAATACAGCAGTAAGCTGAGTATCGAATCCGCAGGGATTGACCAAGAACTTAATTGCTCAATATTTACTTGTTAGAGGGGAACAAGAGTGTTTGAAAATGATTTGGGTTTTTGATTTAAAAGATAGCTAAAACAAAGTAATAAAAGAGAAAACGGTTTGGCAAACAAAAAATTATTCAAATGAATGATGAGAATTAGCAGGGATGCCTGGATTTCACGCTAACTATGCCAGCTTATAATAATGTCCTGCCTTGGATTTATTAACGAATATATTTAAAAATAGTATGGCCTCTGTCAATGGCAATACCCTAAGTTAACCACGATAAAATCCCTATATGTCTATAGTGAAGTTTTTCATTAATTAACTTCATTAAGTATCAATCTTTATCCCTAAGGGGTAGATTCACTCCCGAAGTAAGATCATCTACTTGAACATCTTCTGTCGAAGTTTCTCTCCTTAGTACCTGGCAACTAATCGTTACCCCTTAAGTCTGTTAAGATATTAAGGCATAATAAACATGCAATGGCCACTATCATATGGAAAAGAATTTAAGGAAATGAAGTGCTTGCAGATAGACAATAATGCCAAGGCATTTAAATTAATAAAAACCAAATATAAACTGAGTGTTAATTGCAAACATCCCCAACCAACGGTAAAAGCTTAGTCCATGGTTGGGGTTCTATCCATAAAATATCATCGTATCTCAATATCATCATTCAAATAAAAATTAAACTAAGAGAATAGGCAAAGAAGGAGGTCCGTCGATGTAGCCCTTCAATTGCTCCAAAGCTCTTAGTCTAAGATGGTTGAACTACGTAGCCTCTATCTTCATCTTTCACCATGGTGCAACCCCCCAATTCTCCCTTGCTCATCGATCAATTCTCTTTAAATAGGCGTGCGTGGAAACCCTAGGTTGGGTTTGAAATTTGAAAAATTGGATAAGCACCAGGATAGGCGCGCTATCATCTTATCTTCTTTTTGAATTTTAGGGCTGGAGTGTACTTGGTTCAATGGCTACATTGACCGAGCATCAGCAATTTTTGGTCCAACTGTGCCAACTGCAACTCAACAATTCTCTTATTTTTTTCCTTCTTTCTGCTCATGCGCTGCTTTGCCATGCCTGCCTGCCTCTGACCTACATCAATACTAGCAAAAACAACCCTTCACACTGGAAAAAGAACAACTCATAACTCCTTATGCAAATGCATGATTTTAACAACTAAATGTAAACATATATACTCAATGATGAGCAAAAGCATAGTAAAACAAGCTTAAAAATTAGTACTTTTACCTATGGCACCATTCTTAGCTTCATGTTCCACAAGCTTAGGATCGATTGTTCTTTTGAGCTTGGAGTGGCTCTCACCGACCCCATTGATGATAAATCTCTCCAAAAAGCCAAGTTCATATTTTACAATGGAGAATGGGTTCGTAATGCGGATTTTCCCGGTGGTGCTCGAGCCGCTCTAGTGGAGAATGTTCTCATTGCTCTGGTTTCTCAACCTTTCCTTGATGCTCTCACGGCTTACCTTGATGGGAAGTTTCCTACCTTGGATGCGAGGATGGATTCTAGCTTCACCACCATGGATACTCGCTTGACTTCCTTGGATGCTAGAGTAACCTCCGTTGAGCAACTTGTGGACTAGATGGATATGACTCTCACCACTTTTCACAACGAATGGTTTGGTCAAGCTCTTAGAGACAATGATAAAGAAGACGAGGATGAGGATGAAGAGGACGACTCTTAGACTTTGCATCTCATTCAACTCATATCATATTATCTATTAGGATTTGAGTTTATGCACCTTGTTTCTTTTGTTTTCCTATGACATTATGCTTTATGCTTTGGTTTATGTGTTTAAGTTGGATTCTATGTTTCCTTGAATAATATGTTTTGAATTTATAATATTTATGTTGTTTGATTATCTTTGGAATTATATTCTTTTATACTTGTGTTTATTTTGCCCCAATTGATTTTGATTTAACAAAAGGGGGAAGTATGGGATATAAATTTTTCAAAGTTTTTTAAAAACAAATATCTTTTAGCATTAAAGAAAGGGGGAGTGAACTAAAAATTTATTTTGGTTTTGTTATATCAAAAAGGGGGAGATTGTTAAACCTATTTTTGATTTTGATATAACAAGGACTATTTTGTAAAAAATAATACATTTTAAATACTCAAATGACTCACAAAATTGATAGGCATTCAAACTTAAATATTTTTAAGTCAAAACCTTAAACCCCAAAGTTTTTCTAAGTGTTTCGGTACTCAAAATAGTCAATTTGGTACAAGAGTATCATACGCGCTAGGCCATATCGGTACGGTTTTTCGCTACTGGAAAATTGTTTTATACTAATGGCTATAGGATACCAATACGGTTGGTCGAATATCGGTATGCCCTTTTAAACCTGTAAACCAAATTTGCTTAAAGGTATCAGTACGGCTTATAGCGTATCGATATGGGGGTTAAAGATTTTCCAAATATTTGTATTTATTATCTGACCATTGCCTTGTAAGTTTATTGGAACCATAAGTTTTGAAAAATGGTTACTTGTGTCGACACCCTCTAAGGCATATCGATAAAACTTTTTGAGCAAAACTTTCAAGGATTTCAGAGAGCAAAATCGGTATCGATACGGTACAGATCGTACAGATACCTTTTGTAAAATTCACACTCTGTGTAGATACGGCTTCTCGCGTATCGATACCCCTTTATTGCAACGGCTATTTCTTCTTATGGCAGGTGCCGATATGACTGCTCGAGTACTGATACCCAGTGTAGCAGACAACATTTATTGATGGAAAAATGCAGCCCAACAGCTATAATCAATATCCTAACTACCCAAACGGCTAGAAATCAATGAGGGGTATAAAATCAAGTCTCCAAAGCTTCTTCGACAACTATTCAATAATTCTAAAGCATTCACGCACACATCCAACAATCTTTGAGCCTTAATTGTCAAATTCTTGTAAACCCTCTTGAGAGTTCTTATTATAATCTTTGTACTTAAGTGTTTGGGTTGAGTGGGCCTAAAATTGTGCAAACATACTGCCTTTGTGAGGTTTTTCAGTTTGCTAAAATTTGTATTTCTTTGTGTGAGTGTTCTTAAGGTTTCGGGGTATAAACCTTGAGGGAGTTGTAAGGTTATCTCCTTGATACTCAAAAGGAAATCAAATCTAGTGGATTTGAGAAATCCTTAGTGTGGATAGCTAAGGAAGTGGATGTAAACCATGTTGAGAAGGTTGAACCACGATAAATCTTGTGTCCCAATTTTTATTACCTTTCTATTTGCATCCACCAAAATTTTTAATTTCCAATTCACCCCCTCTTGGCCATTTGCATCGATTGTTCATCCCAACAAATATCATCACGCATCTCATAGATATCAAGTCTCATACTATTGGTCTCCAACCATGCATATTCATCGTCTACCTATTTTGCAGATACTAACGCGCAAGGTAATCACATTTATGATGCTCATGAAACAATAGAAGTTTGAGGTGTACTAATTTTAGGCCAAAGTGATAAATCCTGAACCAAGCTCCTCCCAACGTCTCTTTAAATCCAATGTTCGAGCCTACAACGCCCTCGGATAAAACAAATACGACTACATAAACTATTTCATATTATCAGACTACTTTGAGGGATAAAACACGTAAAAATATCTTATCAAGTTTGAATTTGGAAAAACAAATTGTGCCAATAGACTTAGAACATTGAGAAAAACTAGGGTAAGGTCTCCTGAAAAAAGTCAATAGCTCGGTCAATGGTTTGGTCAATGATCAATGGCTCGGTCAAAGTGGCTCGGTCAATGACTAGTCAAAGAGGCTTCGCTTGGGTCAATCGAATGGTCTGAGTCAATCAACTGGCTGCTCTGGTTTGGTTAACCGACTGGCCTGGTTCAGCTCCTACATGCTGTCAAAGCTCGCCCACGTGCAGGTGGTGGCGCGTGCAGTAGCTTCTAGCGATGGGAATTCTTTATCGACCTATAGATCACCATTTTTGACAGCGGGTAGGCTGATGATTGTGGTAGAATTCGACGAAATGAGATGAAACAACCCTTTTGGACATTTCTAAAACTTTAGCTCTTCTACCTTGACTAATTGTATCTCAGACAGTGGATTGAAGGCCACCAGGCGATGCAAGATGGCGAGGTGCAGTTGATGTTTCTGGTGATGAAACCTAGGCAGCATGATCGACTATGTAAAAAGCCCCTAGCGTCTCACTCTCTCAAACCTCCCTTCTACTTTCTTTTTCCAGTTTAAAATTTGATTCCCTTTTTTTCCTTTTCTTTTTTTCCATCTTCACGTAACCACAGACCCATTTAATGTCTTCAAATTCTAAAAAGGGTAAATCTCCCACTTAACCATTCAAGTTTCCACAATTTTACACAAGAGCCCTATAGGTTCAACCTATTTACAAGATGATCACCATAATCATCACTTTAAGCTTTAAAGTTCTAATTTCCTCAATTTTGGTCTTTTAGTTCAATATATTCAAAACCTGATAACCCGATCTAAATTACCAATTCAAAAATCGGGTCGTTATAACTCTCCCATCATTGAAGAAAAAAATTTCCTCAAATTTTGTATCTATCAGCCGAAGAAAATGCTAGAACTTGATAACTCCCCTAAGTCCTCAAGTATTCTCCGCTGCATTACTCTAATATCTCACAACACTTATCTATTGTAACTCTTGTCTTCTAACGGTACAAACATAATCTAAACTGATTCTTTTTCTAAAAGGAATTCATCCTCGCTCGGTGCATTACAAACAACAAGCAAAACCCAATGCTACCCCGTCAAAAGCGTCACACAAAAACATCATCAAATAAAGTTAACTTATATTGTAGAACCCAAAAGGTTTTTGCACAAAAAAATCATTCCACAACTTCATATGATCTAAAAGAACAGGCAGTTAAACAGCCTTTGCAACCAAAACGAAATGATTCCTCTCATGGTGACTCCTTGAAGGAAACTCTAACTCTAATGGCATCCCTTATCAATATCATTGCTTGCCTGATGCAAGACTTCTAAAAGTAAAAGATATCTCTACATTTCTCAAGGCTGACCTTAGATCTCAACATATTTTTCATCAAAACAGCAGCTAATGCAGCTTCTACAAACTCAGTTCACGCAAGAGTCTTACACTCCAAACTATAACGTGTCTGGAAAACACGTCATATGTACCCTTACTAGGATCTGTCATTGCATGAAATCCCACCAACAGGTAGGGTTCCATCACAAACCTTGACTCTCGTGTCAAAAGGTAGCATGTTCACACCGTAGTGTCGTACAACCCAACCCACAACCAATCCAAGTAGACTTTTCATCTGGATCTCGTCTTTACCAAAAATAATTAACAATATTTACCAAGGAGAATACCATTACACAACAAAATCCTATCAAAACTGTGCACTCACAAATCCTTTACAAGACTTACGGTCATCTATTTAATTTCCACTAATAAACATCGATGCATCACAACAACTTTGAAGAACTCAATGTTAGACTCTCAACAGATAGCAAGTCAACCACTTATCACTATCTCAAACATACGACTCCAAATTGTCTCCCAAAACAAGCGGCAAAAGTTTGGTACAATTGTCGCTCTCAAATTCACTATATACTGACCATTGTACTATATAGGAAGAATCTCTTGTCTTGACATATCTTCCTATAAAACACCCACAACAAGATTTTAAAGTTGATCAGAAACCATCATACATAAATTCAATCATAACATTATCTTCTTAATTACAATCATATGCTACCTCTCGCGACTTCCAAGGTTACCAAACCCTCAACTCAGAGCTTAACTAATAAAACACACGGTCAATAGTTCTCAATTACTTCGACTCGCTTCATAGTTTCACTCTAAGCTTCCTTGGTGAACAAGCACTCAAAATTTCACACTGTTGGGGTGAACACAACCTTCATTTTTAGCACAAAATATAGTCCTGACATTACAACGAAACATACTCGAAGATCTTGAATTCTTACTCAACTTTAATCGAGTCAGCACTACTGTAACAAAAAAATGGTCTCACATAACTCAGATCTACACCAATGTTCCTCGTCTCATTCTAAGGAAATTGTGACACAAACGAAAAGCATTTACGAAGTCTCAAACCCTTGCCTCCTTAATTGATCAGACGGTAACTAACATTTCCCACACACAAGGTCATTATCTCATCAGCGCTCATATTTCCATATTCTTTATACATTCACACGTGTCACGCAAGCATCAAACTTATATTCGAGAAACAATATGTTAGTCCCTACCCTATCATGCTAAAACACCTCAAACATCACTGTAGACATCAAACATTACCACGACATGCCCTAACGAGAGAAATCCTTATTCCAAAATTCATTTCGAAACTACTAGCCTCCAACACTTTAACTGTAAACATCTCATTCTCAAACCAATCCAAAAAAGCACACGGGTACTTCATAATCGATTAAACGATTTATCCAACTTAGGAGACAAGTAACGGTCTATCACTATCACTTAATAAGCTATCGACGATTTAAGCATCACCTTAACGAACCAACTTCTTACTTGCGAACAAGCCAGATTCTCTCTTGGGTGAAATACTCAAACAAAATAAACCTCGTTCAAGTTACACCTTCGCAACTGAGCCTCCGACTTTCTTAACTAGGTCGGTGTCCTCTAACAAAAGTGATTGGCACCGACGTCTAAATCAGCCTTACCTCAACACCCACTCATGTTTTTATAGGAAAGAAGTTCTAACGACTCCTCCATGAAGCATAAACAAACACTCTGACAGTCTAAAAGCTCCCGAGCATGGAACTATACACATTATCATCTACCAAATGGTCAAACATGTCTCACAACACCATTGTGCCATTCTCTAAACAACCACTACGAAAATTACGGTATAAGGGCAATGGTTCAACATTCTCATTACCAAAGGTTGGGTTCCCTCAAGGTCTCGAAGCTTCGAGCTCACTCTCGACATTACTGACTAGTATCGCGCTTGATTAACCAAAGCAATTTCAAAGGTGTAACAACTCTCAAGAAGGTAGCTCTGTCAAACCTGTAAAAAGTCTAACTTCGATCACACTCTAACGAACTAGTGGATCCTGAATCCACTATCTCCGATAAATACCCTTGAGAAGGGTGATGATACCTCCTAAGTATCAACAAGACTCTTTCTAAGCGAATAAAAGGTCCTCCATCCAACGTGCATCCACAGATCGATTTTGAGAGCATGTTATCCATACCTACATCATAAACGTTATCCATGCATAACGAAGAAGATTTTATACCACAAGCTCTCATAACGTATCTGAAGGTTTCGAAACAACTACAACACACAAAAGGAAGACACCGTTTAGGTGGCGGAAGGAGGGCACATCTTCGACTCTGGCATCATACAACTAATTTGTATCTCAACAATCCGGTGCGAACCCACCCATAAAATTGCTCCCACGAACAGCTCAACACTTAACTCGGCCCTCTGGACCACGAACGTAACCATCTTAGCGTCGCGACATTGGATACACCATAAAGGTTCTAGTCTTAAGGAGTACGAACTTAATTTAAGGGCTTGTATTCACTAGACACCTTACTAAAAAACCTATACCACCCTAGGGTTTTCTAAAACTGGCTAAACCTAAGCTCTGATACCACTAAAAGTAACACCCTAAATCTGTATATCACATTTGGGCCTTAAGCCCAACCCGTTTCCATAAAAATTCTCAATTCGGTTTAGCCCAAACAAGGTATTTTCTAAAAACATTAAACCCAATAGTTGAAAACATAGATAAACATTTAAATCGTTACAAATGAGCTCTACTTTAATTTAAAACATTTAACCATTTGACTTGATTAATACAATTTCTAAAATAAGAATTACAGACTCTACCATGTAAGGTCTTAGGAATACACAGCCCACTAAACACAAGTACCATACTCTGTAAATCACCACATGTTGGAATCTCGAACTGATAATACTCCATGATCCTATGATCTGACGATCAACCTACGCATAGGGGTGTGCATTATTCGGTTTTAACCGAATTAACCGATCGAATCAAATTTTTTTCGGTTAATTCGGTCGGTTAATTTTAGGTAAGTTCGGTTAACGGTTAATTTTTTTTTTGGAAAATTCGGTTATCGGTTAATTCGTTCGAAATTGGTTAATTAATAGAATTAACCGAATTAATTGAAATTATTATATATTAAATATTATATATATTATATATATTTATTTTTGGTCACTGAATTTTAAAAATTATAAAATGATCATTAAGTGGTTTGATATATTATAAAATGTTCATTAAAATTTTATCAAATTAGTATAAAATGAAAGTTTTAGTGACTAAAAAAGTCATTTTAGCATAATTTAGTGAGCAATTGTGTAATTTACCCAAAATTTTATAACAAATTTTGGTTAATTCGAAAACTGACCGAATTAACCGAAATAAATAATTTCGATTCGGTTAATTCGGTTAAGACTAATTCAGTTCGGTTAACGGTTAAAGTTTTAAAAATTTTGGTTAATTCGGTTATGGCTAATTCAGTTCGGCCACCGATCGAATTAACCGAATGCACACCCCTACTTACGCACGAAAGCAACGATTTCGAGCACTGAGCTTACAAAGCTCAGTGGTACACATCTACTCTACTATACTTAATGCTAATCATAAACATAAGCATGCAAGCTAGTACGAGCAATAAGGAGAGATAAATAAACATATGGCGCTACCACAAGTCGCCTAAACACATATTCTCATCAAAGCAATCATCACACATGGCACACAAGGCCAAACCATAATCATGACATGGAAATATAACATCACATAAATGTGGCACTACCTCTAGCCACCTAACCGTATAACTAGCAAGAAAGCATAAGCTTCTCATAATATATAAGCATTATACCACAATATAGGAGTGAGGTCCGCGTCCACTAAGCATCGGGATCATACACTCTAAGTGAGGCCCACGACCACTAAGCATCGGGATCATACACTCTATAGGGTGAAGCCCGCAACACTAAGCATTGGGATCATACACCCATGCTCGAAAATCTCTCATCAAGCATCTTCGAATGAGGCATGTGTCCACTAAGCATCAGGATACTACACTTAAGAATTTTTCACCATGGTGTTGTAACACACTCTTTCTCTCACTAGGTTCAAATCCCAACTATCAAGTGCCCACTCTTGGCACACCACATCACACGATCCACCAAGGATCCCTATGGTTGCTATTACAAACAAGTCACCCAAGATTTTACCAAGTTAATACATTATGAAAATGTACATTAATCATCCTCATTAATTATCTTTATTAATCCATATTATCTCATTAACATCCCACATCAATCTCTATCTTTTTATCAGCATTATAGACTATCTTGTTCAGTGGGTATCGATACTCAAACACAAATATCGATACGGATATTACTTACTAGAAATCTTAGATTTCTACAAGTACCGATATGGGTCAACCCGTATCGATACGGCTCTAAACGCGTATCGGTACGGCCAAAGCTCGTACCGATACCCTATTCACGGGTTAGCACAATTCCCTTGAATTGTGATATTACCATGCTTTATTCGATCTCTAAAGCTTATGAAAGTCATTAGGGTTTAATTACTAACGCATTCAATCAATTAATATTAATTACTGGCTTCATAATCATTTAATCGAGTATTTATCCCTTAAGCATAATTATCATCAATTCACATCAATCTATTCGAACAAGTAATTATACGAGCATCTCAAACGACCCTACACTGTCTCTTAAGCCTCTATGAGTCTAATCATATTCATAACATCATCATGCATCTCATAGATATCAAGTCTCATACTATCGGTCTCCAACCTTGCTTATTCATCGTCTACCTATTTATTAGATACTAACACACAAGGCAATCACATTTATGATGCTCATGAAACAATAGAAAATTGAGGCGTAATAACCTTAGGCCAAAGCGATAAATCCTAAAGCAAGCTTCTCCCAACGTCTCTTTAAATCCAATGTTCGAGTCCACAACTCCCTCGGATAAAACAAATACGACTACATAAGTCATTTCACATTATCGAACTACTTTAAGGGATAAAATGCGTAAAAATAGCTTACCGAGTTTGAATTTGGCAAAACAAACTACGTCAACAGACTTAGAACGTTGACAAACCCCCGAATTCAGTTTGGCTTGGGTCAACCACCTGGCTCGATCAATAGCTGGTCAAAGCGGCTTGCCTTTGGTCAACCGACTTCTCTGATTCGGTTAACCGGATGGTCTGGTTCGGCTCCCACATGCTGTCGAAGCTTGCCCACGCGCAGGTGGCGACGTGTGTAGCATGTGTGGTGGCTTTCGGTGGCAAGAATTCTTCAACGACCTCCAGATCACCATTTTTGGTAACGGGGAGGTCGATGGCAGTGGCAGAATCAGACGAAGGGAGACGAAACAAGCCTTTTGGACATTTTTGAAACTTCAACTCCTCCACCTCAACTAACGGCGGCTCGGACAGTGGATTGAAGGCCACCAGGTGATGTGGGACGACGAGGCGCAGCTGATGCTGTCGGCGATGACACCCACGGCGGCACGACCGGCGATGAAAAGAGCCCCCAACGTCTTACTCTTCCAAGCCTCCATTTTTAATAGTCTTAAGATGATTAAAAAGTAGTATCTATTAACAGTTTTCTTAATCCTTTGTTGTGCCACACACCTTGCACACAAAGTAGATTGAATCCAGGTCTCCTAGGATGAATAGCATCCTCTTTTTTATTGGAACCACTTGTTGGGTTCTCCCAAACCTCCATTCTACTTTCTTTTTCCAGTTTAAAATTTGATCCCCTTTTTGTTTTTTGTTTTTTCATCTTCACACAACCAGAGACCCATTTAATGTCTTCAGAATTCAAAAAGTGCAAATCGCCCACTTAACCATTCAAGTTTCCACAAGTTTACACAAGAGGCCCATAGGTTCAACCCATTTACAAAATGATCACCATAATCATCACTTTAAGCTTTAAAGTCCAAATTCCTCAATTTTGGTCCTCTAGTTTAATATATTCAAAACCTGATAACCCGATCCGAATTACCAATTCAAAAATCGGGTCGTTACAAACTTAGTCACATAGAAAAAAAATCTGTTGTGTTTAAGAGCAATGTAGAAATTGAATATCGAGCACCTGCACTTGGGATTTATAGGATCCAAAGGCTAATGAAAGAACTGAATATGAATTGCATTGAACAATTTAACTTGTAAAGTGATGCCCAATCAACTATTAGCATTGCAAATAACTTTGTTCATCATGATAGAACTAAACATGTGAAGACAAACAAAAGACACTTTTAAGAACTACTTTGATGTATCTAAGCTGAGACTTTACAATATATATTTACTTACAGTTTTAGAGAGAATGTGGATTATATGTATATAAATAATGTGATTTATACAAATAAATAAGTTGAGATGTATCCAAAGTCTTATCTTAACCGAAGATAGAATATTAATCTTCTAGGATAGATATAAAGCACTACAAGATTTCCTGGCTATATTAGAACTCTATACATCAACTATGTATCGGCCTGTAAATAAATTCTTTGTACACATTTGAACATCAGAAGCATACAAATAACTACTTTTTCTCCATTCGAAATACTTGGTTTCTCCATAATTACAAATAAGTTACAAGCTTTACAACCAACATTATTATTGTTCTAAGATTTACTAATTGATCTAGTGGTTAAAAATATTTATATTAACTCATTTTATATGAGTTCGAATCTCGGTATAAAAATATAATTCCTCTCTATTTAATGAAAAAAATTATTATTGTTGTCCTAATCATTTATTTTTTAATTAATATAAAGGAACTAGAGATTTTCTAGAATCCTAAGTTTTCTAGAGTTCCAACTCCTTTCTACTCGGTTTTCAGTTATACTTGTGTTGATTGTTTTCAGTTTTTGCCCCAAATCACATCAATATGGCCTAAATTTATACTCTCTGCGTGACAAATTGTGCAGCCCAAGAATTGGAAAAGGATTCAAATGGGCCATCAATAGGGGTGTTCATAATTGGGTATTTAGATTTTTGGTACTAAATATATCAATTTGTGGTCCGGTCCATTAACACCGGGTATTCGCAATGATCGGGTATCCGTAATTTCAGGTCACAGGTACCTGGATTAAATTTTACTATTTCTGTACAAATCATAAAATTTAAAGTAATTCGAAAAGACAAAATTAAAATTTAGAAGATCAAATTACATAAAGTTCAAATCCAAACATAAAGTTCAAATCCAAATTAAATAATCAAAAGATAAAATTTAAAAGTAAGAAAACACAACTAAAGATAAAAACATAATATCGTGTATTCATCATCGGCATGAGATATTTAAAGACGAGATTTAGAAATTAGTGTAAATATTTTAAAAAATCATAAATATTTATCTATGTGGATGTTCAAAAAGATTAGATTCGGAAATTGTTGATGAATACACACATGTCCAAACAATGGTGTTTTATCTAATCGGAAATGTATTCATCCTTTGCCATTTTCAATGAAGTGTGATGTAATTGGATGTTGGTTGTATGACGACAACTTGTTGAGATAAAAAAAAAGATAAACATATGAAACGTTTTATGGATGTAAATAAATTTTCTTGGCTCGAGATATTGTTGATATTTGGTGCTCGACAAAGCCATTGCGTTTGATGTTTCGGCTAGCCATTAATAATGTGTACATATACTAGAGAAGGTTCGTTTGAGCATGAGGAATGGGGTATGTTCTTTGAAAGGAGATGATGTTCATCCGAGAAGACACGAGTTTAAATAGCTCTGTTTACGAGATGTATGCGCATTGTCAAAAAAAAGTTAAAAATATGTATAAACGAATATTACATTGTAATCACCTTTAAAATATTTAAAAAAAATCTTTATTGTCTTCCTACTTTGAACTTTTTATGTGATCGTAATGTTTTAGCTCTATAATTGATATTGGTCGTCTACACCAACCTATAGTACACTGCTTGAGTATCTTCTTTATCTTGTCAATTACCCCTGTAACTCATCGCTTAAGCTTATTTAAAATTTCAATATGTTACTATATCCCCATTCTTCTTGATCACATTCGAAAAATTTTAGAATACCTATTTAGCTTCAATTCATATTTTTAAAAATAAGTTTTCTCTTTTTGTATTTTAGCCTCTCATGTTTGTATGATTTCCTCATTTCTTCAATTCATCCTTCGTTTTAAGTTCATTTCTGATCAAATTTGAACCAAATGTTCATAAACCACTTTACAATACCTATTAAGCTTCAATTCATATCTTTAAAAATATTTTTTTATTTTTAAAGATATGAATTGAAGCTTAAGCCCCTCAATTTTTTTATGATTTCATCATTTCTTCAATTCTTCTTTCGTTTTAGTTCATTTTGACCAATTTTAAACCACAGGCCCCACTACTGTAAATTCAATTCATATTTTTAACAAAAAAATATTTTTTTACAATTTAGTTTCTTAACTTTGCATTTATTCAATTTGGTCCTTCAACTATAATTTTTTTTTGTAAATTCTTTCTTCTCTTCAATTTCTTGACTCATTTATACTCCTATCAATACTTTATCATCAAAAGTTCGTTAAAAATAATATTATAAATACATTTTAGAATTTTAGATGATATTTTTAACAAATCTTAAATCTAATCCTACCTAGATGGGAGGGGAAGAGGACTCTAGGAGAAGGAAGGGGAGTGTTCCTAGTGGGTTTAGAACCCATGACCTAAGGGAATACGGGGGAACAAAGATGAACAGCTTGGCCAATCGGCCAAATATGCTTGCTCTTTAGACGATATTTTTTATTAAATAATATTACAAATATTACTCAAACATGTAAAAAAGAATATGATGAAATATATATATGCATACCATAAATGATTAGAGAAAGTCGTTTAAATTGGAATTAATATATATTATAACATTATAAATAATTACAATTAAATCTGTACATAAACTCGACAACTCGACTCGATCGAAAAACTCGTCAACTCGAATAACTCAAAATTTTGTTGACTCGACTCAATAGAATGCCTACCCCTAAACTATACAAAATAAAATACTAATAATTGTAATTATAAAAAAATACTTAAATTGCACGGGATAAAATGTTGATTATAATCTAAATTATTTGAATATAAATATGTTTATTTGATATGTATGAGATAATATTTTAATATTTAATATGAGATTAATTTTAAATTTAACGTGAATGATGTCTTTTGAAGTAAATAACTAAAATTAAAGATTTTTTTACATTTAATATGAGATTTTTAACAAGGAAATTATCTTTTGTAGCAAATAGCTAAGATTAAATATTTTTTTTGATAAATTTTACCTAGAGGGGAGGGGAAGGGGAAGACTCTGTAATTATTTGGATTTGCATTTTGGTCCCTAATGTGCTTATTTTGCAATTGAGCTCCTTATCGATGTTTGTTTCGAATGTAAATTGAAATGCTGCTTGTATGAACGTCATAGGTCTTGATACCACCAAATGTAACCCCTTGTCTCGGCCTAGTCGCTAAACCCGAACCAAGAAGATCACATTAGGTTTGCCGAAGCAAACCCGAACAATCCTACTCGAATTACGGTCCATTTTTTATTTTAACTTGTCTAGATGCATCATTAAGACCTATGGTGTTCATACAAGCAGCGGTTCAATTTTCATTTGATACGAACATCGATAAGGCACTCAATTGCAAAATAAGCACATTATAGACCCAAAATACAAATTTGAATAATTACAAGTACTTAGCCCAATTTCAGATTACCAAAATTTAATTAACCTCATTTCATGCTAGCATGTCGATTTTCAGCTCAAAAGGATCATAATCAAGCATCCAATTTAGCAAAAGATGAAATTAAGGACTAAATTGTAAAACTATCAAAATACAAGGACTAATATGTTTATAAAAGCAAATGACTGCAATTAACTACACTATGAGCATGCTTGCAAAATCTCAGGTCAAACGGACATCATTTACATATTTAGTTGATCCATCAACATATGGTGACCAAAACGCAAAGAATCTAAACTTGTTAAAGCCCATTTTTAACTTACTATCAACCAATAAGAAATTATTAGAACCCAATAAAATATACTAGGTTAAATAACCTACCCATAATTTGTTCTTGAAACCATTTCAACCCAATTAAAATCATTTTTCTAATGGTATTAGAAATAATAGATTAAGGACACGTGTGGAATGTCAATAAAAAATCATAGCTCGCCTTGCTTGATAGGAGTACAACCAAAATGAGCTTTCCCTTGTATTCCAACGTGAAAATCATTGTTGACAAAAATGTACTGATTTAATTAAGTTTATAAACCATTTGAATGAAAAATAGATTAGAAATGAGATCAGAAACCTACTAATCATTAAAAAACATCTTAGGAAAGTAGAAAATATGAAAGCAATAGTTTTTAGTTTGAAAGAAAATTTAGAAAACCCCTATTTTAGAGAAAAATGTTAACCATCGGTAGTGGTTTTTTTAAAAGCAAAAGAAAATTGAGTTTGTTAAAATACAAAGGGTGAAACTACTCCTTAAAGATTCTTAGCATGTGTCCACTTTCTATTTAATTCACAAAAAAAACACTTTTAAAACCAATTTGTCTCTTTTTAAAAAAAGTTATCAAAAGTATAGTTCTTTTTATTTGATAAACTAATTAAATAACCTTCTAAAACATTAACCATGTATACTTTTTAAATTCTTTTTTAAACATGTTCGATTATTAACCCATAACTAATTAACTAACTAAAACCAATCCACGATCCCTAACGGAACCTAGCAAATCATCCAATTCAACATAACGTCTCCCGCTGCAACTTTGCTAACGGTGCAACAATCCTATATGATTCCTCAACAAACATCGATGATAAACAACTAAACCCAAAAAGGCCATATACTTCTGTCACTAACCTTGATTTCTTCAAACCTAGAACAAATCCAACTTCCAAGAACCAATCTTTAACATCTTCTACAATCCATGAAACCCTAGAGAACTCCCTCGCTAGATCTAACTTACATAAGCTACCTTACTTACACCATCACCTCGTTGGGCTTCTAAAAAATCACCCGTAAGTGTGAACATATATATGCATGATTACTTATATGCCCTCATAGATGTCTATGTCTATATATATGTATACAAAACCTCTAATGTCATGCTCAAATGTATGCATATACTGAAAATTTTAGATATATTTGCATATAAGTGTTTATGCACTATGCATGTTCAACTGTTCACACATACTAATAACATTCTCAGAACCAAAATTCCTTTGAACATGCCAAAACTCGCACTTACCCAAATAAGGAACAAATGCTCACTTTGCTACAAAAGCCTAACAAACAACTCTTGGTTGCCAATCAAGATCCTTCTAAGTATTATTGTACCTGAGAATACCACTACTCTTACTCCTCAGGAAACCAAGCACTCACAGAATACTCAACTTATTATAACCTCGAATGTCACTAGTGCATTCGCCATCCACATGGAAAAACTAAAACCCATACCAACCAAATAGTCTTAAACACTATTAACATTAACAACCACGATGATGCCTTAGAAAATAGAACTTCCAGTCAAATATATCCACAAGCCAACCATTATCACAATTACGTTCTCAACTCATACATTTCCTTAATGCTCATCAACATGACACAAAAAGGATTCAGGAGTCGCATCAAGGTACATCTCAACATCGAACTCAACTTTGCAAACATAGGTGAATACGGGAAAACTCCCTCAAAAGCATTCTAGGAAAGAATTCACAAACAACCCAGACATTTAGAACCCGAACATCCTTAAACCTTGGTTTACCGTATAAGCTAAAATCTCATCAAACATAACTCGGCCTGTTCTTTGACAATCTCCATCGCAAAAATCAACTCCAATCCTCAAAACTTCAACACTCTAAAAAACAACTACCTTTAACTTGTATGCATAGTTGTGTGAAGCCAAAATCCACCATACGAGGCAATAGGGAGAAAAAACAAATTACGCGACCTTACCTTAATCGAAATGCAGGTTCCACGATTCCGCTGCGCACTCTGGCCTTCAAAGATGAAAATCAATTCAATGCCTTATGCCTATTACAAATGTTTTTGTAAAGGTTTTGCATGTTTGTCTTGGATCACTTGCCGAGCCTACACCCCAACTGCCAGGTTTAAACACTGGTAATGAATTTGATTTTAAATGAGAAATAATTCATTCAATAATTACTATCGAACTTAGCAAATGTTTTCTGGGTTATTAATAGTATAAGGAAAGTGATTTCCGATATTCAGTTGACTTAGTCCTCAATCGAGAATTATTAAGAGTAGTCTTCGAACTTGAGTGACGTTGTTCTCGTTCATGAGTTTATAGGTGGAGTTGGTCCACTGTTTCGAATATTAAAAATGGATATTACCATCAATGTTAGCGATATGCATTTTGAAGACAAAAAGTTAGTAAAGTGTTGTAAATGGAAGTGTGTACACCGTAAGGTGTCGTGTGCTTGATAGTAACATCAAGATATGTAAAGTATGCTCGAATTTGCTCGATGTAACTTCAGCTAAGATTCTGAGAGGATTTTGGAGTGTTTAAGTTGATAGGGTTATGATGTATGCATTAGGAAAGAAACTCGTTGTTGAAATTCTAGAGGCATGCTTCCTAAAACCATCCAATTCAACATTCAAAAAAAGATTTAAGGCATATTTCATCATTGGTATCATCTCAATGGTCTAATAACAACATATTAAACATGCTTAAACTACAAAAGCATAATAATAGGCATTTCCAACCTATATGCATACTATGGAAGTCACAAAGCATCAAACACATATAGGCAAGACATCAACAAACATACATCAATCCTCAACATATAACATTAAATATTTTTTTGACTCGACTCAATGGAATGCTTACTCCTAAATTATACAAAATAAAATACTAATAATAGCAATTATAATAAAAATACTTAAATTGCACGGGATAGAAATGTTGATGATTATAATCTAAATTATTTGAATATAAATATTTTTATTTAATATGTATGAGATAATATTTTAATATTTAATATGAGATTAATTTTAAATTTAAAGTGAATGATGTCTTTTGAAGTAAATAACTAAGATTAAAGATTTTTTTACATTTAATATGAGATTTTTAACAAGGAAATTATCTTTTGAAGCAAATAGCTAAGATTATTTTTTTTTGATAAATCTTAATTCTAATCCTAATCCTACCTAGAGGGGAGGGGAAGGTGGAGACTCTAGG
Organism: Hibiscus mutabilis; assembly: GCA_019671005.1. Taxonomy (NCBI): domain Eukaryota; kingdom Viridiplantae; phylum Streptophyta; class Magnoliopsida; order Malvales; family Malvaceae; genus Hibiscus; species Hibiscus mutabilis. The sequence goes on from CM033738.1 coordinate 39,313,950, forward strand.
GGAAGGAAGGGGGTGCTCCTGGTAGGTCTAGAATCCATGGCCTAAGGGAAACGAGAGAACAAAGATGAGCAGCTTGACCAACCAGCCAAATGTGCTTGCTCGCTAAGATTAAATATTTGAAAATGTTTTATAAGGTGGTGAATGATCTTTCACAAAAATGACCTAAGTAGTAGTTTGTAAAATTAAACTTAAATGTTGTTATGTTAAAGTTTGTTAAATCAAAGATAATAAATTTAACAAATTAATAGAATTATTAAAGTTAATCGGTCTACCAACAATAAGTTGGTTTAGTGAGAAGAAACACTAGATTTTTTAAACAAAGTTAGGGGGTTTGAATTCTGACGATGTGAATGGAGCAAATTGGGTTAGGAAGTCGTCCCATAATAGATCTATATAGTACTTAATACGATTTAGTCAACCAATGAGTTGAATACCAAAAAGCATACTAAAAAAAGTTATAATCGGTCTAATTGGATCAACTTAAAGGCAATTGATTGGTTGGTTATATAACTTATATTGGTTAGGATTGTTGTACTGGTTAAACTAGAAAATATATAGGTTTGGATGGGTTTGAGATTTGCATTAAAAGTTTATATATTTATTTTGTTTTAAATAATAACAAAATAAATATATTTATAATAATTCAGTTAAGTCGGACAGTTCATCAATGTGGTTTTAAATGCAATTGAATTAAATGTGATCAAGAAATGTTTAGGTTCTTATCTCACATTTGCCGTGTACTATAATTTACCTAGAGTTGTAGTAGGTGTCCTGAGTCAATTTAACGACAACTCAAATAAAATATATATAATATTTTAAAGTGTAATTAATATTGTTATAATTATTTTAAAAAAATGAAAATATCTATAAGTGTCACGGACTACGAGTTAGGGTCTGAGTCACATGCGCAGCACGTTGCCCAAGAGGTTTGGAGGAAGACACTGGCTTGGAAAGACCACCAGACTGGCTCGATCCGTGGGAAATTCTAGAAGACTTATTCATCCACAATATGAACATAAGAGATACTTTCCTTAGATAGAGATTCAAGTCTAGAGAATATATCGATTTTGTATTGATTGTGATTGATAGGTTTTGATTTAGGTTGTCGATGTAAATCAGTAGAAACCGTCGGATGTAAGGGGATTCAACTATAAATAGAGGCTCCCCCACCTCATTTGTAATTCATCACATTCTCTGAGTAACAAGGCATTTACTCTAAATCTTCTCTTGTGTTCTTGTCCGTTCTTGAGAGTTTTTTTATTGTTCTTCGTTGCCTTTCTCATAGTTTGCTTCCGCTTAGAACGGTTATTTGTTCCAGTACCTTGGAAGAGTTTGCTCTTCCGAAGAGAGATTTCAAGTTGACTTAGTCGTTTATCGTAGGAACATCGACTAAGGTTGCACGGTTCGCTAGACGGAACTCTAGCCCCATGACAAGAGACTTTAAAATTTTACTAAATAATGTTTCAAAGCCATAAAATAAAGTTGTTTTTGTTAAAATAAAATATAAAATCTCAAAACACAATGTAACACACAAATCGATATGGGTTGTCCGATTCAATTCAAGGTGTCACATTAGGGTCACAGAAGCGACCCACAATAAAAATCCACATAAACATGTTTTTTAAAATACATTTAAAATTGTAAACCAAAATTTCTGTTTAAAAATACCATTTCAAAAGAAATATTTTAATCATGTAACAGAAATTCAAAAATCATATTACAGACTCTGACATAAAATAAAACACGACATACATAACTATACTAGTATCGTACTCCGCAAGCAATGTCAAGGGAACTTCTGCCACTAATGTCGGTCACTACACCATGATAAATCTCTTTTAACCTGCGATGGTAAAAACAACGTGAGCTTCGAAAAGCTCAGTAATACAGAACTACCAAATGATGCAGTAGGCACAAGCAGGTATATGGTAAAGCATAAAACTTATATGATGAGCCTGGTATCAATAGGTTTCAACTATGATATAAAATTTCATATTATCGAGGTACTTAGAAGTAACAGAGTTGTCCTTTATCTGATCACCTGAGAACCATACAAGATGCTATTAATTCGAAGAATCAGAAGAAAGATAAATTACAGAAGTTGAACTAGGGAGTTTAGTGTGTTCCATTGAGTGCAGATAGGAACCATACAGAGAGTTTCATATATTCGTAATTTATTTAGTAGAGTGGATTTAAATGAGGAAGGAAAGTTTTATCTAAAGCAACTAACTACCCTCCAACCGTATACTGATATACAGTACCCCCAGAACTGCATCTATAAGAACTTACCCTAGGCTCATAGGGTGTAGGATCCAACCTAAGGGGATGCCTTAGGTCCATAAGGTTTTACCCTAGGTCTATTGGACGTATGTGCCAACCAAAGGGGATGCCTTAGGTCCATAAGGAATTACACTAGTTGAAGCGTAGGAACCTGCCCAAGGGGATACCTTGGGCCCATAAGGAATTACTAGCTTGATCAGGGCTGAACCTGTAGAGACTTCTTAGAATATCTCATATAGTACCCCAGAAAAACCAGTTTAGTGCAGACAGAAGTAATGGTGTAAAACCAAGAATCCGACATATATTTTCAGTATATCAAAATATAGATAGCATGTTTCCATATCAGACACATACAGATAAGAGTCATATTTCAAATCAGAGGGACAATCTTGATTTTAAACCAAAGAAAATACTTATGTGCACATGGAACACACCAGATGGATCTATTTATTTTCCGGAGGCGCTTAGTAATTGCAAGAAAGGGGTCACAAATCTTCTGACAATTTCGATCTGATTCTAGAAGCGAGATTCCTAATAAAAATGGGTTCAGAACTAACAAACCCAACCAGGCATTTGGGAATTGATACATCAAGATCATTCAAAATATCTGATATATCATGAATGTTCCAATCATTTTGGCCCACAAGGGCATTTTAGACATTTTGACTTCTAGGGTAAATTTTGAAATTCAACCTTAGAAGGGTAAAATAGTAATATGCAATATTTAGGATTTCTAACAATTTATCAAGCCCCCAAATCTATTTGAACTAAAAGATCCCAACCTTGTCGTACTTACCAAGCATTTAGATAAATGCACTTCTCGCGTATTCATTTCCAAAAACTAACCGTATCGTATATATGAACGGTCGCTTTCATATTTCACCATAGGACTTACCATCGAGTAGTAGAACTTGTATTTTGTATGAAAATAATCTTATAAAATTGAATTAATATCATGAGTGATTATTGTACAGGAGTCACGCTTTGTAACCCTTATAGGCATTTTAGTCATTTAAGGTTTATTGGTATTTCTATAGTTTATCAAAGGCAATTCACTTATTCGAATCATAAGAGTATTTTACTTATATCGGAGCTCAGGGATATGTTTGTCATTTTAGTCAAATCAATTATTTAGAGCATTTCCAAGAAAATGGTTTTCAAATGTTTATTTAAAAATTGAGAAATCCAAGTATTTCGCAAAATCAAATGTTAAAAACCTGTTATTTGGATTTTCCAACAAGATCAGGAATTTAACAGGTGAATCATGAGTTTTATCAGGTCAAACATGAGTTCCCATATCATTTCTACTATCAGGAGTATCCAAGTCTCTTTTTACACCTCAAGGGCATTTTTGTCATTTTATATCCAAGTATTTTAGACATCGGGTATTATAACAAGGAATAATTAGAATTGAAGGTGTTGAGGTTACCTACTATATCAATTATTCCTTGAACATGAATTTCTTATTCGAGTCATTTGGTCTTCATTCGGTTTATTATCTTTTTACCAGAAATAGGACAAGTTAAAAGTAATCGATGATAATCACATTTATTCATATATAACCAATTACCAACGAGTTCCGTAGATCATGCAATAGGTAGTAAATTATTACCTCGAATTTGAGCTATATCGGTTGACCCTTGAAACTCCATTCAATCACTTTCAAACTCAAACTCGATGTCCTTTAAAAACTCGATAACAGGGAAATGCCAATGCCTTCAACCAAACATACACCAACATCAGACTAACTCAATTACGTTTCTCTTAAACTGAATAATTAAATAAATATACATGCTCAGGGTTCAAGGTTAGTTTTGAAGGCTTTCGGATTATAATTTTGTGAAACAGACTTCGAAATCAAACTCAGGACGTCGAAAAACCCAAAATAAGAGTTCTCGAAAAAAGTTAACTTTTTGTCAAAGTCAATGCTAACATCAATAGTCATCGGTCAACGCTGACGTCTATAGTAAACATTGACGTTAATGGTCAACAGTCAATACTAACGTCAGCGGTCAATAATTAACGCTGACATCAACGGTCAACGATCAACTAGACTCGGGCAAGTTAACTTATTGAGTTGACTCGGACGGGTTAACTCACTGAGTTGACTTGAACAGGTTAACTCACTAAGTTGACTCGATCAACTGGTCAGGCCAGACAATTGAGGTTTGGGTCAGACGAGTTCAGGTCAGATGGGATAGGTTATCCATGATTGGGCTAAAGGTCGTTGGGCCTTAAGCATTCTAGTTTCAAACTAGGCCATGAAGGTCAGTTCAAAGAGCCAAGCCCAATCTGGCTAGATTGGTTTAAAACTGAACCAACCCGAATTAAGGGTAAACTGACCATGGTGATTGAAAATCGCCTTCGGTGGCGTGTGTAAGCCACGCGCGACCTATATCGGCTGGAAACACTGCTAAACAAAGGATAACAAATATAAAATTTAAAATAAAAGGGTTGTCGAGTCTTGCAAGGGCTGGAGACGGTTAAAAATGATCGAAATCGTTTAAAACATAAATCGAAAAAAATAAAGCTTATCCTTGCCGAGGTTTCCAGATGTAATCTATAGTTGCCGATGCGAGCTCTCAGCGAGTGAAGGATCGGGCCTCAGTCGTGGGAAAACGGCAAACTCGAAGGCGGCAACCATGTAATGCACGGACGATGAACGAGGCGACAACATTGAAAACTAGTGAGAAAATTCAAAGGTTGTCGTTAAACCTTTAAAATGACTTTCACAACAACTAGAGGGGTCAACCGGTGATTGAAGGATGGTATATGGGTCAGGGTGCTGCAGTAGTCATTCTGATGGCGACGATGGCGGCCACGGACTGACGGTGACTGAGATCAGAGACAATGAACAGTGGGGGTTAAGGAGAACGATTTAGAATTCTCTATATTCTTTCTCGATAATTGGGGGACATTCAATGCACTAGAGGGTTTGGTTGGGTTATCAGTCTTCTCAGATTTTTTTTATTCAAATATCCAAAGCTACAATTAAAAGATTAATTGCAACAAGCCATAACCAAAATCGGCCTTAACTCAAATGGCAAAGGCACAAGTTTATTAACTAAGGGTCATCAGGATCAACACTCTAAGGTTGCAAAACCTCTTATTCATTATATTATTATTATTTTACATCATCATTTATTATTTTGGGGTGTTATAACTCTCCCCCTAAAAAAATTTCGTCCTCAAAATTTACCAAAGTCAAACAGATATAGGAATTGTTCTCTCATTGCTTCCTCAGTATTCTCTTATCATGATCTAAAATTTGGGCTCTTCATCATGAGACAAATCTGGACTCAATTTCACATCCTCAATCAGAATAATATAACACAAATCCAGACAATATTATCTCAAAATAGTCGCTCGAAAAACATCATGTATGCAGCTAAGTTAGGGAGTCAACTCAAGCTGATAAACTACATGTCCAGCTCCCTTTAAAATACAATACGGGCCAATGAATTTAAGACTCAGTTTACCCTTACGTCCTAATCTCAATATCTTCCCCTACATAGATACTTGAATTTTACCAAAACTTCAAAACTGAACTCGATGCCTCAATCTTTCAGATGAGCATAAGACTCTTGTTTGTAAAAAAAATTCACCCAGACAATCACAGATAAATTTTAACCAATTGGATAGTAAGAAATAACTTACTCATCCAATTATATATATACCTTCGAAGACTATATCTTATACATATCAGTTAGAAAGCAAAGCGATCAACCCTGAGTATCAACATAAACTTTACATGATTAGCATACAAAAATTAGTTATTTAACTCAAAAATTATGCATCAAACACAACTGAAGCTCTGGGCAGATATATCTTGCTCACATACAGAACAACATTCAGACATAACTGGTTTTGGATATAACATAATCACTTTAGAATTTATGGTTGCACCACGTATACATACACTTTTCTTTCAATTTCACAATCTTTCTATCCACTTTCTAAGCTGGTTAATAGCATCCTTATTATGATCAACACAGTACTCCATAATCCAACTTCCACTAGAATATTTTCAAGCATAATCTCATAACAATCATAACACCAAGGTACGAGGCTTGACATAGATCAGATTTCCAAATTTATTAAAATTAGAAAGAGATTGAATCTAGAAAACCACCAATCCAGTTCATCAATGTAGACCATATGGGAAAATCATCTTGTTCCAACTTATACAAACTATTTTTGTATTATAACTTCTAGAGCTAAACCAAGTTCAACTTGAAATCTTACTAGATTCTGTCATACTCTGTCTCACTCAATTGAACATTAATTTTAAATCTAAATTGAATCTTCAGTTCGTAGGCACCAACCATTTCATGTACTTTATCCAGATTCAAATCTATCACATGAATCCAAAACACGGACATACGTTAACGTCATTCCTTGACAACACAATTTGAGCCTTAATGGGCAGAATACTTAGAAACTCTTTTAATAGGAAATAAGATTTGACATTAGTGTTTCAGATCAGAAGAGTATGGTTATAACCTAGGGGTATGCATAGACCAAACACCCTATGATAGATGATCGGCCGATCTACTCAGAAAAACGTAACTCTAAGCTCTGATACCACTAAATGTAACACACAAATTGATACGGGTTACCCGATCCAATCCAATATTGGTGTATGTTTGATTGAAGGTATTGGCATTTTCCTGTTATCGAGTTTTTGAGGGACGTCAAAGTTCGAGTTCGAAAGTGATTGAAGGGAGTTTCAAGGGTCAACCGATATAGCTCGAAGTCAAGGTAATACTTTACTACCTATTGCATACTTTACGAAACTCATTGGCAATTGGTTACTGCATCAATAAATGTGATTATCATCGATTACTTTTAACTCGTCCTATTTTCGATAAAAGGATAATAAACCGAATTAAGACCGAATAAATTGAATAAAAAATTCATGTTTAGTGAATAATTGATAAAGTGGCAACCTTGAAACCTTCCATTTTGATTATTCCTTGTTATAATACCTTATGTCTGAAATACTTGGATATGAAATGACAAAAATGCTTTTGAGGTGTAAAAAGAGACTTGGATACCTCTGATAGTAGAAATGATCTGGGAACTCATGTTTGACCTGATAAAAATCATGATTCATCTGTTAAATTCCTGATCCTGTTAGAAAATCCCGGTAACAAGCTTCTAACCTTCGATTTTGCAAAATGCCTAGATTTTTTTATTTTTAAATAAACGTCTAAAAGCCATTTTCTTAGAAATGCTCTAAATAATTGATTTGACTAAAATGACAAATATACCACTAAGCTCCAATATAAGTAAAATACTCTTATGATTGGAATAGATGAATTGCCTTTGATAAACTCTGGAAATACCAATAAACCTTAAATGACTAAAATGCCCCTTAGGGTTACGAAGCATGACTCATGTACGATAATCAATCATGATATTAATTCAATGTTAGAAGTTTTTTTCGTACGGAATATAAGTTTTACTACTCGATGACAAGTCTTGTGGTGAAATATGAAGGCGACCATTCAGATATACGGTACGGTTGGTTTTTGGAAATGAATATACGATAAGTGCATTTATCTAAATGCTTGGTAAGTACTGCAAGATTGAGATCTATTAGTTCGAATAGATTTGGGGGCTTGATAAAAAGTTAAAAATCCTAAATATTGCAAAATACTATTTTACCCTTCTGAGGTTGAATTTTAAAATTTTCCCTAGAAGTTAAAATGGCTAAAATACCCTTGTACGACAAAATGACTGGAATATTCATGATATATTAGATATTTTGAATGATCTTGACGTACCAATTCCCGAATGCCTGGTTGGGTTTGTTAGTTCTAGAATGCCTTTTTATTAAGAATCTCGCTTCTTGAATCAGTTTGAAATTGTCAGAAGATCCATGACCTCTTTCTTGTGATTACTAAGCGCTTACAGAAAATAAATAGATCCGTCTAGTGTGTTCCATGTGCACATGAGTATTTTTCTCTAGTTTGAAATCAAGATTGTCCCTCTTATTTGAAACATGACTTCTATCTGTCCGGAAATATACCTCTATGTTTGATCTAGAAGCATGCTATCTATATTTTGATATACTAGAAATGTATGTCTAATTCATGGTTTTACACCATTACTTTTGTCTGCACTAAACTAATTTTTCTGGGGTACTATCTGGGATATTCTAAGAAGTCTCTGCAGGTTCAGCCCTAATCAAGCTAGTAATTCCTTATGGGCCCAAGGTATCCCCTTGGGCAGGTTCCTACGCTTCAGCTAGGGTAATTCCTTATGGACCTAAGGCATCCCCTTTGGTTGGCAAATACGTCCAATGGACCTAGGGTAAGACCTTATAGACCTAAGGCATCCCCTTAGGTTGGCTCCTACGCCCTATGGGCCTAGGGTAAGTTCCTATGGATGTAGTTCTAGGGGGACTGCATATCGGTGTATGTTTGGAGGGTAGTTAACTGCTTCAGATAAAACTTTCCTTCCTCATTTAAATCTATCATATTGAATAAATTATGAATATCTGAAACTCTATGTATGGTTCCTATCTACACTCAATGAAACACACTAAACTCCCTAGTTCAACTTCCGTAATTTATCTTTCTTTTAATTCTTCGGATTAATAGCATCTTGTATGGTTCTCAAGTGATCAAATAAAGGACAACTCTATTACCTCTAAGTACCTCGATAATATGAAATTTCATATCATCGTTGAAACCTGTTGATACCAGGTTCATCATATAAGTTTTATGTTTTGCCATATACATGTTTGTGCCTACTGCATCATTTGGTAGTTCTGTATTACTGAACTTTTCGAAGCTCATGTTGTTTTTACCATCGTAGGTTAAAAGAGATTTATAATGGTGCAATGATCGACATCAGTGTCAGAAGTTCCCTTAATATTACTTGCGGAGTATGGTACTGGTATAGTGAGTGGGCATGTATATCGTGTTTTACTTTATGTCAGAGTCTGTAATATGATTTTCAAATTTCTTTGATTCTTTAGTCTAAACATATTTGGATTTGTGATACAGACAAAGATAGGCCGAGGGGTACTAAGGGCCAGTTGCACCCTGAAAGTTTCAAATTCACATATATTTTAAAAATTTTGTGTTTTATAATGATATAATTTCGTACCCTAATACAGATGCAAAAAAATAAGTGCCTGACAACTAGGTTTTTCCATCATGTTTGTAGGTGAAATTCCAAAAGAAATTGGCAATCTTTCTAGTTTGGAGGAGCTGAATATTCAACTGATTAAAGGTCTTACACGTGAGATTCCGACTTCCATCTACAACATTTCTTCGCTGAAGTTTATTGCTCTGGCCAACAATAGTCTATCTGGTCGTTTGCCGGATGATTTGTGTCGCCATCTTTCGAAGCTTGAAGAGCTGTACTTGGACGCAAATGAATTGTCCGGAAACAATCCGAAGAGTATTTGGAATTCAACCATGCTCCAAGAAATAACTCTAGGTGCCAACAATTTGGAAGGTATGGTGTTTTATGCCAACCCCACCCTATTTCATTTGTTTTACCATACAAGTTTTATATTTATTAAGCTCAGAAGTTGACCACATTTCAGATTATCAACAACTTGTGTAAATTAATTTTTTTATCAAGTAATTTTATAATAAATATTCCCAAAACAATGTGTAGCTCGCCGCTGCTATATCTCAAAACTTCTCTTTTATTTTTCGATAGGGGATTAATGTCCTTGTCTCTCTAAGGAACGTGACATTATTTTATATTGCTCAACTCCGAAATTTAAATCAATGTTGTTTCCAATATAGTTTTTTTTAGTTAATGAAATTTACTAATAGATGCAATTTTAATAGGTACTTTACCGCCCATGACCAAGGCTCCAAATCTTGAGTTGCTTTTCTTGTGGGAAAATAAATTTAGTGGAAACATTCTCAACTCTGTCTCCAATGCTTCCATGCTCAAGAGTCTAGACATAGGAGATAACTTATTCTCTGGTCTAATTCCAAACACGCTCGGCAACTTACGACAACTCGAATGGTTCCGTATCGCCGACAATTATTTAACGATTCCGCTACCCATGAGTGGAGCTTTCTTTCTTTCTGGCAAATTGTAGGAATCTGACTCATATAGATGTTTCAAGGAATCCACTAAATGGCATCCTTCCTGCTTATATTGGTAACCTTTCAACATCCCTTCAATACTTTGATGCACAGGGCTGTGAGCCCAAAGGTAATATTCCTATGGACATAGGCAACTTAAGCAACATGTACACTTTAGAACTCGGCTTCAATACACTGAGTGGACTCATTCCAGCATCAATAGGAGGATTGCAGAATCTCCAAAGTCTCGGCCTTTCCTCTAATAAACTAGGAGGGTCCATCTCAGAAAGTATTTGTGGTTTGGACAAATTATATGCCTTGTTTTTAGCCTTGAATAAGCTGAATGGATCCATACTCTCATGTTTTGGTAACATGACTTCTTTGAGGTATCTTAACTTGTATTTCAACCAATTGAGTTCTGCAATACCCTCAACCTTGTGGAATCTTAGAGATATCTTAGCAATGGATTTTTCATCAAATTACCTTAAAAACTCACAGGCTCTTCAAGTTGGAGGTATGAGGAGTGTGATAAGTTTGAATTTATCGACGAATCGGCTCACCGGCAACATATCGTTTGCAAACGGGGTCTTCTAACTTTGGTATCATTGGACTTATCCAACAATAAATTACATGGTCATATCCCTGAAACATTTGGTGGTTTGATTAGTTTGGAGTTCTTGGATTTATGCAACAGTCTCTCTGGAGTCATTCCCAAGTCTTTGGAAAAGCTTTCACATCTGAACTATTTCAATGTGTCTTTCAATATACTTGAAGGAGAAATTCCCACCACTGGATGTTTCACAAACTTTTCTAGCACATCCTTCATGAAAAATTATGCACTTTGTGGTCCACCTAGGTTGCTACTCCCACCTTCCCACCTTGCAAGAATAACATCGACAAAGATCGCAAGATGACCGTATTGCAGGCTTTTAAGGTACGGTATACCAACGATTGTTATTGTCCTGATACTAATGTCTTGACTATTACATATCGAAAATGCCAAAATGGGAGTACAACTCTGCCAATTGAGAATGATTTGTTGTCTTTGGAGACGTGGAGAAAAGTTTCACAAGACGAGCTCTCACAAGCAACCGGTAATTTGATTGGTTCAGGGAGTTTTGAACATATATATAAAGGGAGGCTTTCAGATGAAATGGAAGTTGCAATAAAAGTTTTCAATCTGCAGAGGGAAGGAGCATGGAGGAGCTTCGATATCGAATGCGAAGCTATGTGTAATGTAGTTCATCGAAATCTTGTCAAGGTCATTACTTGCTGCTCCAATGCTGATTTTAAAGCCTTGGTGCTTGATTTCATGCCTAATGGGAGTCTTGAGAAATGGTTACATTCTAAAAACTGTTCCCTCGATATCTTACAAAGGGTCGACATAATGATCGACGTTGCAGCAGCTCTAGAACATATCCACACCGGACATCTTGCACCGGTAATTCATTGCAACCTAAAACATTTTACTTGATGAAGACATGGTTCCACGTGGGAGATTTTGGTATTGCCAAATTGTTGGGAGAAGATGATGCAACGAAACAAACCATTACTGTTTCAACTATTGGCTATATGGCACCAGGTGAGTATACATTTTACATATTTTTTTTGTGTTTTTTTACGTGGAATTAATGTCTTCTACCTCTCTAAGCCTTGATATATACGTGTCTATAATTGTATTTTTAAAATAATTCAAGATTTATGACACTTTAATTATACTTGAAATGCAAAATTTAGATCAACGGAAATTATTTCCATAAAATGCGATGTCTATAATTATGGGATTTTCCTAATAAAAACTGTCACAAAGAGAGCCGGTCGATAAAATTTTGTTGAAAAAATGATTATAAGGCATTAGATGGAAAGTTCATTATCTAAAGGAATAACATATGTTGTTAAGCATTTTAAAAATACAAACATCGCATTGAAAGTACAAGGGCAACAATACCATTATCTCTAAATTTTTAAATCAGCTTTGACATCCTAATTTGAATCATCTTATATTTTATTCATTGTTTCTTTTAATTTATACAAACAATATTTGAATCATCATATTTAATTAATGAATAACTTTCACTACACTACCTAAAAATTGAAAAATTGGACATTTACTATCATGAGATAGTATGATGCTAAATTTTTTAAAATAAAATCGGATCAGAACAAAAAACAAAACAGCACAATGCCAATGCCTTACTAATTTTATTCAAAACAGGTACTTACGGACCGATTCATCGCCATGTTCAATGAAGGATTCACTCTCTTAATTACTGGACTTAATCCGGCTTGTGCTACATATTCTTCCCTATACCTTCAAATTCTCAGACACTATATCATTCATATTATCAAAATCCGGAGGTTAAAGAGTGCCGGACATGTACCGTGCAACATGCAAAAGGATGACACACGAAAATCGATAAGTTTAAGTATGAAGGTTTGCCCAGTGATAATTGCTACCTTGCTGCTGGTTTACTACTGAGAAAGCTTCCTGAAATTAGATTCATAGATGCATCTTCTCCGTGCATGCTTCTTCACCAAAACAGTATCAAAAATTCAATATCCTTTGGTCTCCGGAACAAGAATACCCATCAAACACATTTCTCCATCTACAAGAGCTTCATATTCCGAGGAAGGACTGTCAATGTGGCATCATTCTTTGTCCACCAAAGACATGACCGGGATACCTTTACTCGTAAAACTTGAACATTGGACTCGCAATTCATCACCTACGGTAAACTCCCTTTCACGATTGGGCTGCAAGGTAATAAAAATATGTTACTTCAAAGGCTGAAGCGAAGATCCTCACAGAAGCAACCAATGTTCAACAAAAAATTGGGAAAAGAAGGATACGTACCTCAAACCTATACATGCCACGAATTCCACCACCCAAATCGAGAACTAAACCACGTGCTCGAATTTGATAAATCTTGGCAGTAACCTTAGTTCCAAGCTTCAGCTTTTGAGGTGTCAATGGAGTCTCAACATCACTTTCCTTGTTCTGATCATCCAAATTAATCTCACCTTCATCTTCAGAAACAAATTCTTTCTCCCCTCCCATTTGAGATAAGGATTCCGCTAGCATACTGCTGAGGGTCGAAGAATCGGGATTGTTATTGGAAGAATGAACTGTTTTCAGTTTACTATCCCTGATCAACGTGCCCTTTGCCTTGGTTGCCCTTTTGGAAGTCTTACTCAATCCAGCAGATTTCTCTTCCTCGTCACACTCAGCAGCACTTCGAATCACTACAGCTGGTTGTAACGAGGCGGACCGGTTTGTTTCAGGTTTCTCCATTTTGCTTGCGGGGAACTCCTCAACTCCTTTTGATACATTCTCAAGTGATGCCCAAATATTAGTTTTTTCTTTAGTAACAGGAGCAGGTCCTTCAGCAGCACCTTTTTCCTCGGATTCAGACCGACGCAAAGTTGCTTTACGAGATAATTTTATATTACCACGAACATCCTGCCCTATGCACATCAAAGAAATTTGCTGGCCGACAGACACCACATCTGAAACCCGAGACACCTGATGGAAGATAAATATAAATTATGAGTTTTGTGTGACCTTATGTTAAAGCTTTGAAAACTAAAGAGTTCAAAAAAAATACACCTAAACCCTAAACATGATAAACTCTAGTTAACAGATTCTTCCAACCTTTGTAAACCAAAGTACATGAGCCAAAAACGCAGCTAGAACATAGGAATCAGTCGAAGTACAGGACCACACTAACTCCCAGCTACCGTTACTTTTATGTTACTTACCGGTTCATGTGACAACTCAGAAATGTGTAGCAGACCTTGCTGTCCACCATTAAACTCTACGAAGGCACCGTATTCTTTGATTGATGTCACAATGCCTTTATAAATTCCTCCAACTTCAATTTCACGGCCAACTATAAAATCAACCTGTAGGGCACAAAGTATTACTCAAGGCACTTAATTATGATAGTCTGCGTAGAATGAATTTTCACTTCTATATGTGAGGTTTGTTTTAGTGGTAACATAGAGACGGTAATTATTCAAGCTGCATAGCAAAAGGTTTGAGCATTTAAAATTGAAAACAATCCCCTTTCTCGAGAAATTTGTGTACTTTTCCACTAGTCAAAGTGTATTACAGTACGCTAAACTAGAGGAATATCGGATGTCAATTAATATGAATACCTTATCTTGCACTTTCTCCATTACAGCCTGATTCTTAGCACCTATAGTAATTGTTCCATCACCTACAGAGATCCGAGCACCTGAATTTTGAAAAGCATTAGCATGGTTATTGAACGAATGGAATGCAACTGTAATTTGCAGCAATAAAATGTTATTCGGCAAAATGTGCACAAAACACATGTTTGTCACTCATCCATAATTGAAAAGAACTACTTAATCTGCAGCACAAATATAGTTTTCATGGCTGCCAAACTGATTCTTGAGTCTAACAACACAAATCATCTTCCATGTCCAATATGAAGGGAGGAAACTTATATCCTCACTACGTTAAAGAAAAGCATTGTAAATTAAGAAACTTGTTCATACCACTATTCCAGTAACACCATAATGGAAATATAAAAAAAAATCAATCAAATTACATCTCCAATCAAATGTAAAATGTTTAAATTCAACACCCACCTGTTTCCTCTTCGATTTTTCTTTTAAGAGCACCTAGAGGCCCAATAAACCGCCGAATAGCATCATTGCTAAACTTCAATGTAACTGCATCACAAAGCATAGATTTTGAGTTGAAGTATAAAATCAATTGTTGCATGGCAGCTCAGCTACTTAAGTACAAAACCAAAAGCTAACAACAAATCAGGATTTGAACCTAGTCGAGGAGAATTCCTATCATCTTCATTTCGCGGCACACTAATCTCTTTCTCCATGTGATCGAGGATTTGAAGGCGTCCTTTGCGTGCAGGCTCCAAACACTCACATATTATATCTAAAGGAATCCCAGCAGGTTTTATATCCAATTGAATTGCAGTAACTCCGTTCCTTGTCCCGGCAATCTTGAAATCTATGTCTCCCAGATGATCTTCGAGACCCTAGAGAAATCACTGTTTTAATAAACTCTACCAACCAACTTTAACATTATTGAGGTCAAAATTTAGAAAACAAGACCTTGGAACCATATAGCTAATGTTTTCATCCATACTTAAAAGCGGTAACATGTACCAGATACATAATCCAAGGTAGAATAATGACTATGGTTCGATTCTAACATCTTTTAAAGGTTAACTATAATAAAAGCAACCAAAAGATTTATTGCATAATCAATATGTTAGAATAGGTCAAGTAAAACATCTCTCACCAAAATATCCGTCAATATACGATAGTCTGTAATTTCACCAGTTTCTGGGTCAACATCGGTAACAAGACCCACTGAAACGCCTGCAACATGTTCTCGTAATGGAATCCCAGCATCCATCAAAGCCATACTGCCTGTATTGAGAAATGTCATCAGTCTAAAACATGACTGGTTTGTATTTTAGAGGATTGACTTTTAATGGTCAAATTTTTAAACTTTGACCATAATTATTTGAAATATTTTAAATAATTAAATTTTATAAAATATATATTTCAAAACTATTTCATTGAAAGTTTTAAATCATATTTTCTCAAATTTTTATTAATAAAAAATTTTAAATAGTAAGCCAGAGTTGAAAAAAAAATTACCAACAAAAGTTAATAAGTGACGACTTTAGTGGACGGAGCCACGGAGAGAGTATATTATTGATCCATCCACATACAGAACTGTCTGCCTGAGTATATTTTAATATTGAGTTATTACAGAGTGAAATGGATACCTCCACATACGGTAGCCATAGATGTTGAACCATCTGAAGCCATGACTTCAGAATTAATGCGAACTGTGTACGGAAAATCTTCCTCAGGAGGTAATACAGCAACAAGAGCTTTCTCCGCAAGAGTTCCTAAGTGTAAGAAAAAAGATGAGCACAAACCTCACTGTTAAGAAGTTTTATACACACACACATTTTGTGATGATTAAGGAAATTGATTTACCATGCCCAACTTCCCGTCTGTTCAAGCCAGTTCGTTTACCAACTTCATCGATACAAAATGGTGGAAAACTATAGTGAAGCATGAAGCGCTTTGTTGGGGGACCAACCAAGGAATCCAAGCGTTGGGCATCCTGAGGTGCACCAAGTGTCACAGTACAAAGAACCTGAAGCAAAACATCAAATATAAGCTCCCAGTCCAAAGACAGGTCAAACGTAAACGTATATAGAATCTAGAAGTAGAAACAAGAAAAACTGTGTTTTAACCTGAGTATCTCCACGGTTAAAAAGAGCAGATCCATGCAATTGAGGCAAACGGCCAGCCTTACAGTATATTGGCCTAACTTCATCAAGATGTCTCCCATCAATTCTATTTCCTTCAGAGATAATTCTTTTGCGAACAACCTGATATATTTATTTAACATGCAATATGTCAACTTCAAGAGGTTAAAGAACAGGGGTAGGCAAAAATATAAGGGTGAAGTAGCAAAATCATCCAATTTTTAACCCCCCTGACCCTGGTTTCAGTTTTGAGGTAAAAAATCTAGTTATATTACTATGTGCAATTTGTTAAGTCAAAAAAGAAGAAGAAGAAATTCATTTTACAGCTTTATCCAGAGCTCACCTTTTTCCTGACATTATCCACGACCTTTGGCAGAGCTTCTAAGCTTTGCTCATCACATACTTCTTCAAGTGTGCTTCTGACATCTTGTGTTATCTTCTCTAAAGCTTCTCCACGTTCAAACTGTATTATTAAAAATTACCACAGCATGAAACCCAAGAATGCATTAAAAAAAAGTAACTCCAATGATATATAAATTCACATTTTCATATATAGAGCGAAAGAAGTAAATAAAGGAGACATGTATCCACCTTGCCGTAGGAGGGATTGGTAAAAATGGCATTAATGGGTGCTTCTGCTAGGTTTCTAACTTTTTCAAAGATTTGTTCTGAGACCATGGATAGTTTGTATTCCTTCTTTTGTTTGCCAGCTCTTGCAGCAAGTCTGATTTGTGGTTCAAGATATTTAAGCGCCTGAATCAACAAACCATCTTAATGGGATTTTTACTAATTGATAGAGACAATAAAAGTTCACGACAAGCCAGAAACTCACTTCTGGATGAGCCCGTCTTAATCCAGCTTCTAAATCTTTCTCGGAAATTTCACGAGCTTGCACATCTATCATCAAGGTTTTGTCCCTCGTACATGCATATACCAAGTTGAGATCACTAAAACTAAGCTGAAACACATCCAACAAGCATAGATGAAAGAATAAGTTAAACCTGACAGATCAAGCGTCATGGTCTGCAGATTTGTAGAGGTTTACAAAGCTTATAAGCAACTTCAATATATAGGTTAGACAAATTAATAACAGCTTTCCTCTCAAAATAACAATAATTAATATTGTATGCAATGCACACAACACATTACCATGGTAGCCAAGGACCATCACGGTGAGACCAGAGCAAAACCCAAGAAATGATAACAAACTGGGCATATCAAGGAAAATAATAAAATAAGCTTTCAGAGCAAACTTGAGCCATTCCACATATTCTTACTGCCCATAAGAGCTACATTCAAACCGCCATCCCACCATACACCAACTATAATAATAATAATAGCATACCAGACAATCCTCAATCCAATAAAAGTAGCAGTATGAGTAAACCTGAATGAATGAATAAACAAACCATACTGCACCCCACCGAGATCAGCCTACCTTTCTTTTCCCCAACAATACCCTTTCTAACTAGCCAGCATTCCAATAAGTGTTTTAGATATTATCTAGGTTCCAACCTGATGATTTATTTTAAAGGGAGTAAAAGGATGGTAAACACAATGAATAAATAGTTAAACAACTCAATAACTCATACACAAGCAATAACTTTGCAAGGGATACCTTTATGATGAGCATCTGATGGCTAACTCGTAGCCTATATATATATATATAAGTTAACAATTACAAATAAAATCAACTCTACACTAAGCTAAGACTAACTGTGATAATCACAACAGAGTCCAACATCAGCATCCATAACTAAACAAAAGCTTATGTTCATACCTCATCCATAGTTGGATTAACAACAAACTGCCCGCAAATTCTCCCTAGCCGTACCACTCCAATGGGTCCACCCCATGGAATATTTGATAACATAAGAGCAGCAGATGTCGCATTAGCTGACAACACATCTGGATCTTGTTTCCCATCAGAACAAAGAACGCTGGCCATTACCTATTGAATCCAACTATGTCAATCAATTGAAAAATTAAAATAGATACATATACACACACATATATATATTGTAGATAATGAGTATTTGGTGCAGAGAGGAAAGTTCCCTTCTCTGTTTTTCTACATCTTTTATTGATAAAGGTTGAACTTATGTATAGTTTACAGAAAAATCTAAACTAGGAAAATAGTTATTACAAATAAATTACAAAACAAATCTAGTTCGTAATTACAGCTAATATTAACTAACAGATTAGAGAAATAATTCCTAAATATTAGCAGCTGGATAATTGGGAATATAATTCCCTTATTTTATGCAATCTTCACCAATTTACACTCCCCTCAAGCTGGGAGTATATATTGTAAAGTCCCAGCTTGGATGTGAACTTATCAAAAATGTCTCTTGGTAGTGCTTTGGTAAGAACATCAACTAGTTGGTCCTTTGTAGGAATAAAGTGTAGTTTAGTTGTTCCTCCATTGACCTTTTCAGCAATAAAATGTTGATCAATTTCCACATGTTCGGTTCTATCATGATGAACCAGATTTTTGGCAATGCTGATACCTGATTGGCTATCACTTTGCAATTCAAACTCTTCAAAGTGCTTGAGTCCTAGTTCTACCAACAATCTTTGCAACCACATTCCTTCACAGATTC
Source organism: Hibiscus mutabilis (assembly GCA_019671005.1). Taxonomy (NCBI): domain Eukaryota; kingdom Viridiplantae; phylum Streptophyta; class Magnoliopsida; order Malvales; family Malvaceae; genus Hibiscus; species Hibiscus mutabilis. The sequence continues at coordinate 39,333,183 of CM033738.1, forward strand.
CCAAAGCCATAGCCCTACACTTAGCTTCGGCACTACTTCTAGCCACCACTGGTTGCTTCTTGCTCCTCCATGTGACTAAATTTCCCCACACAATAGAAAAATAACCACTAGTAGATTTCCTGTCGGTTAGCTCACCTGCCCAACTATAATCTGTAAATATTTTTACTTATTTGTCTTCATTCTTCTTGAAGATTAAACCGTGTCCAGGGGTCATCTTCAAATACCTTAAGATTCTATACACAGCTTCGAGGTGTTCCTCCCTTGGATCACTCATGTGCTGGCTAACAATACTTACAGAGAAAGTTATGTATGGTCAAATGAGTGACAAATAAATTAGCTTTCCCACAAGTCTTTGATACTGTTGTTTGTTGACAGGACTGCCCATTTCTTCTCTTCATAGTTTCAGATTAGCCTCCATTGGTGTTTCAACTGGTTTGCACCCTAGCATTCCTATTTCTGAAAGTAAATCAAGAACATATTTTCTTTGATTTATAACAATCCCAGCTTTAGACCTTGCTACTTCCATCCCTAAGAAGTACCAAAGACTGCCTAGCTCCTTTGTTTCGAACTCAGTTGAAAGTAGCTTTTTCAAGCTATTAATCTCACAAATATCATCACCTGTAACAATGATATCGTCAACATATACAATCAGAATTGATTTCTTTTTACCTGAAGTCATTTTTACAAACAATGTGTGATCTGCTTGACATTGTTTGTAGCCATTTTTTACAATGACTTTAGTAAACCTTTCGAACCAAGCTCTAGGGGGTTGCTTTAGTCCGTACAATGACTTTTCCAGCTTGCAAACAGTTTTCCCATCTGCTTCTTGTTTCATTCCTGAAGGAATTTGCATGTATACCTCTACTTCTAATCTTCCATTTAGAAAGGCATTTTTGATGTCTAGTTGGAGAAGTTCCCAATCTTCATTAACAACTAAGGATAAGAACACTATTATTGTATTCAGCTTGGCTACTGGGGCAAACGTTTCTTGGTAGTCAATTCCATAGGATTGTGTAAATCCCTTGGCTACCAACCTTGCTTTGTACCTTTCCGCACTGCCATCAGACTTGTATTTGATCATGAAGACCCATTTACAACCCATTGGTCTTTTCCCTTGAGGAAGATGAGTTAGAGTCCACGTTTTATTGCTTTCGAGTGCACTAATTTCCTCTTCCACTGCTTTTCTCCATCTAGGATCTTTTAGGCCTCCTCCACAGACTTAGGAATGTTGCTCTCATCCAAACTCGCAGTAAATGATCTGAATGATTGATTCAACTTTCCATACACAACAAATCTCTGTATTGGATGAGTTGTGCATTTTCTCACACCTTTTCTTTGAGCTATAGGCAACTCAGAAGTGTCAATAATCGGAATAAGAGCTTGAGTGTGAGAAGAATCTATACCTTCTAATTCTGAGGCAGTAGGATCTGAGTCTGGTTCTCGGCAGGCACTACGTTGTATAACAGCCTTTGGAACAAGTTTTTGTCTCCTTTTGCAAGTACTCAGTTGTTTGGTTTGAATCTGTGGTGACTGAGCTCTTTGTGGAGTCCTTGGTGAAGTAGGATTAGGTGAAAGTATAGGATGATCTGATGCAGGAATAGATAAAGGTAAAATGGTTGAAGGTAAAAGAGATGTAATAGGTTGAGGTTGCTGGAAATTATCAAGCACACTAGTGGGTTCATGAACAGGCTATGGGGGTGTTGTTTGGGTTTGCTGAAAATTATCAAGCACACAAGTGGGTTCAAGAACAGGATGTGGAGAAGCTGTTTGGGGCTGTTGAAAGCTGTCTAAAATCTGAAATTCATCTATGCTCTGCCCCTGAATTTCAGACCTGTAGAAAAAAGGTTTATTCTCAAAAAAAGTAACATCCATGTAGTCATAAAATTTCTAGGTAAGAGGGGAATAACATTTGTACCCTTTCTTTGTAGCAGAATAGCCCAAGAAAATACATTTAAGTGATCTGGGGTCTAACATAGAACAAGATGCTCTATGATCATGAACAAAAGCAGTACATCCAAAAATTTTAAGAGGAATACTCGAAGAAATGGGCTGAAAATTAGGAAAATACTCAAGGAAGACATCGGGACTTTAAAATTTAAAGATTTACTAGGCATGCGATTAATCAGATAAGTAGCAGTGAGGATAACTTCCCCCCAAAGATGTTTAGGAACACGTGTAGAAAACAATAACGACCTACCCACTTCAAGGAGATGCCTATTCTTCCTCTCAGCTATCTCATTTTGTTGAGGAGTATTGACACAAGAGCTGATATGAACTACCCCTTTTTGCTGAAGGAATGCACCCAAAGTCCTAGTAAAATATTCACTCCCGTTGTCAGCGTAAAGAATTTGAATTTGACTCTTAAATTGTGTTTTGACCATAGAATAAAATTTCTTAAAAATATCCTCAGCCTCTGTTTTATCTCTCATCAAAAAGGTCCAAGTAACTCGAGAATAATCATCTATAAATGTAATAAAGCATCTATACCCATTCAAGGTTTTTATTCGATTGGGACCCCAGATATCACTATGTATTATGGAAAAAGGATGAGTAGATTTATGTGAAGATGGAGAGTAGGTATTTTTAGTGTGTTTGGCAAGTTGACAAATTTCACAATAATGGGATTTTAGATTTTTATTGATAAACAGCTGTGGAATCATTTTGGAAAGGTAATAAAATTGGAGTGACCCAACCGAAAGTGCCAGAGCATGATAGGAGTAAGAGAATCAGAAACATAGGAAGTTTTGGGCTGAAAAACACCATTGGAGGCTGCTAGTTCTATAGTAGGTGGTTGGCCTTTGAGAACATAGAGTACGTTAAACAACCTAGCACTACCAATCGCCTTTCCGAGTCCTTTGCATGAAATTCACACACATTCAAGTAGAATTTAATAGTGCATTATAAGTCACCGGACAATTTACTAACAAAAATTAGATTGCAAGCTAAACATGGAACATAGAGCACATTACGCAGCACAATATTTAGAATAAGTTGAACATAACCACTCCCTTCAATAAGGGATAATGATCCATCGGCTATTCTGACATGAGTTGACATTTCAAGTTTCTGAAATCTGTGAAAAAACCTTAAGTCCCCTGTCATGTGGTCTGAAGCACCTAAATCCACAATCCAAAAGGAGCACGCATTTGTATTAGCAAAACTTGCAAAAAATTGACTACCTTCGGAAGATGTACATGCTACAGTGGAGGTGGGAGTAGCAGTTAATTGCCCAATCATCCTCTGAAGATCCTCAATTTGCTGTTTGCAAAAGTCATTTCTCTGCTCAGAGGCTGCTGCAACAAGTAGGTTTGGATGTTGCTGATTTGATGGACTCTCCGTTGGCTGCCTTGCTGCTGTTTCTGCTACTTTAACATGCATTTTCCAGCTTTTGTTGTGGTTTGCCAGATTTTGGGAGGGGTTTTGATCAGATCCCAAACTGATTTTAGAGGTTGGAGAGGTATTCATTCTGTAGGTTTTGTGGATCGAAAAAAACCCTAAGCAACTGATACCATGTAGATAGAGTATTTGGTGCAGAGAGGAAAGTTTTCTTTGTTTTTCTACATCTTTTATTGATAAAGGTTGAACTTATTTATAGTTTATAGAAAAATCTAAACTAGGAAAATAGTAATTACAAATAAATTACAAAATAAATCTAGTTCGTAATTACAGCTAATATTAACTAAGAGATTAGAGAAATAATTCCTAAATATTAGCAGCTGAATATTTGGGAATATAATTTCCTTATTTTACGCAATCTTCACCAATTTATATATATATATATATATATATATATATGTATATATATATATATACGCGTGCATGTTTGAATCTGAAAAGGAACAATACCTGGATCTCATGGTAAAAGCCAGCTGGAAAAAGAGGTCGTATGGGCCTATCAATTAGACGACCACACAAAAGTTCACGTTCTTTTGGAGCACCTTCCCTACGCATGAATGTATTTGGGATCACACCCTGAGCAAATTGCTTCTCTTGATAATCAACCTTAAAAGAAAAAAAAAATCCAATGAAACCACAAAGTAACCAACCCTGTGATACACACAAGATGAAAATCAAATTGGCAATCATAATTCAATGGCTAATGCTCTGTTTTTCATTAGTTTTGTTGTGTTCTTGCTTCTAAGGTCAAAAAAAGCAAAAACAGGACTGACATACAAAATTAGAAAACAAAAGTTTGTAAGAATTAAGGAATGAATTTTCTAAAAGGTTGCTTTACTTTCTATAACAGCTTTTGATAAAACAAAAACCAAATAGTAATAAAATTTAAAATAAAAAACAAACACAATTTTACAAACCTAGATTTCAAAACCCTTTAAAATGCAATAACTTGCCCTTTCTCCCCTAACTAGAAATACTCTTCAAAAGTGTACTAAAGTTGATGCTTTTTTTTCCTATTTGTTACTTGTTTTGATAAAGTGAAGAAAAAGAAGAAGAAAAGATATAAACTATAATCAACGAGTAAACAAAAAAAGCAAACTGACAATCCAAACAGAGTCTAACTAGCTAAGCAAGCTTAGAACATTGATATGAAACTAAACATGTTTAAATAACAATGAGTCAAGATTACATTTCAACCAAAACGAAAACTCCAACATTAATATTGAAAGTACCCAAATTGAAGGAAAGAACAAGAATGTAAAATTGAACATATTACGTACAGTGAGCGGTAAGAAGTCTCGAACAGCGTCGCCTTTACCGGCTGAAACCGTGGACAAAACTTGGGTCCCTTCCATCCCCAAAACAACAGCCCCATTAGCAAAACGAGCCATTTCACCCGTTTCAAGCGAAATTACCCGAGACCCAATCTCGAACTCTTCTTTAAACGACTCAAGAAACTTGGTCCCTGCCACGGGTGGGTCGTGTGAGTCGGACTCGGACATCGACAGACCTAAACGGCCGCTGCAGAAGTTGCGCAAGTGTAAGGCTCTCCATGTCAGGAGAGGGTTGGGTTTAGCTCGAGCTCTTATTGCTAGAGATAACATTGCCGTAGAGTAAGGAATGAGGTTGGTTTTGGGTTTTTTGTGGGAATGATAAAAAGGGGTTTAGGGTTTAAGAGGGAGAACATGGCAAAGAAATGCAAGGGTTTAGGGTCTGATTGGATGTGATGAGGTGGATTTTACCATTTTGGAAGCAACATTCTCTTGTCAACAATTGTCGATTTGTTATTAATCCAGAGTTGATCAACTATTGGCAGCCGTTGGATCACGAAGACGGATAATGACGTGGCAATTATAAAAAATGTGAGGATAAACTATAAGGGAGGTCACTCAATTATGGGTAAGATTATATTTGGGCCACTTAATTATTAAAAGTTACACTTAGGTCACTCAATTATGGGTAAGGTTACATTTGGGTCACCCTTCATATTTAAAAAAATATATCAATTTACTCATTTTTTTTCAAATCACACGTATACCATCGATAACACTAGAGTACTTCATTTGAAATCATTAATTAATCTAATACATAAATTTATACATATTTTTTAAATATGAACGGTGACTCAAATATAACATTGCCATAATTGAGTAACCCAAGTATAACTTTTAAAAATTGGGTGACCCAAATATAACTTTTAACAATTTAGTGACTCAAATGTAACATTATCCATTTCTAAATGACATTAGTTGTAGTTTACCTAAAATGTTATAATTGCCATGAAATGATCTTCTAGTGATAATATGATTAAAATATATTGTTCTAAATTCTTTAACAAGATACACACTTTGCAGATAAAAATATTTAAATTTAAATCTCTTAAGATAAATATATTTTTTTTAATAAAATTACTCGTTGGGTTTAATGTCTCAAAAAAGAATATTATATCATTATATGTTATTTTCATTCAAATCATATCACGTGATCAGTAAAAAAGAAGATTTAAACCGTAGTAATATATAGTTACCTTCCTATAAAAGCTTCATACCGTTCCTTTTTTTTTATCTTCAACTTTGAGCTATCAATGGAAAAGAAAAGTAATATTATTCCTAGTAACTGGTTCATGTTCGAACGGTGTTGTTTATGCAGTGTAAGTATTATTAAAATGAATAAGATTAATATATGAACAAATACATAGTTTGGTCATTCAACTTTTATAAGTTGATCCACATAATTAAAAGAGTTAATTGCATCATATGTCCGGAAAACTATGACCCTCACTTTATATTAGTCCTCAAACGTTTAAACATTTCAATTGCATCCTCAAATTATTGCTCTTATTTTAAATTGATCTATAAACTTTTGAATGTTTCAATTTTATCCCCAAATTATGTCTCTCATTCTAAATTGATCCTCAAACTTTTGAACATTTCAATTTCATCTTCAAATTATCATTTACGGCACATCATAATATCATGTAATAGACATCGGTGTTTACATGACATTTAATATTTTCTACATCGCTTTTATTAACATGTGATATGATTAGTATATACTAATAATTTGAGGATTTTAGGGAATAAAATTGGAATGCTCAAAAGTTTGTGGTCAATTTAGAGTGAGAATTATAGTTTTGGGGATGAAATTGGAATGATCAAAAGTTTTGTGACTAATTTAGAATGAGAGTCATAGTTTGAGGATGACATTATAATGTTTAAAAGTTTAAGGACCAATTTAGAATGGGGTCATAGTTTGGGGCATATGATGCAATTAACTCTAATTAAAATCATTAACTACATAAACAGAATGTTAACACGAAATTTTCTTAATAAATAATTATGTCTAACTTGTCATGTTGACATTGTTTTTTTCCTACTTTGGAAAGGATATTTTAAAGAAAAATCCACGTCATTGTTGATTCTAAAGGTTTAGATCAACTACTGAACCCTTAAATATTGGTCAAATATTACCATTAGTCCCTATATTATTTTTAAGTTGTGAGTTTAACTCTTGTATCCTAATTTAGTTTAATTTTAGTCCTTGTAATTTTTGAACGTTGAAATTTCAATCCTATCCTAAACAATACAAGGACAATATGATTAAATTACAAGGACTTAAAATTTTTGAACTAGAAAATATAAATTAAATTTAGAATTTACACATAGTACAAGAACTAAATATAAAATTTGACATGTATGTTTAGAGATTGCCATTTGTATTAGTATCGAAATTTCAAATTTTGAATATACTAAATTAAAGGACTATATCTACAATTTATATTTAATACAAGGACTAATAAAAGAATATGACCTTGAATATTTGTTTCCAATTTCCTCTCTTATGTTTATCCAATCAAAATAAGATTATTAATTAATTGAATTTGGATTTAGAAAAAGGCACAAAAACATTAGTGGGCTAAAATCCGAAAGGGCCCATCAATACCTAACTTGGAATCAGATCAACGGTCCAGATCATTTTGGAAAACCCACCTTCTTCATCACCCCCTTGATTCTCTCATTTCCCCCCTCAAAGCCGAAGTCTGAGAAGGGAGAAATGGCTTTGCCAAAGGCTAAGGAAATAGTTTCCGCCACTCCCGTCGTCGTTTTCAGGTATACGTATTTTTATACGTATCATCATTCATCGTTCCGTATGCATTTTTTTGGTATTTTATACGTATATGTTGATGCAGCAAGTCGCACTGTTTGGATGTGAAGCAGCTGCTTCAAAAACTCGGGAGCTTCTTTCAAGGCCATTGAGCTGGACAAAGAAGGTTAGGTTTCTTCTTTTCTCTTTTATTCGTTTGGAACAATTTCGTAATCTGAAATGAAGTTTTGTTTGCTTGGATTCTGTGTTGAGTTGATTTGATTGATCAATGCTTTTGCTTTTTTTTTTTGTTTGGGATGGATCATATAGAATGTTTAGATCAAACAGTTGTTGTGATTTGAAATGAACTTTGAATTGCTTCCATTTTTATTAGTATTAATTTGATTGGATTCTGCTTGGTGCCTCGAAATTGATGTCTTTCACTACAATCAAACAATGGTTTATGAGGCTTTGTTTTATGGATTATATCATATGGAAAAAATTATAAAACAAAAATGTAAGGGAAACTAGTAAGTCTTGTATAGTCAATGGCGGATTTAAACTGCGGTTGATTTCGCGTTGTTTTATCGCGGCTGCTATTGCGATGGGAACTGCTATTGGGATGGCAACTGCTATTTAATCCGTTGCATCACAAGCTAAAGAGGTTTTTCTAAGATTCATTTTTTGGGGTAGTATTATTTCTGGGTTTAGAATTTATTCAACTGTTTGGCTGAGTCTTATAAAATAATTAGATTATTTTTGGTTGACCGAACTTGGCTTTATTTCTGTTCTTATGTGGAAGTAATCTCACATCTGAGGGACGGTTTGAACTGTAGTATGGAAGAATTTGTAGTTCTGCTATCAAATTCTATGGCTCTATTGGTGTTTTCTACCCCTCTTCTGGGTGGGACATAATATCTAGTTTGAGGGATTGTTTTACAGTAATATACGAGAATCTTTAGCGTCTTTTTAATCGAATGCCATGTCTCCATCAATTGGGTTTTTATGTGGGATGTAATCTCGAGTTTGAATGGTAATATAGGAGAATCTGTAGCGTTCATTATCAAATTTTATGGCCACGAAGCCTTCTCTCTTATATTTTGAGTTTAGCTCCGAAAGATGGCCCAATTCAGTTGGGCACAGTTGGTTTCATTGTGAATTCTGCGGTTCCAATGTTTCGAAATAATGGTTTTGAGCTTGTCACGGGACCATTACCCTCTTTTTAAAAGAATACCGATATGGGATTAATGTCTCCGTATCTTCTCAGGCGTGATATTAAATAAAGTCTACTAAAGAATACCTCTAAAGCGATTGAATGTCTTCTGGCATTGCGAAGGATTGGGTACATTATCTTGAATCAGTCTTAAATAACTCATTAATACACTCAACAATTTGTTTCCTAGATGCACCCTGCGAAATTTTCATTTGTTAAGGGTCGGATTTGCATGTCTCTCGTGTTGACTTCAGCTTTTTTCTTTTCAAAAGAAATAACGAGAATACATCTAACATTAGCTGTAGGAAGGGATAATGATTATGTCTTTCGTGTTTTGCATTTTTCAAGGTGATGGAAGTGATATTCAAGCTGCTCTGGCCGAGTGGACCGATCAACGGACTGTTGACGGTATGCCCCTCCCTTTAAACTCTATGTTACCATATTTTATTCAGATATGAATTTGTGTAACATGGATAGAGCAAAGACAAAATAGTGACCATTTTGGACCGGGTAGGTTGAGGGTTCTTCTCTGACACAGTCCGCTCTCTTGATCTTCAGTTGATCTGCATCGACCGCTCTCTTGAATTCTTCGAACTAGAATGCTCTGCTTGCTGCTGGAAGATTTTCACTGTTTCCCAAAATGCTAAAGACTAGAAAATTACAAGATCATGCCCCGATTTCTGATTGTCATAGGCATGAAAGGGTATCTCTCTACAAGACTATCGGAAGATTTTCGCTGCTTCCATGAAAGCCAAAGACTGAAAAACCTTGAATGATGCCCCGAGTTCTAACCGTCTTGACATCAAAATGTAACTTGCTCTGAGACTAGAAAGTTCTTCCTATATAGAATCTTCATCAATGCTAGAGGTAAGGCTGAGAATTCTTCCTGCATGAAATTTTCACTAAAGCCGGAAATATAGGGCTGAGAGTCCTTCACTCTCATCAAAGCCAGAAATAGGGCTGAAAGTTCTTTCTATATATAACTTTCATCAATGCCAAAGGTAGGGCCGAGAATTCCTCCTATATAAAATCCTCATCAAAGCTGGGGATGTAGGGCTGAGAGTCCTTCACTCTCATCAAAGCCGGAAGTAAGGCTGAAAGTTCTTCCTGTATAAAACTTTCATCAACGACAGAGGTAGGGCTGAGAATTCCTCCTATATAAAATCATCATCAAAGCTGGAGATGTAGGGCTGGGAGTCCTTCACTCTCATCAAAGCCAGAAGTAGGGCTGAAAGTTCTTGTATAAAACTTCTATCAACGCTAGAGGAAGGGCTGAGAATTCCTCCTATATAAAATCCTCATCAAAGCCGGAGATGTAGGGCTGAGAGTCCTTCACTCTCATCAAAGCCAGAAGTAGGGTTGAAAGTTCATCCTGTATAAAACTTTCATCAACGCCAGAGGTAAGGCCGAGAATTCTTCCTATATAAAATCCTCATCAAAGCCGGAGATGTAGGGCTGAGAGTCCTTCTCTCTCATCAAAGCCAGAAGTAGGGCTGAAAGTTTCTCCTGTATAAAACTTTCATCAATGCTAGAGGTAGGGCTGAGAATTCATCATGTATGAAATCCTCATCAAAGCCGGAGGTGTAATCTTCAAGCTAGGAGTTCTTCTTATATTTCATCTTGATGTTCCAAAGAAAGTTGACACTTCAATCTGTTATCGGGTAGTGACAGTACCAGTGATAGATACAAAATCTTTGAGATGATGCCTCGATTTTGATCGTCTTGGGCATAAAACAGTACCTTCTAAAGCAAAACGGTCTGGTCTGGGGAAAAGGTTCTTGTATCATAGACTTATATCTTATCTGGGTACACCTTCTAAATTGGATTACTCTCGAATCAACACTTATGATATGATATAATATGCAATGCGAATGTGAAAAAAAAAGAAGAAAAAAACGACAGAGAAAACATGTCAGTGTAATGGAATAGTCGGATAAATAAAATGAATGAAATACTGAATAATAAAAAGGTAAGCAATTAAAATGTACATGGAATATCAATAACAAAGCAAAACCTAAAAAATGTGTCATTCCTAAATGGGCAGAGTACCGGCGTGATCAAAGGGTGGGATACTACGGCTCATTATATGCGGTTTGGTTCTAGAGTAAAGGTACCTGAACTGTCGCGAAGACATCGATTCGGGGGAATATGACCCTTATACCATACATGGGTGAAAACCCTGCGAAATATAAGGACCAGTACTTCAGAAGCGAGATACAACACTGTACGGAGGTGAAAACCCCCACGGAGCGAAGTACTCCCTCCCATTTAAGGGTTTTAAAGCTAACATATGACGACAATTTATATCAAATTAGAAATTAAAAATTAAATTAAATCAAACTTAAATTTTCCATAATAATTACAATGCGAACCCAACTAAGGCATAACTCATTTTTGTTTTTTAAAAACAAAAATAATGTCCCCAGCAGAGTCGCCATGTTGTAGCGATCTTTTTCGTCCGAGCCTTTTCTTGGAGACCCGTTCTCGGGTGGGAAGTCACGTGTTTTAAATGAAAAATAGTAAAAAAATAGAGTCGCCATCGGTCATTTGGATAAGGTAGACCAGACACCGAAATGTCAACCAGAGATGGGTTCGAGAGTTGGTTACGAGTGAGGAAGGATTAGCACCCGACTACGCCCAAAATTGGTACCTAAAGATTCGCATTATTTTTATTAAGGAAAAAAATTGATTTAGTTTAATAATTTAATTCCCAAAATGCATGCACAACAGTTTAAATCTGCCTTGGTATTCACGACATTCAAAGGAGGATGACACCTGGATAGTTGGGATGACACTCCCAATAAAAATATCGGAACAATGGGGCAAAATATTATACACGATATTTATGTAAAATAATAAATAACATAAAGTTAATATAAATAATGTAAATATAAAGTAATAAAATAAAAACAAATAAAATACTATATAATATACGACATATATTAATATATACAGCTAAACATAAATACATAAATAATATTTTATACATATCTTATATATAAATATAATATTATACAAATACTATATAAAGCAAATATTATACTTGTATATATTATAAGTATAATATATATTACACATATTACATAAATATATATACATAAAAATACACAAATAAAATAAAATGCATCGAATATAAAAAAATGAAATTAAAGAAAGTAAAAAAAACAACGCTAAAATTAAAAGTGAAATAATATACAAAACATAAAAAACATACTAATAAAATATAATCAACAAAACTATATATTATTATATAAATAAATATAAAAATAGAGATCGAATTTTACCTCGCTAAGAGCTCGAATGAAAAATTTTGACTGGCCCTATTAAGATCTCAATACCATTTTAACATAGCCCAAAAATTAATTTGATCGGACCATAAAAGGGTTCCGATACGTGAGCAGTGCTCTCTTTTGCAAGCAAAGCTTGCTTGGCCGATTTGGCCATTTCAAATTGTTGTTGGCTGTCAAATTTCAATTGTGGCCTGAATTTGGTCTCTCCCACCCCGGCAATTTATAGCCAAAATGGGGTGGTGGGGTAGACGTGGCTCAATTTGAGCCACGCAATTTTGGCCCATTCTTATATTTTAAATTTTTTTATTTCATTAGATAAAAGTTCTCTTATACAAAAAAAAATTATGTATTAAATATCTAAAAAAAAGTGAATACATTAATTTTACAGATCAAAAATTTTCAGGCGATAACGTCTTCTTTCTTACTTTTTAAATCTGCAAATACGACAGCTTGGACTGAATAAAGAGTTTTTTAATTGGGTATAATAAGTAGGGACATTGGGCTTATTTTGGTCTAACCCGAACAAAAATAGGTTACAATAGAATCAAATCCTCCGTACCGTCTCTGTTCGTTACTTAATTACCGTGTTCATATATCTTGCACAGCGACAGCCCTGCACAATGAAGGTAAACCTGTTCCTCTGCTAACCGAAGCTGGAGCTATTGCAAAATTATCTGTTTAGAATATAGTTAAGCTGCCTGTCTACACTAAAACTAATAAACGAATACCAAGTTCGGTTTTATGTTCATTCTGTCCTTTAAGTCGAATTGTTAACACAGCATAGTGGTATCGAATATGAATTGTGGTTTAATTTCTAGTATTATTTTTGTTCGAGTTTTTTTTAATAGAAATATGAAGTTTAGCTGAATCAGATATCAGAGATTTATCTTGTTTCCTCCATCATGTTGACTATTTTCTTCGTGACTTCTTCCTTAGATGCCCTAATGTTCGGCTTGGACCGCTATCGTATTTTGTTCTTTCGGTCCAAGTTTTGAACTTGTAATCAACTCAAAATTTAGATATAACGAACATACTTTATTCAACACTAATCATCAGAATGTAAAGTTCCATTGGCTTCACTGCTAAACTGTGTAGGAGAGACGAAGCCTGGAAATACTCTCGAAAGAAGGCTTTGTTCTCTTTAAGCAACTCATCCCAAACTGCAAAGCGGAAACAAACGCATACGGTACATACATAAATCCAAAGGTTACGATCAGAATTCACAAACACGATACGAATACATAAAACAAGAAAGGGGCAGATTTACCTGTAAGGGTGATGATTGGTTCAATGTTGGCATGCTTGGTAAGTGCTTTAACACACTCATCTTTGCTCATCTGAAAAACCAGACAGCTCTCTATCATATGTTGAACCTACAAAAACCCAAACCAAATATTATCATGTTTTTGTAAAAGAAATTGGGAGATAGTAACAAAGTGTTAATACCATACTAATGTAGTCATGTGGGTGGCAATGCAAACAAGGGAATTGATGTTTTTGACACATTTCTTAGAAACAAAGAGAGGAAATGGAAATGGAAATGGAAAAATGGGATATTTTTTTGTAGATATTTAGAGTGGGGTTTTATAGGGGGAAATGCATGAAAAAGGACAAGAAGATTGAAGAGCAAAGTGGGGTTTGAAAGAGAGAAACAAAGAAAAGGATTGTTATCCACAAACATATCCAAGTGAAGTGCCGAAAGAGCATGAGAAATCCTTAGGCTTTTGCCTCACTCGGCTTCAAGAGACAAGGCCTCCTCCCTCCCTCTATGTCTACTCATATTTACGAGTCGAGTCGAGTATTATGATCTGATTGTTTTTATATACATGTCTTTTAAATTTAGTATCAACTGAGTCCGCAATGCAATAGCAAAAAGATTTTCGTTGAAATGGAGTCTTAATTCGTAATATATTCCGAACACGATCTCAAACAATCCTTCATTCTCCTTAATAAAAAAATCTTAACACCATGTTTATCTATCTTCCCAAAGTGTCGAAATTAGCCATTTCTCTTCTTTCATCATCAGTCGTTTACACTTGGGGATAAAAATATTTTCCGACCCCAATGAGGGTTATTTTTCTATTTTTCAATCGAGGTCAAGGTGGGTTGGAGAGGGGTTTTTGCTGAAATTTCTAGGCTCGTCAAGATAATGCCCGTCCACCACGATATATTCACTAAAACCCTCTTATTATTTTATAATTATTTTTATATATTATATTTAATATTTTTTCCGGGTTGTGACAAGTTTAGTTGTATTTTTTGTTACAATTTTAAGGTCAAGTTGGGATCGAGTTATGCTACTATTATTTTGGGTCTGTGTCGAGCTAAATTATAATAAAATCAGGGTCCTGACGTCTAAAATCTCGTCGTGGTCCGTTGACATCCATATTCACACTCGTGTTGTTGTGAATAGAACAAACTAGATTAGGAGGATTGTTTTTATTATAAATCTTACGGTATCCAACCTGAATTAATTGATGGATCGAGTACCCAAAAATAATTAATTTAAACCTATAGTACAAGGACACGTTATATAGATTAATAAAAAAAGAAAAAGAAAAGACGATTTACATATATACATGGATATATAATCCTCTAATGAAACTAACACAAAGGCCCAAACCTGGTTAAACTGAAAAATCTTATTGGGTCTTAATCCGATGGGTTCGATTTTGGTCGAGTTTCAAGTCTCCCTTGAATTTTATTTAGGGTTTTACCCCTACAATGGAAGCGGAAAAAACCCAGGGTTTTAACTGGCTTTAATCATCTTATCTTCTCCATCTCTGGAAAATATTACTTCCCGATTCAAAAGTGTTTTAGGGTAAGTCCTTTTTCTCAACTTTCTAGCTTAACTATTCATGAAATTATTGATATATATATATATATATATATAAGTATATGTATGCATGTATGTGTATTTTCATGAATTTGGGTTTTCCTGGTAATTTATGTGATTGTTTATTCTTAATGAAACTTTGGGTATGTGGTAAAATTTCCTGATAACAATGTTCATAGTTGCTTGATTTGAATTTGCTTTTCAGTCTTTTAAGGATGTTGCCAATGGATTCCTCAAAGAATATATCTTTCAATCGTTGTATTAGAGATGGAGATTTAGTTGTTGTTTACGAGAGGCATGATACTATGAAAGCTGTTAAAGTGTGTGAGAATTTGGTTCTTCAAAACAGTTTCGGTGTATTTAAGCATTCGGATTGGATCGGGAAGCCATTCGGTTCCAAAGTGTTCAGCAACAAAGGTGGGTTCATATACCTATTGGCTCCTACGCCGGAGTTATGGACTTTGGTTCTAAGTCACAGGACTCAGATTCTTTATATTGCGGATATTAGCTTCGTGATTATGTACTTGGAAGTAGTTCCTGGTTGTTTGGTTCTTGAATCTGGGACTGGTAGTGGCTCGTTAACGACCTCGCTTGCAAGGGCTGTGGCTCCTATGGGACATGTGTATACCTTTGATTTCCATGAACAGAGGGCTGCCTCAGCCAGGTAAGCCTTATGCTTTTCTTTTGCGATAGTGCTTGTGATGAAATTTCGGTTTCAAAGATTGAATTATGATTTAACTGCTTAGTTTGAACTTGAATTCTAGGTCGTTTTCTGAACTTGATTCAGGTTGATGTATTCTTAGCTCTATGTTCTGTTGCTTTGATGCTTCACTGTCTCAAAATTATCTCGGTTTATGGATATTGACTAGTTCCTTAATGAAATATGATCTATAACTGCTTAGCTTGAGCTTGAGTTCTATGTCGATTTCTGAAGTCTATTTGTGTTTTGATGTATTCTTGCTATAATGAATCGTAGTCCCGTAATTATCTCAGTTTACGGATATTTACTATTCTTGTTTGTGAGAGTACAGTGTGATGCAATATGATTTAATAACTGCCTGGAATGAGCTTGAATTCTGATTTCAGAAGACTATTCGGGTTATTCTTAGATCCACAGTTTGTTGCTGTGATGCTTGTCTCAAAATTATCTCTTTACGGATCTTTTCTAGTTACTTTTGTGAGAGAGTGCATTGTGAAGAAATTCGGTTTCAAAGATTTGAGTTGCAAAATATGATCTGATAATAGCTTAGGTTGAGCTTGAATTCTTGGTCGATTTCAAAGTCTATTCGGGTTTTGATATGTTCTTAGATGTACATTCTGTTGCTGTGATGCTTCGTGGTCTCAAAATTATCTCGGCTTACGTATCTTTACTAGTTTATGTAACTGAAAAATTAAGAATGAACCTTGCCAAAGTCTCATTTATGATGCATCTTTCGTCCCATTATATGGTTTCTGTTTGTCTAATCCATAATAGAAATATCCGAGGATAGTCTTTTTTTTTTCTTTGATTCTTCCATGTGTTGGTTAGCGAGAGAAGGGCAGTTTCATTTGCTAATTGGTTTACGATTTTCTCTCCTTTAACAGAGAGGACTTTGAAAGGACCGGAATAAGCAATTTAGTCACTGTGGGAGTCCGGGATATTCAGGGCGAGGGATTTCCCGATGATTTTTCTGGGTTGGCTGATTCCGTATTTCTGGACCTACCTCAACCTTGGCTTGCCATCCCTTCAGCTCGAAACATGTTGAAACAAGATGGAACTTTGTGTTCCTTCTCACCGTGCATCGAACAAGTGCAACGTTCATGTGAAACTCTTAGATTGGACTTTGCAGGTAACGTGTTCGAAATAATTTCCTCCTTGTTTGAGCAGTCTTCCGGTTAAGTTATCATTAACTGTTCTTGTAACACAGATATAAGGACCTTTGAAATACTGCTCCGTACGTATGAAGTCCGCGAATGGAAAATGGATCACTCAAAATCCGATGATGGTAGTTCCGCTGTATGCCATCCATGCAAGAGGAGGCAGCCTTCAAGGGAAGCAAGTGCGGGGGACAACGCAAGTTCTCTGGCAGTCATGGCTCGGCCATCCGCCGAAACTCGAGGGCATACCGGATATTTGACATTCGCAAGACGTAAGTGTGTCTCATGAAATACGTCAAAAACAATATCGAGAATTTGAATCCTTGTATTTTGATTGAATCTTAGTTCAGTCAATGACATGTTCTGAGGAATCTCGTTACAAGTCATTGTTCTTATCTGGACATGTCCATGGGTCGGTCGGGTCAAGGCCTGTATTTTTTTTTCTCATTTTACTTAATCACACCTTCATTTTCTGGCTTAATTATAAAAATACTATATGATTTGAATTCAATTAATTAATCTATTTTGAATTGAATTAATCAATTATTGAACTTTGAAAAAAAATTATAATCGTTTAACAGCCGAATGCTTCATTAATCAACTGATTAATTAAATTAAAATTCAATTCAGTTGATTAATTCAATTTTAACCGAACAATGAACTCTTGCTACAACATCACTGAAAGGGCTGAAAGTGCTCACATTGGATAATTCTTTCCTAGTCCTAAATATAAAATTCTTGAATTTGATAGTATATTAGGATTTTTCTCAATAAAAATGATATTAGCATCATGATAACTTCAAATGATTTAATAAAAATAAATAGCAAATAAAAGAGTCAGAGTTTAATGGTTATGTTGTTAATTTCAAATTTGATGATCATAATTCAGTTTACCTAATTTTAAATTAATAGGTGTAATAGACCTAATTTGCCCGGGCCCAAACCAAAACCCAATACACTCAAATTATAACCCGACCCGAATTCAGGACCAAACACAACCCGGCCCAGAAATTAAAAAACCCTAACTATTAAAAAAATACCCTAATACCCCTAGCCCTAATTACCAAACCCTAAACCTATCACTCTGTAGCCGCCGCCCATTTGCCCCTTAACCTTCACCGCGAGTGGCCGCCACGCACGGCGGCTCAAATGCCTCGTGGCCGCCACGCGCGCCACCGTTGTCACCTCCACTTGTCGTCGCCTGACATCTGAGCCACCGCCTAACTTGCCGTCGCCCAAACCTGAAATACAATAAATAAATGTCATTTTCAGATATGAAAAAATAGGATCAAGTTGCATGCTTTTTTGTTTTTTATTTTAAATTTTCGGGTATAAAAACCCAAGGAGGTCAGTTGTAATGGTTCACGGTTCGAATGAAAAAAGAGAGGGACTTTGGAATAAAAAAGCTTTCAGTTCGAAATTAAAAAAGGGGTTCGAATATTAAAAAAATAATAAGAGATTTCGAAATAAAAGGGTAAAAAATACCTTTACTCTTTTCTGCCTTAGATCTACGTTTTTAGGAGTTTCTGTGCGAAAATTCGAGGCCGGATTCAAGTCCGGAGCGACAAAAGGAGCCACGACCTTTGGAGTTTTCGGTCACCGGCGACGGCGGCGACCACCACCGATGACCGACGGTCAACGACGGTGGCAAGGGAAAGCTGGTCTGGACAGAGAGAGTTTAGAGACTCTTTCTTTTTTTGAAACAAATAAAAATAACATTTTTTTAGATTTTAACTTATATACTAGGATATAATTAAGGGTAAATCGCACACTTAGTCCATCCGTCCTATTCTCTTTTTCAAAAATTATCTGCCGCATGGGATTATTGCACTATCAGTCCCTGAGCTTTTAAATTGTTTTTTAATTCGGTCACTAAATTGAGTTTAATCAGATTTTTAAAGGTATAATTACATGAACAGTCCCTCCGCATTAAAATTATTTTCATTTGGGGCTGCCACATGGTTTAATTACCTTTTCAGTCCCCAAATATTTTAAACGTTTTGCATTTCCGTCCTTTTCTTAGTTTTTAAAGTTTCCCTTTGTTGCAATTCGGTCCTTTTAGCTTATTATTATTATTATTATTATCATATAAAGTATTTTATTATATATATTAATATCATATAAGATATATGTACATATATATTTATGTTTTTTTATCTATTGTTCATATTTTTGTATATATTTATATTTTACATATTATATATATATGTATATATATAAGGTTTTATGTATTTTAAAATAATATAAAATATTTTGTTTAAATTACCATATATATATAAATAATAATAAATACTTGTTTTGTGAATATAAATATATATATATATAAACTACTGATTTAATATATATAGGTATATTTTCAATAAATAATATATGTATACATTTTACTTTAAATTTTATATTTTAAATATATATATATAATAAATACTTATCCTTATATATATATTACTAACTTTATATATAGATATTTTTCATAAATATAAATATTAAATATCTTAAGTATCATGTTTTTAAGTAAGTATATTTTTATGTTATCTTATTTATTTGTATCATATATGTTTTTTTTTAATCATCAAAAAATGTTTTCAAAGAAATAAATTTTGAATTCTAAATTAAATTTTTAAAAAAACTTGGAGAAATTATATCTCGGGCGTATAGGGATGTGATTTACTTGAATTTTCCAATAAAACGAGAAGCCGTGTCCCGGGCGCATAGGGATGCGGTTCTCTCAATATTTTCATACATTTAAGAATCATATTTTAAATTTTAATCGAATTCGAAATTTCCAATACCAAGACATTAAATAATCGACTAGGTACCAATTTTGGGCGGTGTGGGGTGCTAATGCTTCCCCATCTGTAACCGACTCCCAGACTTGAATTTTGAATCTCTGATTTTATTTTGGTGTCCGGTCTACTTATTTTAAAATGATCGGTGGTGACTCCATATTTTTAATTTTAAAATCGAGTAGGGTTTTTTCAAAATAAAGTAAATAATTTTTTTTAAAACCCAAATAAAAAAGAGAGCGCCAGACGGATTTGGGTGATTACAGCTGGCACATTTGCTGAGGACTTTTTAAATAAAAAGAGAGTCAAGCCACGAGTCGATTATCTTTTAGTCTTGGTCGTTGAAAATTGACGAATTCGATTTTAGTTTAAAATATGATTTTGTCTTTTGTTAATAAGACATGCATTTTATTTTCTGTAAATATAATTGCTCTACTTTTACTGCTTAGTATAAGTGAATATAGACATAGGGTGTTAAAAGGTTTGAGAGTTTCTCCTCACACACCGTGCACTTGCATTGCATTTCATGAGCTTTCTACCCGAGCTCCGTCCTATTTTAAGTGGAAGTGTGATACCGCATTCGTGTGGGTTACCACCGTATAGGTTGGTGAATCGCTTTCGGGATATATTTCTTACGCTTTCGTGTGGGTTACCTCCATTTAGGCATAAGGGATGTATCCCCCTGAATTGAACTTGGTCCGTTTGAAGCTTTTAATGGGCGAGGATCAGGGGCCTTGCTACTTTTAGTAAGGGACAACGATGGCAATTCGGGTACCCTTCATTGGAATTGAACCTCATGTAATGGACCATAGGAGCCTTGCTCTAGAAACGGAACCCGTTAAAAGTTCAAAGGAGAAATGCTTTTAACCTTTTTGTATACTCTATAAATTTATTTCATATGCGGATAGATACCATGCGGGGTAGGATTTATCTCTTTGAAAAAACATACAGGGTAGATATCATACCAGAGAAGAATCTGTTTATATATGTCGGGTAGAAATCATGCCGGGTAGGATCTATTTTTTTGCGAATAAAAGTATGCCGGGTAGGACCCTGTTTATTATGCCGGGTAGAAAATCATGTTCGGGTAGGTGTACAAATTTATTCTTTAGTACTTATACACTTATTCTTGTTTTCATTTTTATTACACCTATACTGACCAATTTTTTGTTTTCTATGTTTTTGTCTTTTTTGCATTGCATATGCATGACATAAAAAAGGCGTTGATTCACGAGTGATCTACAATTAAGGAGGCTTTCATAATGAAAGGGTCAAGTGATTAGATAGACAAGACCACAAATATAGGGCAATGCCTTAAAGAGACGCCAGAAGAGATGAGAAGTCTTCATTCCAAGATTTACACATTAGACGTACCAGAGCATGCCTTCACCAATATCGGGATTAGTGAGGTGCAAGAGTTGAAAAGACAGATAGCCGAAATGATGAGTATGATGACTGATATGGCAAAAAAGAAAAAGTCTAATTTACAAAGAGAGAAAGATAAACTAAATGAAAGCCAAAGTATGATGGCCACCAATCAAGACCTTATAGCTGAACAAGATGATTCTGGTAAACCCAAATGTCGATGTACCGTTGCGATCAACATCAATAGGACATCCGAAGACGCAAAGGCTTCAATTTCAAAGAAATTACAAGTGAGCCAAAGAAAAGCCAGAGAAGAGAAAGATAAAAAGAATGTATTTCAAATTTCGATGGCATACACAGATCTGCTCTCGATACTGGTCCAGAAGAGTCTTGTAACTCCAGTCCAATCCAAGCCAAAAGAGTCTCCTGTTCCTAAATGATATGACAACAAGGGTAGATGTAACTATCATTTAGGAGGTACGGGTTATACTACCAAAAATTACGGAGCTCTAAGGAACAAAGTCACAAGCCTCGTCGAAGAAGGGCTACTGGTTTTGAAGAAGGGATCCATAAAGCTTCCAAAAGCCTGACCAATACTAGTACACCAGGGCATACGAAGAGGAACCAATTTCCAACACTCATAATCTAGTACTCGGGACAAAGTTCAAATTTTAGTGTCCAGCTTTCTGAGTCATCGTCTTCCGGCGTCCAAAAGCCAAGAACCAATGGTCCATTCGATCCTATACCCATCTCGTATGGAGAACTATATCTGTAATTGTTAGAGGCACGGTTGGTGGTCCCATGTCACCTCACACCTATAAAACCTTCGTACCCTAAATGGTATAACGCCGAAGCTCGTTGTAAGTATCATGCCAAAATTAGAGGACATTCAATTGAAAATTGTACCGCTTTCAAGCGTCGAGTTCAGAACCTCCTAGAGTGCAACATGTGGAAATTTGAGAAAAGAAATCAACATGGTTCAACTACCGTTCACTGAGCAAAGTCTAAAATTAAAGAAGAAAGAACACCTATAAAACATTCGTACCCTAAATGGTATAACGCTGAAGCTCGTTGTAAGTATCATGCTAAAATTAGAGGACATTCAATTGAAAATTGTACCGCTTTCAAGCGTCGAGTTCAGAACTTCCTAGAGTGCAACATGTGGAAATTTGAGAAAAGAAATCAACATGGTTCAACTACCGTTCACTGAGCAAAGTCTAAAATTAAAGAAGAAAGAAGTGGATTGTTTGAAAAATAAACTGAAGAGCTTACAAGACAACTATGAAGAGCTTGGTTTGACTTTTAAAATTTTTGGTTTGGGTGACACTCCTAATCAATGGAAAGAGGGGATTAAAGACCTGAAAAGAGATGCCGAATTTTGGAAGAAGAGTTCTAAAGCCAACGAGAAACGAGCTAGTACCTTGCCTTGTAATATGCAAGCAATGGAAAATCAATACCTTGCCCTCAAGGATAACTTGAGGAGTAGTCAAGCGAAGATTGAGACCTTGAATATGTGTATAAGTTTGCGCGGAGACATCGTTGCTGAATTAAATAATAGTCAAGCTGAAGTTCAAAAGCTAAAGAAGCAAGTGGATGAGCGTAATGACATTCTAATGATGTACAAAGATCTTGTAGATGGTATCAGGAAAGCCTGGAAAGAAAATAATGAGGAGTGGAATCTTCAGCTTCAAGAGTCTTCAGAGAAGATAGAGGAAAAAGACAACTACATGAAGGATATTATTGCAGAAGCACGAAGAGTTATCCGACACGTGACAGAATTGGCAAATACAGTAACAGAATTGAGTCAAAATAATGAGCTCCCGGAACAAAGCGAGAAGTTGGCTAGGCTCCTAGAGAAGTTACAGAAGCTAGGTGCTAGGTCTCGACATTATCTGTAACTCTAATGTCTGATGTAACATGACTTTTTATGAAAGTTGTTCTAAGATGTTCACTCCATAATCAACCTCTTTTCTGCATTCATATTTACATTTTAGCATTGCATCTTTACTGCATTTTGTACTTTCAGCAACATAACATGTTCATTACATATATTGCATTCGCATACATAGATCAATTTTCGTAATTTACCCTAGGACATCTGAATTAGGTCTAATTAAACCCATCATTTTAAGACTAAATCCTTCTAAGTAGAGAGTAAAAGAAAAGGTTCACACTAGAAAGAAGTTGGAAAAAATAGGTCAAGTTTTTGGACTGGCTGTAACTTCAGAATGAGAGAGATCTGTCTTTTTCACGCACTGTGTGAATTTAGTTTCCTTCAAAAAAAAAAGAGGAGCTTTTGTCAAAACTATTGTTTACATGTTTTAATAAAATAAACTTTATTTTACATCACATTTGACAAACAATTCATATTCTTTGATTCTTTAAACATTTCATTCATTGCTATGATATGGTTTTTGTTTTCCCAAACATATGTACATATCATTTTTATCAGGTCCTTGAATTTTAATTGCAATAGTACCTTTTATTCAAATCCAATGTTCCAATTCGAGCAGCCTATGTCCAAAAGAAAGCAAATGTTGCAAGGATACTGCAAATGTGAACATCTTCTATTCTACTTAGGCAGACAGAAGGAACAAAACGATTGTTCAGGAAATGGGCAGATCCCATTAAGTGAGTTCCCCCTCTCGGGCATTTGTTGTTTAAGGTCCTTGAATCGAGTGTTGACCCTAAACTCCTACCCCTTGAAGACTACTTAGATGTCCGTATGTGGGATGATGAATGGCATTCCTTCAATTCCTTTCACAAATAAGAAAATATCCATTGATCCCCCTTTGAGCTTGATCGTTTCTTTTTAATAAAACCTAAATCGAGGATCACCCTACACTAGGGGCAAAGAAGGTAAAAATTTTGTTTACAAATAAAAGTCGCCCGATCTTGATCATGCTACACAGATAACACTTTAATTAGGGCAAGAAGTGAGATCAGATACATTCAATGCAAGGATCGGAGAAACATTAGAACATGTCAATAAAAGAAACGTTTATGCTAAAAAAAGCTAACTAAATCAAGTTGAAATTGCCGACAAAAGAGGCTGAAACAATCAAGGGAGAAACACTAAGTCAAAATGTGCAATAAAAGAAAAACAAGAGCCTTTGAGGATTGGTTACTCCCAAGAAAAGGCAAGAATCAATGTCTAGTCGGAATTATAGAATAGTTCACAGCTACATATGGAAGGAAATGAACTCTAAGGTGAAAATCGAAAAATGGGTAGTCTAGAGCGATCCAAGGAATGAAAGAAAAAGGTTACTCCTTGTGACCATACCCAAACGAAGCAATACAAGAATAAGAATTTAATTGGAAGCTTATACCAACTTTGGCGGATTGATGCCGAGCCAAGACACAAATCGGTTAAAGGTTGCATGTCCTAGAGCTACAAAAGAATGAAATGAACTTTAGGGGAAAACCCAAAAATGGGCAGTCTAGAGTGATCCAAATAATGAAAAAAAGCATTTCATCAAAGTACATCCAAATTGAAAGAGCAGAAGTAAGAGTTCGCCAAGAAGAAATGATCATTGGTTTCATTACCCTTAAACACTTATTTAAGACTATATATCCTTTTTGCATACCCATGAGCCATAGCCTACATTACAAGCCTATAAAGATCATTTTGATCATACATGGATATTTGAGTTTTGTCTTCAGACTATATTCTGCCTATAAGGGTTAACCTTTCTTCAAGGAACGTCAAACTTTAAGTGCCTGATTGACACCAAATGAAGGAATGATGAGGTATGGTGAGATAGTGAGATCAAGAGAGCCACTTAAATAGGGTAGAAATTAGTATGGGAAATGCTCCTCTCAGAAGCCTAATAGCCCAGAAAGGACTTCACATGTGCTTGTGTTACTGCAATCCTTGTTATCTTTTAAACATATGCTCCATTCAGGTTGCTTATTGTCAATTTGAAGAAAAAAAATACTTTTTGTACTTGATATTTGAGTGCTCAATTTTGATTTTTTTAAATTTCAGATTTTTGAAAAATTGAATTATTTATTCTAAACTCTACATAAGATTTTTGCATGAAAAAAAATTCATCTTCACAAGTTTTTGTATTTAAAACTTTCTTACCCTAAGTGTCCAAAATAAGGCAAGCTCAGCAATTGGGTCGAAGAATAGGAACATTAGTGGGGCATTATTTTTCGCAAACATCACAAAATTAGAAGAGTGATATTAACAAAACTCATGATTCAGGAAAAGAAAATGCTCAAAAGTTGATACTCGCCCGAAAAGGTGATTTCCAAAATGAAACAATCAAACCTGAGAGAGGTTGAGGCATCGTTCAACAATATTCACTTTATCAGTTAACAGAACAGAACTTGGGGCATAAAGAGAATAATGCTAAGAGGCCTAATATGACCAATAAGAGTCACGAGGCATTCTTTTTAAATTCAAGTTATAGTCAACTGCATTGCATATCATTCATTTCTGCATCAAGCATTTAGGTTAATTATATACATACACCATAAAAATAGGGTGCATACATCAATAAGTGCATATACTATGTCGTGTATAAAAACAAGAATGAATCAAATATAGCAAATTCTCAATCAAGAAAGGAAGACGTACTGCAAGAAAATTGATCCCTCAATATGAAATCGAAGAAAATCAAGGCAGAGACATGAAAGGACTCGTTGAAAAAGATTTTTGGAAATATCTAGAGCATGAACCCAAAATGGATGCATTTGGTATCCAAAACGAAGTTCCAATATCCTTGACAGAAAGAAATGGGGTAAAAGTGGTATGACATCCTTGACACAAAGGGGCATATCACTGTGTGAACTGTTCCAGCATCCTTGACAGAAAGGAATAGGACAAAAGTGATATGGCATCCTTGACACGAAGGAGTAGATCACTGTTGGTAAGTTCCAGCACCTTTGACGGAAAGAGTGGGGCAAGAGTGGTATGGCATCCTTGACATGAAGGAGCATATCGCTTCTGAAAAGTTCCAGTCCTTAATACAATTTTTTTTTCAAAAAAATCAATAAAAAAAGAGAAGAAAAAGAAAAAAACCAAAAAGAAAAAAATTGAAAAACCCAAAAAAGAAAAAAAGAAGAAAAATTCAAAAACAAGATGAAAACCTGAAAGGGCACCTTAAAAGAACCTTTTTGAAAATGTTCGGGGCATGAGTCCAAACTGAGGCCTTCGAAATAAATAAAATAAAGAATATCACTTCCATCAAGTTTCAGTGTCATTGACATAAAGGAGTGGAACCCAAGAGAAAGAATAAGATTGTTTGGCATCCTCAAGAAGAAGAACATATAATCTTTGGCAGAGTTCATCATCCTTGACACGAAGGAGTAATCAAATCAAATCAAAACTTTCAACTTTCAGACCTTGTCTCATCGGCGATATGGTAGCTTGGTCAAATACAAACTTCAGATCATGCCTTTTCGTCGGTGTCGTAGCAGGATCAACCTTACAAACTTCAGACCTTGTCTCCTCGGCGATATGGTAGCTTGGTCAAAATTTACTGATTTTTAAGTTTACATTTTTATCAAATTTGTAGCTGAAGAAAAAATCAAAAAGAAAAAAAATAAAAAAAGAGAAAAGGAACAAGAAAAAGAAAAAAGAAGAAAAAAAATTCAAAACAAAAAAGAAAGAAAAAGAAAAATCAAGGTGGAAACCCAAATGGGCTTATTCAAAGGATCTTTTTCAAATATCTCCAAGGCACAAACCCATAAGGAGACATTAGACATTCAAAACGAATGAAATAAGGATACGTTAATCTCATCTCCCTAAAGTGGCAGCGGAATGAGTACCAATACAAGTCTGTGGAATAGAAGATGAACTACAACATCTGACCCTATCTCCTTGAACTTCCAATGGAGCGGGATACCCAATAGAAGATGAACTACACCTGACCCTATCTCTTTGAACTTCCAATGGAGCGGGATACCCAATAGAAGATGAACTGCAACATCTGACTCTATCTCCTTGAACTTCCAATGGAGTGGGGCATCCAATAGAAGATGAACTACAACATTTGACCCTTTCTCCTTGGACTTCCAATGGAGCAGGTTATCCATCCAATCAAAGATGAACTACAACATCTGACCCTATCTCCTTGAACTTCCAATTGAGGGGGTCACCTAGTCAACAAAAGATGAAGCTACACAAAAAAAAACAAAAAAGTAAAAAAGCAAAAAACAAAGTTAGAGAAAAAGAAAAATGGCGAGCAATAAGGCATATGTTTTCGACCGAGCATCATTGTTCTTTGGTAAGTCTCAACCTAGGAAACAGATGAGCGGATTGATCGAAGAACTCAATATCCTCGAAGAACGAAGAAGAGAAGCAGCAAGTCAAACTCATTTTGTTTCCCCAACCCCATTTTGAAGATTTTGCTTCTCCAAGAGTGACAAGGTAGATAAACCAAGACAAGAAAGAAGACTTACGTCGAAAAGAAAGAAGATCTACCGAAGAATGAAGACATGTATCAAGTGGAGAAGCTCAGCCGGACCGAACATGATTGGCTCTCTTTTAGTCTTTGCTCCATTGTCGTTGCACAACAATGAGCAAAGAGGGGCAATTGTAATAGACCCAATTTGCCCGGGCCCAAACCAAAACCCAATACACCTAAATTATAACCCGACCCGGCCCAGAAATTAAAAAACCCTAATTGTTAAAAAATTACCCTAATACCCCTAGCCCTAATTATCAAACCCTAAACCTACCACTCTGTAGCCGCCGCCCCTTTGCCCCTTAGCCTTCCCTGCGTGTGGCCACCACGCGCGCCACCGTCGTCACCTCGACTTACCGCCGCCTGACATCTGAGCCACCGCCTAACTCGCTGTCGCCCAAACCTGAAATACAATAAATAAATGTCATTTTCATATTTGAAAAAATAGGATCAAGTTGCATGCTTTTTTTGTTTTTTATTTTAAATTTTCGGGTATAAAAACCCAAGGAGGTCAGTTGTAATGGTTCACGGTTCGAATGAAAAAAGAGAGGGATTTTAGAATAAAAAAAGCTTTCAGTTTGAAATTAAAAAAAAGGGTTCGAATATTAAAGAAAATAATAAGAGATTTTGAAATAAAAAGATAAAAAATACCTTTACTTTTTTCTGCCTTATATCTACGTTTTTAGGAGCTTCTGTGCGAAAATTCGAGGTCGAGTTTGAGTCCGGAACGACGAAAAGAGCCAAAAAACCGCTACTTTTAGAGTTTCGGCCGCCGGTGATAGTGGCAACCACCACCGGCGACCGGCGGTGGCAAGGGGGAGCCGGTCTGGACAGAGAGAGTTTAGAGACTCTCTTTCTTTTTTTTGTTTGAAACAAATGAAAATAATATTTTTTTTAGATTTTAACTTATATACTAGTATATAATTAAGGGTAAATCGCAAACTTAGTCCCTCTGTCCCATTCTCTTTTTTAAAAATTATCTACCGTATAAGATTATTGCACTATCAGTCCCTGAGCTTTTAAATTGTTTTTCAATTCGGTCACTAAATTAAGTTTAATCAGATTTTAAAGGTATAATTACATGGACAGTCCCTTCGCATTAAAATTATTTTCATTTTGGGGCTGTCGCATGGTTTAATTACCTTTTCAGTCCCAAAAAATTTTAAACATTTTGCATTTTTGTCCTTTTTTAGTTTTTAAAGTTTCCCTTTGTTGCAATTTGGTCCTTTTAGTTTATTATTATTATTATTATGATTATTATTATTACCTTATATGTATATATTATTATTATTATCATATAAAGTATTTTATTATATATATTAATATCATATAAGATATATGTACATATATATTTATGTTTTTTTATCTATTGTTCATATTTATATATATATTTATATTTTACATATTATATATATGTATATATATATAAGGTTTTGTGTATGTTAAAATAATACAAAATATTTTGTTTAAATTACCATATATATATAAATATAATAAATACTTTTTTTTTGTGAATATATATATATATAGATATATATATATATAAACTACTACTAATATATATAGGTATATTTTCAATAAATAATATGTGTATACATTTTACTTTAAATTTTATATTTTAAATATATATATAATAATAAATACTTATCCTTATATATATATAAATTACTAACTTTATATATAGATATTTTTCATAAATATAAATATTAAATATATTTTACCTTAAGTATCATGTTTTTAAGTAAGTATATTTTTATGTTATCTTATTTTTTTGTATCATATACGTTTTTTTTAAATCATCAAAAAATTTTTCAAAGAAATAAATTCTAAATTAATTTTAAAAAAAAACTTGGAGAAATTATATCTCGGGCGTATAGGGATGTGATTTACTCGAATTTTCCAATAAAACGAGAAGTCGTGTCCCGGGCGCATAGGGATGCGGTCCTCTCAATATTTTCATGCATTTAAGAATCATATTTTAAATTTTAATCGAATTCTAAATTTCCAATACCAAGACAATAAATAATCGACTTGGTACCATTTTTTGGCGGTGTAGGGGTGCTAATCCTTCCCCATCCGTAACCGACTCCCGGACCCGAATTTTGAATCTCTGGTTTTATTTTGGTGTCCGATCTACCTATTTTAAAATGATCGGCGACGACTCCATATTTTTAATTTTAAAACCGAACAGTTTTTTTTTAAATAAATTAAATAAAAAAATTATAAAACCCGAATAAAAAAGAGAGCGCCGAACGAATTTGGGTGATTACAATAAGATCTTCAAAATTATTTAAACTAAAAAAAACAAATATCCAATCCAACAATCCAAATTACCACCCCATCTTCCAATCAGACAAATGAAGAGTAAAATTAAACTTGAAATAAGATTAAAAACAAGGCATAAAGTCATAAAATATCTCTACTTTTAATTGAATAGTCATTTTAATTTTTATTGTTTTTAAATAATTTAATCATCAACATTTTCATTTTGAGTCAAAATAAATCCTATAAGATAAAAATTGTTAATCACAATAAATGACTTCAAATGACGTGACAAACTTACATAATAATATCATATAAACAAAAGTATTAACTTAAAAAATGTCACATCAATCAATAACTTATTTTATAAAATTATATGAAATATAATTTTTTTTGCTAACATGTCATTATGTTAAATTATTTTAAGTTGTTTATCGTTAATTGACTAACAATTTTTAACCACAAAAGAATCATTTTGACCTAATCAAACATTATGACATTTGTTGATATTATGCTTAAAAACAAAAATAAAACAGAGGTAATCAGATAGTCAGAATCTGAATCTGAATCTGAATCTTAATTGCAGAACTCCCATCCCCCATATAAACCAGTTCTGCGAGAGCTTTAAGGTCGGAGATAGCTTCAGATACATCGAGCGAGCAAAATCAATAGAAGTCTGAATCAGATAGTAGAAAAGAAGCAACGAATGACATCGGGACAGCCCATAAACTGTGGTTTAAAGCAAGCAAGCGATCCACCCTCAAGGCCAGACTTGGCACAGTTGGGTAAACTACCCAACCAATAGAGGCAAAACTAATATACCTCATGTTGCAAATCTTCCCGGATGAACCTCAGTCCACAGGAACAAACAACAAAGGCAACACAGATGAAACATCCCTGCAAACAGAACCAAAATCACTAGAATATTTTTAGAACAGATGAGTAAGATTAGGATCATAAATCTTTGCTATCGACAACAGAGGCGATCTGCTCCAGTCCCCTTACCGTCTTTGCATTCAACCACCAACCGGGCCAGTAGACGGGAGTAGGGCAGCAGCTATGCAAGGGGGACACCATGGCATCTATTCTCCCACAAACCGTCAGCACTAAGAGGAAAAGAAACCCAACAGTCGAAACAAAGACGGAAACTATAAAGTACTTTTATTCATAATACTTAATTTGATCAACTTTGCTAGTCTTGGTTGGTCATAGCAATCACATTACATTACATAAAATTACAACTTTACTTTGCCTAGTTGCCTTCTTTCACTCCCACTAAACCGCACTGAAAACAATTGATAAAAATTTCCACTTTAAATGTCAACCTGTGGAGCTTTTAAATAATAAGAGAGAAAAAATAGGCAGAGATAAGTGCCTCAATTTCGAGACTAACGAGATCCATGATCATAGGGAGGTATCATGCCTTCCTCTGCACTGCCGGAACCTATATGAGGCCCATTCGTGTATCCTGGCCTCAGTTCCCTTGAATTTCCAGTATTGTTTGGGGGTACAAGATGTTGCGGTGGGGATGATCGATCACGTTTTACCATCATTTCATGAAAACTACGCGGTGGGGAACATCCATGACCATTACCATACTTGTCTACACTACGACTCCGGCTGCGATCACGGCCACTGCTTTTATGGTGATCACCCCACCCAGCAGGACTTCGACTGCGACTACGTCCCTTATCGTAACTATCATGGAAGCCACGATTATACCTGTTCATGCATAACAATAAGAGTGAGCGTAAAACAAGTTGCATTCAAACTCAAAGATTGGCATCCAAATACTACAAAGCATAATGCGAGAGACATAAATCTAGAAGTACAAATCATTTTTACCTATCACGAGACTCGTGGTCATATCCACGACCTCCGCTTCTGTCATGCCAGCTAGAGGCCGACGTAGAAATTCCACAACCACCCCTTCCACCGTCCATGCCACCAAACCCTGAATCAGTACGTCCACCGCGTCCGCCATTAAAGCTACCAGAACTAGGAGCCCAACACCTAGACCTTCCCATTCCTCCACCACGTGAAGCCATATCACGAAGTTCTGCAGGCACCCGCTGGTTTGCTTCTTTTAAAACTTTGATGAGATCTGATGCATGCTTCGAATCCTGATCAGCAAAGAATGTATATGCCAATCCAGTTGCACCTGCCCTTACAGTCCTTCCAATCCTATGAACATAATCTTCGACTCCGGTAGGGAAGTCGTAGTTGATTACCACCCTACAGAAGATGTTGAATAATGCAATCAGTATCATGATATAAACCAACACAACAGATGTAATGAAATCACTGAGAAAACATAAAAGACCTACTTGATATCTTTAATGTCCAATCCCCGAGCAGCAACATCAGTAGCGACAAGAACTGGTGACCTCCCGGTTCGAAACTGATTCAGTGCATAGTCCCTGTCAGTCTGAGATTTGTCTCCGTGGATAGCAGCAGCTCCAAAAAATCGACTAAGGTTGCGAGCCAGTTAATCACACATCTTCTTGGTTGAACAAAAAACAATAATCTTCGATCCTGGTTCTTGGGAACGCAGTATCTGCTCCAATCTTCTGTGTTTTTCCATTGGTGATAATACCTCAACATACTGCGAGATAAGACAATTGTAATTCTATCAGCAACAATAACATAAAAGGGCCATTCCTTCACAACAGAAACTACTAAATAACAGTCGGATTCTGCTTTAAAGTCAGGATTCACAACAATGGAGTAGAAACCTGGGTAATAGACTTGTTTGCCACAAGCTCATCGATATTGCCAATGTTGACCTGAACGGGGTTAACCAGTAGATCTGCAGCAATTTTTTGGACTTCCTTTGTCCATGTTGCTGTGTACATGAGGGTCTGCCTGCGAGTAGGGACTTCTTTCACAATTTTCCAAATTTGAGGTTCAAAACCCATGTCCAACATGCGATCAGCCTCGTCCAACACAAGATAAGAAACTTGGTGAAGGCTGATTCTCCTCATCTCTAGAATATCATTTAACCGGCCAGGAGTGGCAACCACAATATCTACTCCTCTCTCAATATCTCTCAACTGAGGACCCTTCGGTGCACCTCCATACAAGCACTGCAATGAGAAATATGGCAACTCAAATAAGATATCATGATCGGTGGATCCTCTCAAATAAAAAATAGAAACATCATTGAAATTGGATGATGAATTGTTGATAAAAATACAACAAAAATATGAGAAAACATGAAGTACAGACTTGAAGAATGGTAACACACCGTGCAACTAATTCTTGAGGACTTCCCAAACTTGACAGCTTCGTCTTGTATCTGAGTAGCCAACTCCCTTGTAGGCGACAACACTAACACAGTAGGACCCATTCGAGGATCTTTACAGCACCGCTTAAGATGCATAAATCCAGGAATTAGGTAACCCAAAGTTTTCCCTGAACCTGTTTTAGCAATGGCCACTATGTCTCTACCTTGCAATGCAATTGGCCACGACTGAGCCTGAATTGGGATCGGAGCAGAAAACCCAGCACTGTATACCTGTTAAAAGCAATAGAAGGAAAAATCCAGGATCCTCAGTGAGCAGATGTATTGCCCTCAAGACCTATGGTTGGTTTGTCATACAGGAGTGATTTATGCAAGAAGAAGCATCATCCCCCGTATGCAGGCAGCCAATGCTTGCTGAAGCAAGCTGGAACAGGAGTAGGCCTTTTCTTCCGTTCAGACCGAGTGGCAGACTGAATCGTCAGCAACAGCAGTCCCAGCACCGAACGTGGATCATTCAGAAAGCCCTTCCTAAAATTGGTCCACCATAAAAAGGCACCCAAAATTACAAGCAAGGCCCCCCACAGAGGGCACCACAGGCATACGACATTAGCTCCCCAAGGAGCAAATATCGCACCTGCGACAAAGAGTAAAGATAGCAAAATAACTAACATGAGTCTGATGCTCAACATAGGAACCTTAAGCAATCACAGAACTTTAGACGAGAAATGTTCAATTTGCATTGTTAGAGAGATCCAAGACGTCGGAACACAAGATTTGACTTTCAAGTCCACCAATGTTATACAGACCAAAAGGATATGAGAGAAGCATACCTCTCTAAGTATCTTAGAAGGAAAGCCCGTTGCTTCAAATGAAGAAAAGGGCAGGGGCACTTCATCTCCCTTACAAAATTTAAGGAAAAATATTTGTCATGAAAATATAAATATTCGAGTCATGAAATCTAATAAGGCATCAAGCACAATGAGATTTTCAGAAGCCAAAGTCCCTGATTAAACATAGAAAAATAAGATGGTTAATATCGCAACTATCATACTCACAGTTACAGTTATCTCATGCTGATGGCGATAAGCATCACCAGACAAATTACTTCCCCCGGCCACCAATCCATGTCCCCTAGCAGAAGATCCTCCAATCCCAGAGCCATAAGTCCCATTAGGTGTATTATGGGAATGAACAGGACCACCGCTTGCATTCTATTTCAAATTAAGAACATTAAATTAATCGTACATAGACCATACAAATATTCATAAATTCCAACTTAACATGCTTTAATTTTTTTTTTTATAATTTTGGAAAAAGAAAAAACCTAAGTTGCACATATACGGATACGGGGACAGGAAACGGCAGTTTTCAAAATTATAGGGTACGGGTACGGCAAGTATAATATATATATATATATAACATTAAAATTCATAATACAATAAGGACTAAAATTATAATTGTATTAAACAATAATTATAATTGTAGTTATTTAAATCCACTTCTAATGATTTTTAAATTATTTTCTAACACTTAGATTAGAAGATTACTAAAATTAAATGACTAAATTGAACGAAAAATTTAACTTTACATTCTAAATTAAGAAAAAATCAATGACTAAAATGATAAAATTAAAAGATGACATGGCTGGAATAGATATTTACCCATCCCTATTTAAAGCTTGAGTGAAAAAGCATTAAAAACAAGTTGAAACATGTTACAAATACAATATACACTCAATATCCCACATCCCACATCCTTAAGATACATAAAGCAGTAGAATTAAGTGCGCGATTTAAAGTAAACTAGAGAAAAAAATACCTGATTATAAAGTGATACCGGCTCAAATTTGATACATCATTGCTGCCTCTTCCATGCCGATCATTTTCCTTGTCAGGATTATATCCATTAGGTCCTTCAAAAGATTGCTGAACTTGAATTGAAGAATTTATAGGAACAAAAGAAGACTTTGGAACAGATTCTACGTTTGTAGACCTTTCACATTGGGTAACATTGGTTACCGGATTCCAAAAGTAGAGATAACCAGTTGTACCATCAACTAAGCCTTTCCATGGTTTGGGAAGAGTGGGGTCTGGCGGAGCAAATCTTGGAGCAGCAGAAGAGGCAGTCACAGTAGCAGCCATTGCAAGAAAGGCACCAACAAAAATCTGCAAGCACCAAAAATTCCAAAAGGCACAAATGAGAAACTAATAAAAGAATCGTAGCTACAAACTCAAAATGTAGCTTGGATAACCAAAACCATGAGTTGAATTTATAATAAATCGTTATCTTTGCCTCCTAACTTTTTACATTTTTTAAAAACATTAAATGGACCTCGCCTTTTCCACCAAGGGATGGCAAAGTCCAATCAAATTTTGAGCCTTGACCTCGCCATGAGTCGTACACAAGGCTACTTCAACCGCTTTAACTAAAGCTGACCTCGCCACTCGAGTGGCAAGATCAGGACTGCGTTCAGGAAATGAAGGATACCTGATTGAATACAAAAATTACAAAATAAAATTGAGATACCTGGTTGAATTTGAACTCCTTTTGCAATAATCAATAAACAGGTACAAATTTGAAGGCAAAAGCCTCAAATATTTCAACACCCAGATCTGCCAATAAAAAAGAGCTCAGTTAATGTTAAAAATTCAAAAGAAAAGAAAAGCTAACTCCACCAACTACATACTTCACATTCAATCAGTTCCCAGATTCAAGATCAGAACTAGAAAACTCCAGCTTTCCTCATCATATTCTATTAATTACCAATCAAAATCCTGAGACCAACTTAATCTAAATAGAATTTAGAACCATAAATTTCACAAAATTTTAGGTGGTAGAGATTAGAATCTAAAATACAAAAACGAAATTCAGATCTGAGAAACTCAAACAGAAATTACGAAGATCTAAATACCTGACGGAATCGGTTCGAGGAAGATGAAGGGTTAACCGATTTTGAATAGAAATAGCAAAATCATAAAAAAAAGCTATTTTTAGGGTTCTTTCTCTCTCCTCTCCTCGCTATGTCTTGGTAGGATAGAGAGAGAAATTCAAAAGAGGCTGCTGATTAAAGGAGAAAATAAATTTATAGGCCTTTTCATACACGCATTTGGACAGCAAGCATTTTCTGAAAGATTTGATTTTTATAAGGATGAGTCTACACATCACCTCGTTAAATACCATTAATACTAAATACAGTTAATTATTATTAAATTAATTAATAAAAATTAAAAAATTTAAGATTCAACATATAATTAATAATTATTTAAAATAAATTTTTAATTATTAATTAAAAACCCTAAATTAAAAAACTTTGAATTTTTTCCTTCTTATTATTTCAGTGGCTGTTGTCGTTAATCACCGTCTATTGGCGAGATTACTGTCTCGTTCATAAGATTGTTATTTTTACCTTCCACTCACTTTCTCCCAACTTTTTCAAAACCTAGCAACGTAATCTTAGGTATTTTTTGTTTTTTGCAAGTTGTATCTATAGCCGTTGTAAAAGAACGATTTTACTTTTGTTTTAATCTGTTGTTAAGGCACATGTTCATTTTGATTTTGAATTTTTTTCATTGAACAGAACTTCGTTTGGTTTAAATTCAGTAAAGTCTAGATACTAATTTATTAGAAATTTGATTTTTCAGTGAAAATTAATGGCGAGAATTAGTAAAAAAATTGACTCGGTTGCAGCAGAGACAGTGGCGGCAGTGACTAAAATGGCAAAAAGGAGAAAAAGATTTAGATTTTTTAATTTAGGGATTGACTATGATTGATATTTGATATAATTATTTGAAAATAAAGATTAAAAAATATAATATATATGAAATATAATTTAATTGAAATTTCATTTTAAATAATTATTAATTGTATGTTGAGTCATTGAGATTTTTAATCTTTATAAATCAATTTAATGGTGTTCATCGGTGTTCAGCATTAGTGATGTTCAGCGGTGTGCGACGCCCGTTGTAGAATTTTCCTTTTCATAAACACTTGTATCCGTTTTATTGGTCGATTAATTCAATTCTAATATTATGAAGGATTAATGTTGAAATATTTGATTTTGATATAACGTAAAGAAAAATGTTTTTGGACTTCAACAATTTTGCAAAAATATTTCAAAAGTCCATGAACTTAAAAAATATGTTTGAAATGTTTTCAAAGGGTTTTGGACATGTTTTAAATATTTTTAAATAGCCAAAATGTCAAAAATAGGTCATGAGTACCGATACGTATGTTCCCGTACCGATACTCATAGTGCCCGTACCAGTACGATTTTTTGTGTACCGATACGCCCCTTTGTCTTCGTGTTTTAACTTTTTTCCAGTAGCCAAATTGAGTATCGATACGATCTCATCCATATCGATGCCATTAGAGGCGTACTGATACACTTGTATAGCGTACCGATACCCTGTGCTTTAAATGATGCAACAGCTCTTTCTGTTTAAGGCAGGTACCGATACTAGTGCCCGAGTACCGATACGCCCTTCTGCAGAACTGCATTTATGGCTGGAAATAAAGTCCCAATGACTCTTAACAACCTCCAACGGCTAGTAACGGCCACAAACTCTTTAGAGGGTTTATAAGCAAGCTTCAAGCAGCTATGGAACAACAAGAAATATATTGTCAACATTCAATGTATAGAAAAAGTGTTTTGTGATTTTAATTGTTAATTTCTTTGTAGAACACACTTGTGAGCTTAATTGTCATATATGCTCAAGTGTTAGGTTTTAGGTGAGAGCTTAGATTTGCAAACAATCAGCCTTGTGAGGTTTTTCCCTAGTTTGCCAACTTGTATTCTCTAGTAAGAGAGTGATTCTCAAACTTTAGGGTATAAGCTTGAGTAGTTGTAAAGGTTTCCTCTTGAGCCTAGAAAAAGGGAAGAAATTCTTAGTAATTTGGGAAAATCCTTAGTGGGAAGCTACGATAGTGGATGTAGAGCTTGGTTAGAAGCTTGAACCACTATAAATCCTTGTGCACAATTTTTAATTCTAAGTGCTTCCTCTACAAAAACTCAAAAACCAGTTCACCCCATCTTGGTTATCTCGGTTGATCATTGAGCCTTCCAACAATTAACAATAAAAAAAGTGCCCAACTATACCCTTTTTCCAATTAGGTGCATAAACTTTGTTTTTGGGCCAAATAGGTGCCTAACGTTTTCAACGTTATTCAAATAGGTGTCCCGTCGTTATTGGCCGTTAATTTTCACCGTTAACTTTCGTTATCTGACATGTATCATCTTCTTAAATTTCTGAAATTATATTTAAAAATAGATAAAAATTAATAAAACAAAATAACCTCAAAATTCACAAAATAGACCCAAGTTTTGAAATCTCTAACACCCAAAAACCAAATCTCGATTTGACCTGATTTCGTTGCCGTTTGCCATGCCCCATTACATCTATCTTCGGACCATCACGACCATTTACCCCTTTCTCCTCGTCGCCAAAAATCGACCGACGCCATGCGAAACGCTGAAATCATCGAATGGTTCGTTCGAATAATTCATGACGAACGGTAGCATAACAGACGATGAACAATGTGTGGGTCGTTCGGAGAGGGGATGACGCTTCATTTCGTCGCCGAAAACGCGACTAACGCTGGTGGGAGTGGCCGAATTTAGGGGCTTAGGGATTTTGGGACTATTTTAGGATTATTTGAAAATGTCAGGATATTTAAAAAATTCTGATTTATTTTGTAAAAAAATAAATTTCAGAAAATGTTTAATATTGTCACGTGTTCGATTTTGATTGGATAACGGAAAAATTAACGTCTGTCACGGTCAAACCTTAAATAGGTCACGGAATGAAACATTAGGCACCTATTTGGCCCAAAATATAGTTTGGGCACCTATCTGGAAAAAATGATATAGTTTGGGCACTTATCTGACAGTTAAGCCTATTATGAAAGTATATTATGAGAGTTTTTTAATCTAATTTAATTCATTCACAACATGAAAATTTGAACCTCTTAGAGTCAGTTTGATTTTAGAAAATATTTTATATTTTTGTTTTAAACATGTTTGTTAATTGAGATGAAAACTTGTTTTCAAAAATGAAAATAGTAAAAAAATGTATTTGGTATCTAGATTTTCAAAATAGAAATGAACGAATAATTATTAGAAAATTACTATTATAATAAAAATAAAAATAATTAAATAAACCAAAATTTTAAAAATGTATTCGAACCCGAGTTAAATAGAATTAAAATCAAAAAATCATTTTTTCATATTTCCACATTTCTAAAAACATTTTAATAAAAATAACGAAAATCATATTTTCAAATTTTCACTTATTTTTGTTTTTGTAACACCTCGAACCCATCCGGATCCGAAGCGTCACTTACGGGTCACCCAAAATCGACCAATCAAAATTTCTTATTTAAAACCACAAGTTGACCGTTCTCAAAACCATCCATTTCCATAAGATCCATGCAGATAATAAGATTAAAAGGGTTTCCAAAATATATATTCCAATTAAAATACACTGTTTGACCAAATAACAGTAAATCAAAATAAAATACAAACTCGACTGTGGTAAGGTCCTATGAATACAATCAGTCCAAACTAAACATCAAGTACTGTACTCTGAAACTGGCTCGGTGCTGGGAAATCCTCCTCGATGTGCTCCTCCAAACGCAACTTGTCAACCTACGCACGAAAGAAACCACAATTCCACACGCTGAGCTAACAAAGCTCAGTGGTACATTTCTACTCTACCGCAATTCATGAATATCATAAAAACAAGCATGCATGATAATATATTCAAGAGTGCACAGAAAGGCTTCTCCACATCTAAGGATCATCTTCTAGCCTATCCTAACTAGAGCTTACCACTGTCTCAAGATACCACTATTATGTAAGAAGTCTACCAAGCCATCCCAGGCTTACCGTACACGAGGTCCCACTGACCACTAAATTACGTCCCATACCCTGATCACATAGCCCAAGGGTTACCTAGCCTATACCCGAGATCACAAAGCCCATCGAGTTACATCTCATACCCTAATCACAAAGCCCAAGGGTAATACAATCCGTACCCAAGATCACATAGCCCATCGAGTAACAACCCTACCCTGATCACATAGCCCAAGGGTAACTAGTCAACATCTTTTATCCATACAACAACATAAATAACATACATTCCCTAATGGCCAACGAAGCCCTACTATTTTTCCCGTGCTCACACAGCCGTCGGGTTACCCATGATCACATAGACGTCGGGTAAGGATCATATCTGGATCACTATAGCCACAGATACGTCCTAGACATACTTGTATCACAATAGCCACAGACAGTTTTATCCTGTGATCACATAGCCGAACAGGATTACTCGAGATCACATAGCCCAAAGATAGGTTTTGGACCACATCCAGATCACATAGCCCATAGACACGTCGGATGTACTCGATCATATAGCCCGAAATACTCATCCCCTTATTTAAGTGCCCTTGCACTGACTCTAGGACATCCGAATTCCTGACCAAGACTCATACGATACCACATGCTCCCCCGAGCATCAATATATCTCACTAAGAGATAAAAGCTTCCAGCCAACCATTACCAATGCCTCAAGGCATGACTCGTTTGTTACACTATTTAATATGTGTATGTAGGATTCGTTTACGCCTTTCTCCTTAGATTATCTCATTACTCACGGCAACCAGCCTACATGGACGTCCCTTCAACACACAGCAAGGACCCCAAGCTACCTTGTAGCAATAACTGATCCGCCACGGACCCCTATGGATTACCAAACCAAGCAACTTATCCAACTGTTACTAAGCCATTAGCCCTTAATCCACATACGGGTCGCTAACCTCGATTTCTTAGTTTTAGAGTTTGTTTTATACCTTTAGGGACCTACCGGATCCTTTACCACAAATTATAGAACCTCCGAACGCAAACTCAACTTTCTTTGGCAGATTGCCCAGCAAGTATCGGTACTCCAAGGTGAGTATCGGTACCGCCCTCCTAGTATCGATACTCCCCCATGAGTATTGATACCCTAACTAGGTTCGAAAGAGTTAGACCACAAGCCGTACCGATACGCTCTTACCCCGTATCAGAACTCAGCATCAGTACCGATCCAAGCCCATACCGGTACTCTACCCCTCGCAAATCGGTACGCTAAGCCTCTCCTAGGCAATCAACATCGCGTACCGGTACCCCTACTAGATTCGAAGGAGTTCATCCTAAGAACGTACCGATACGCTACGTACTGTACCGGTATTCAAAGCCTTTCTAGGCAATGTAACAGTGCGTACCGATACACCCATTGCATACCCATACGCTTAAGCGCTACTGGATTTCCATTTGAGTGAGGGGTACCGATACACAGGGAGGTGTATCGGTACACCCCTCACAAACTATCCCTCAATATACAAAGAAGTACCGGTACGCAGCCACCCTGTAATACCCCAAATTTTTGCTTAGTGTTGGTATTGCATAGAATTAAGTTTGGTAGTTTTAGTTTAGTGGCTAAAACGTAAAGTTTCAAAGTTTGGCGATAAAAGTGAAAAGTCTTGAAAAATACAGGGACTAACATGGTAATTTTCCCAATAAATTGTCGAGTGGAGCTAGTTGGCTTGGTGGTTTAGTTCTTGTCATTGTTTCCAAAAGGACATGGGATCAAATCCCCCCAGCTGCAAGGAGAGTTTTAATAAATGTAACACACCCTTCCCGTATCCGTACACCGAACACGAGTCGAAAATGTCACAGCAGTTTAAAAATCATTATACTACAAAAACCAGGTCAAATTTAAAATTTTCAAATATTAACATACCGTAAGTAATTAACTTAACATACAATAATTATACATATTGTATCATGTAATTTTATTTACATAACCAAAATTAATACAAGGCAGACCGGTTAACTGGTTTCACAAAATAACAAATTATTTTCGTACATGCCCCTAATTTCTAACAAAACAAGATGTCGTAAGTATAGAAAATAACATGTTGACATGCTAATCTCCTCCAAAAGAGATAGAGTGATGCAACACCTTGCTACTATTCCCATCTACCTACGTGTATTATAGAAAATACACGCTGAGAATATTCTCAGTGAGGCATAAGGTAAGTAACTCATAAAATAATTGTAAATGCATGATATTTTCAGAAATCAAGTCAAAAATTAAATTCACATACTTTAAGAGTGCAAGAATAATTATGCAAAAGCACATATCACAATAAATCTCTAACCTGAAAAATCACATAGCCCAAGGTAAATATCGAGTGACTAATATACGAGTTATATACTTTAAAAGTACTAGTCTTCTCATATCTGGCTCGTAGGACATTATAAAATGTCAAAAACTCGTAGGACACATAAGTGTCAATAGCTCGTAGGACACATTAAAGTGTCGATAACTCGTAGGACACAATAAAGTGTCAATATCTCATAGGACTCTAATGGTATACCACTATATTGTCAGGCTCAATATTATACTACCAATGGCAATATAAAATAAATTTCCTGCAATTATGGCAAGCAACCTAAATTTCACAGACACACACACACACACATATATATATATATATCACATAAAAGAAATTTCCTATTGGAGCAGTTCATACTCCAATATGTCATATAATATCTCATCGGTATACTGCCATAAAAATAATATCATATAATTTATCAAGTAAATATCATGCAAAAATCATATCATGCTAAGTTAAAAATCACGTCACATATTAATTTAAAACATTTATGCACTCACCTTTGCCTCGTATAACTTTTAATACTTGATTCAATCCCGAACCTTTTCCTTTCCCTTTTTAGTTCGATCACGATTGGTATCAGTATCTACACAACAAATAACATATAACATTTCAAAGTATATGTTAGAACATATACAATTCATATATAATAATGGATAGTAAATAAATAACTATCCATTATTAACTAAAATTGATCCGATAAATCTTCCATATTCGAACCTATATTTTTCATATTTTTCCTTAAAATTCCAACTTTTCCTAAAATTCACAATTTAGTCCCTAAAGATTCTTTTAAGCTTCCAAACATCATTTCCAAGCCAAATCCCGGCATTTCTCATCATTTGCACTTTAGGACCTAAACTTAAAAAAATTCACAACTTGATCTTTTAATTTCCAAAAATTACAATTAAGTCCTAAAGTCACCAAAAAACTTCAAAATAAGCTTCCATATCACTTAACTTGATTTTTCAACCTACTACACTTCAAAAATAAGTTTTGCAGCCAAGTCCCTAAACTTTCCAAAAATTTACAAATTGGTCCCTAATGCCAAAATAATTAGGGATTTCATTCCAAACACTTTATTTCATCATTCTATACAATTCTTCCTTCTACAACACCCTAAAATTAAACACTTGACATAAACCCTAAAAATTCCATAATTTAAGAACATGAGTTTTTCTTCAATCTAACAACTCAAACAAGCTTGAATAACATCAAACTCATCATTTCCTACTTCAAACAAAATTTTTGCCATAACTTCCCCTTATTTTCCATCATTCCCGAAATGGTCACTAAACCATTTCCATGAAAACTTTCACCACTTGTACACTAGAAACAACAACACAAGCATATTTCCATCATAATAATCCATATAAACTCAAGTTTCAAGCATGCTCTTCATCCATCTAAATCTTCAAAGTCAACATAGAAGCATAGAAACTAAGCAAAAATTATGTCAAATGATAGAGAATTTCAAGAGGAATAATTTTCTATTTCATGTCTTCAACCTAAAACCAACTCAAGAAGCTTAAAAATTGAATCAAAGTCCCTCACCTTGTTCAAAGAGCTGTTCAACAGCCTTGTATAGAGCTTGAAGAAGATTAAATTTTTTTCTAACATTCTATTACTTAATTATGCCATTTGGCATAATATAATACCATTAAATTCAATTAAAATCACATAATGCCACATGTATTTTATTTTA
This sequence comes from Hibiscus mutabilis, assembly GCA_019671005.1. Taxonomy (NCBI): domain Eukaryota; kingdom Viridiplantae; phylum Streptophyta; class Magnoliopsida; order Malvales; family Malvaceae; genus Hibiscus; species Hibiscus mutabilis. The sequence goes on from CM033738.1 coordinate 39,376,849, forward strand.
AATATGATAAATCCACTTGTCTCATAAAAATGAATATTAAATTCATTTTATTCACCTTTCCAACTTTGTCCCCCCAACTATCCCAAAATTACTAGTTAAACCTTCTAGTTCAAATCCAACCAACTAGTTGGAAACTAACCAAATCTTAATTGAAATTCAATCAATTCCAAAATAATATTCTATCACTTTTCCATAGCCTCTTGAATCAAACTCTAAAATTTATATTCGATCCGATATACTGATAGTTTTGACTGCGATTAAGTCTTTTACGAACTATCAGATTCCAAAAATTCCCAAAATTTAACATAATGTTCCCTTAGTCTAAATAAAACTTCCTTCAAATTTTCATAATTTTCTGAGCTCGAATGATCACTCGAATTCAATTTAAACTTTAACCGTAATTTCCCAATAATAGAAATATCGGATCGAACCAACAATTTCATATTTGATCCACACCCTTATATGATCTATTTATTTTTGCCATAAAAAATTTATTGGGAAAATTACCATGTTAGTCCTTGTATTTTTCAAGACTTTTCACTTTTATCACCAAACTTTGAAACTTTACATTTTAGCCACTAAACTAAAACTACCAAACTTAATTCTATGCAATACCATCACTAAGAAAAATTTTGGGGTATTCATCCTTGAATTTTCAAAACGTACCTTGTTTAAACAAGTGCGAGTATTGCTTTTCCATTGCATCCTTGGTTTCCCATGTTGCTTCCTCTACTTTGTGATTATGCCAAAGAACTTTAACCAAAGGTATCTGCTTGTTTCTTAACTCTTTAACACCATAAGCCAATATCTTGACTGGTTCTTCTTCGCAAGTCAAGTCTGACTGTAGCTTAATCTTTTCTGGAGCAATCACATGAGATGGATCCGATCGATATCTTCGAAGCATCGAAACATGGAAAACATCATGAATTCTGCTCATCTCTGGTGGAAGGGCCAACTGATATGCAACATGACCAACTCTCTTCAATATCTCATACGGTCCAACGTATCTAGGACTCAACTTCCCTTTGCGACCAAATCTCATCATCTTCTTCCAAGGTGAAACTTTCAGGAACATTTTTTCTCCAACACTGAATTGAATGTCATTTCTTTTCAGATCTGCATAGGCTTTCTGTCGGTCAACAGCCTTCTTGAGATTGTCTTGTACAATTTTGACCTTTTCTTCCATACCTTGCAACATGTCCGACTTGATAATCTTGTAATCATGTAGCTCAAACCAATTTAATGGTGATCTGCACTTTCTACCATATAAAGCCTCAAAATGTGCCATTTGTATACTTGCCTGATAACTATTGTTGTAAGCGAACTCTGCTAGTGGCAAGTATTTTTCCAAAGATTCTTCAAACTCAATAACACTAGCCCTCAACATATCTTCAAGTACCTGAATCACTCTTTCCGACTGACCATCGGTTTGAGGATGAAAAGCAGTACTAAAGTTCAATCGGGTTCCCAAAGCCCTGTGTAACGCTTTCCAAAATCTTGATGTGAACTTTGGATCTCGGTTATATACAATAGATGTAGGCACTCCGTGCAGTCGAACTACTTATTTAATATACAGCTCAGCATACATGCTCATCTAATAATTTGTCCTGACTGGTATAAAATGAGCTGTCTTGGTCAATCTATCCACAATTACCCAAATAGTATCTTTCTTATTGGGAGTCAAAGGCAATTATGTTACAGAATTCATCGTAACTCTATCCCACTTCCATTGTAGAATCATGATAGGCTGCAACTTCCCAGACGACACTTGGTGTTCAGCTTTCACCTTCTGACAAGTCAAACACTTTGCAACAAACTCCGATATCATCCTCTTCATGCCCGGCCACCAATACTGACTTTTCAAATCTTACTACATTTGATCTCAATTGTTTCCAATCTCTTACTGGTAAATTATGTTTTCCGAGAAATCATTAAATATTATATTGCTTTACATTAATTAATGGGAAATTTTGAAGTGTGAAAGAAGAATGGAATAAACTGATTTGTAGATCTGATTTTCCCATTCAGAAGTTGTGGAATTCGTTCAGCCATTGTTTGAATGCTTGGAGATGCGATAGGGAAAAGGAATTTGCCTCCTCTTTTCCTAAAACACGGAATTAGGAATTCAGTTCATCTAAGTTAAGCTAATAAACATACGTTTCCGTGAAAAATCACTTATTTTTTATGCTTATGTCGATAAAGGAAGCCTGCATTATGTTCTGAATGATGTTGGCAATCATCTTGTTTGAAGCTTAAATCAGATAATGTACTACAAATGTTACCAGTTAATACTCTGTAAGTTGACATTTTCGAGCAATTGTTTATGCTTCAACTCCATAATAGGATATTCAATGGAAAGAAATTCATACACTGATTTTACCATTAATCTTTGTTACTCTCACTCTTTACTTCCTCTAGAATTGCCCAAAGCATATTCGACATGGGTACGGCCCTTCAAAGACCCTCCAAATACATGAAAAAACTTTTAAAATGTTGAGCATGCCCATATCTGACTTGTACCTGCATTTGATACTCATGCTAGAGAATGAGTAGCGATAGAGATGGAGATAGTTTAAGTTTCTCTTGGATATAAATTCAAGATTTGTCCCAAAAAAGTAGTACTAAACATGCTGTAGAGAAAACTGATAGGAAGATGTTGGATTGAACAACTATAGTATCTGAAAATTGGTAAACTTGATTACCCATTTCTCTTTGTTGGTCTAGCGGCAATTTATGATGAATAAACCACTTGTTCTTGCAGTTGCTTGAAATGTTTTCTTAGGATGTAAAATTTTGGAAGGTACTCTTGCATGTGTTGATTTTGTAAATATTTATATTGTTGTAACATGCAGGGACGAAGCTCTCTTGAAATTCATATAGAGCTTTACACCGGTTATGTCTTGAAGAATCCCTTCTATGAGATGGAGATGCTTGTATGGTGAGAGCTCTTTGACATTAAACTAACACAGGTGTAGCAATGTCCCTCACGCTAAAAAAAACCGTGTTTTCGATAGTGTTGTCTTTCGGATATAAAAATGTTTATCCCGTGAGGTTTTAAAATACCGTATTTTATTTAAAAAGAGGAGTTGCCACAAGCCACTTAGGTAGGCCGGACACCATAAAAACAAGAGATTTTGAAAACTTTAGGTTCGGGAGTCGGTTACGGATGGGGAATGATTAACACCCCCATACCGCCCAAAATTGGTACTTTAATAATTACTGCTTTATTAATATTAAACTTTCCGTATTAAGGTGACGATTAATTTAAAATTTGGTTATAAGTGCGGGTAAATTTTAAATGCCTCGTTATCCGAGAGTAAACGCCCAACCACTATCACTACGCCTGATACTGGCCCCGTTTACGCTCAGATAAAATGGCACCGCATTGACAATTTATATACCATTATGCAATCTGAGAAAACATAAAGAAAAACACAAACAAACATTCATATTGACTTGGTATTAAAACATGAATACTATAATATAAAACAAAAATAATTAAAATACATGAACATAACATATCATGATGATAAAAACAAAACAAAATAAAATATGAACAAGAAAAGGCATGCTTCCAAAATTAGACTAATTAGTCTTAACATGCTTAAACACATTAAAATGAACCGCAACTATAACATGCATGACGTAAACATAAAAAAGGTATGAAATTAACAAGTCAACAACACCACAAAATACACTAAAGCCCTTATCATGTGGTACACTTTACATGCATAAATTAAGACACGTCATGATGTAAATATGTAACAAAAATCACCCATTTTTAATATGTAACCTAAAATGCAAAATACAAATAAAACATGTTAGAATTCATATCTACATGATAAATAAATAAGCTAAACATGATCACTTAATAAAACAAAAGAATACGGCATGAACAAATAAACTAAAAGATATACAAGCGTGATAATACATACATTATAAAAATATAAATAAATACACATAATATGCCAACCAACATACATAAAACACATGAAGAAATATATAAACAAGATGTGCAAACGAAACTAGACGTAACATATAAAATAGATATGTACATAATACGAACGAAATAAATTAAAACACTAAAGCACATGATAAAATACATATTACATAAAAAGCATAGATAAATATGATACAAGGACATAGATAAAAACATTGAGAGCAAAATTACCATACCACAAAACCTAATAATAAACAAATAACCACAATTATTTGACATAAAAAATGACTGAAATTGAGTAAAAAGAAAACCAGAATACTCGAAACAAAAGAAGAAAAAACATAATTTGGGACCTAATTATAATCCGAAATAAACATGCGGGGACTAGAGATGCAAATAAACCAAGGGGCAAGCTCGGAGTGAAAAACATCAAAACACGGAAGGACTTTGAGGGTAAATAAGCCATTTAAAATCTGATTCAATTTAATTCCGGGACCAAATCGAATGAAAGCAAAATAAAGATGCCGAATTGGAATAAAAATGGTGAAAAAGAATGTGGTAACAGAGAATATGGATTTGAATCGCAATTAACCCATGACCAAACATAAAAATGGGGATGATTAAGAGGACCTTTCGTGCAATTAGACCATTTTCCAAAAACACGGATCCTCCATGGGTACCCGGGTCATCGCGGGTTGGGTCGCTTCAAAACTACGTCGTTTCACGCGTCTTGGTTTAAAATAGATTAAGATAGGGGCTTTTTCTTTCATGTATCAGATTCAACAATAGAGCTCACACATGAACCCTAACCTATTTTCCTCTCAATCCCTCGACGACGCGCCGTTCTCTCTCACCAAAACCGGTCATTGGCTGCCTCCCAGTGGCCTCTCGGCGTGCAATGACGGCGGCCTCACCACGGTAAACCTCTCATTCTTTTCTTTTTAACTTTTGATTAAACAAGAAACAAAAGGGGTTTCAAAAGAGAAAGAAAAATTAGATCCGAAAAAAGCTTTGAAAATACCTCTTTTTTATTTTTTCTTCAAAGCTCTTTCTTACAAATACATATATATTTTTGGATCTAACCCCCCCCCCCCGGTTCGAACCAAAACAACCCTCCTTTCTTGCTTTCTCTCCCCCTTTTTTATTACAGCATGCCAATAATAATAAAAGTAGATCTGATCTTTATTGTTGATGAGTAATTGATTGGATATGAAATCTGAGAACCCATGCTTGATCTGACTTGTTTATTTGTTTCTTGCATGTCTGGTTTGGTGAGGGCCGGTGAGATCGTACGGCAGAAGCAGGCGGAGCGGTGATGTGACCATGTGGCAGAGAAGATAAGAAGTTATCTCGGCCAGATCTGCTTTGGGCCGTTGGATCAGATCTGATCCAACATCCACGATCCCTTAGAAACGAACGGTCCAGATGGCCTCGAGAAAGTGTCGTGGCAGCCCGTGATGAAGCCGCGTGGCACGTGGAAGACGATTGGTCTCGCGCGTGCGTTGTACGCGCGAGTGAGAAGTGCAGAGTCCCCTCGGGTACATCACACACGCGCCAGCTGTATTGGCTCCTTCTGATCCGGGCCGTTGGATAGTTTCTAATCCAATGGCGTGGATGATGACGGCTGCAACAGATGAAAGGGATATCAGATTAAATTCTAGGGTTTTTTGATTAATTATATTGGGCCAAACAGGCCTATGTAATCCACTTGGGTCTTATATGTATTTATTATTTGTTTTGGGCCTTGCAAATGTAAATGGACTTAGACACTTATAACATTTATGGGTCTTTATATTTTATATTGGATCTATTTTAACCCATTTAACATGTTAACAAAATAATAATAATAATAATAATAATAATAGCAATAATAATACGTATATATAGCATATACACACACATATATCAGCATATATATATTCACGCATATTACTAATGCAAATATACACACATTATATATACACACATGCACATACATATTCTTATATGGACGTACACACATTATATTGATATACTCGTATATAACACACACATACATATTATCCACACATATATAGCAAGCAAACATAATATTGTATCATACGCAATAATATCTATTAATTATTATACTAATATATTAACACAATATTTACAAACCGGATAAAAATGAGTGATTACAGTTGCCCCTCTTTGCTTGTTCTTGTGAAATGAGAACAAAGCAAAGACCAAAAGCACTCATTTTTATCCGGCTTCCCTGTTCACGACTTCAAAATCACGTGTTCTTCTGGAACTCTCCGATTTTCCTCGGCCGAATCTTCAGGCTCGTAAGTTCTCCCTATATAGAACTTCTTCACCTTTGGTTCTTCTTTGAGATTCTGGAGTTAGAGCTCTTCCTATATGGAGCTTTTCACCGGGGGCTCGAAAACGTAGGCTTCTCCTTTATGTAACATTTATCTTCGATTTTTATTTTCTTTTTTTCCTTCTTTCTATGTTCTTTTTTGTCCCTTTTTCTTCTTTCTCTGTTCTTTTTGTCCTTTAGTTTTCTCTTTCTCTCTTTTTCTTTTTTCTTTTTTTGTGTTGGTTTTTCTTCTTCTTTCTAGGGTAAACATCCTTATGCAAGGATCTGAATAAAGAAGTTGGTTTTAAGAAAAACATCCTTATGCAAGGATCCAACTAAAGAAGTTGATTTTAAGAAAAGCATCCTTATGCAAGGATCCAACTAAAGAAGTTGGTTTTAAGAAAAATATCCTTATGAAATGATCCAACTAAAGAAGTTGGTTTTAAGGAAAGTATCCTTATGAAAGGATCCAACTAAAGAAGTTGGTTTTAAGAAAAGTATCCTTATGAAATGATCCAACTAAAGAAGTTGGTTTTAAGAAAATTATCCTTATGAAAGGATTCAACTAAAGAAGTTGGTTTTAAGAAAAATATCCTTATGAAAGGATCCAACTAAAGAAGTTGGTTTTAAGAAAATTATCCTTATGAAAAGATTCAAATAAAGAAGTTGGTTTTAAGAAAAGCATCCTTATGAAAGGATCCAACTAAAGAAGTTGGTTTTAAGAAAATTATCCTTATGAAAATGATCCAACTAAAGAAGTTGGTTTTAAGAAAATTATCCTTATGAAAGGATCCAACTAAAGAAGTTGATTTTAAGGACGTCATTAAAAATTTTGGTTTTTAAGAAAAACCTTAAGTGATACATTGGTTCTATCCGTCTAGAAATTTGTCAGAGTGGCGGCTTAAAAATGTTGACATTTTCTCTGGTCAACCGATCCCCTTTCTTTTCTCTTTTTTCCATTTTTCTTTTTCTTTTTTCTTTTTCTTCTTTCTTTTATTTTCTTTCTTTCTTTTTTATGTTTCTCTCTTTTCTTTTTGTTTTTGTTTTTGTTTTGGGGAAAGCAACACTCAAGCGCGTCTTCTGGATCGATACAGAGGTGCATGAAGTCTTTATTGGAGTCATCTTCTTGGAAACTATATGTCTATCTTCCTGTATGAATACTAAGGATGATGCATGAGCATACCTTATAATGTAAAGATGCATATGTTCATGTAAAATGATATTCTCATGATTGTTGGGGATGCAAAGGTACAACCTATTCATGTAGACTTATAATAATGCAATGGTGTATGAATCCTTGTCACAATCTTCTCGAACATCTTAATACTCAAGTCACCACTTGCTGGTTAGGTAGGCTTCGTTATGTGACCACAATCATTAATCATTCTGATGCTCCAACAGCTTTTGCCCCCAAAACTTTGTTACTCATTCCTTGTTCACCCTTTCAGGTCAAGCAACCTCGGTCAACATCATCTCTTTACTCAAGAAAGTCTTTTGTCTTCTTCATTAATCCAAATCTTTCGAACCATCTGACATCTCAGGTCTATTCTGCCTTGGATTCTTACAACTATCTTTGTTGTTTCACGGACAATAGTGCCCCACTAATCTTGGAATCAAACTCTTTCTTGTCTTTGACCCATCATGCAGAGTCTCTCTCTGTCTCAACATCAGGGTGAGCTAAAACACCCCCAACTCCCCCAAATCCATCTCTGAGCTCAATCTCTGTCTTTGAACTTAAATGAAGTACTCTAATGGGGATCTGAATCTATGTCTCTAGGCTTTAAATCTTTTTTTTAAGTAAAGAGGCCAATTGCTCGTGTATTCTTTGAATTTTGAAATGAACGGCAAAATTTTGGAACAATACAAACACTTTTCTTGTTTTTTTTTGTTTTTGTTTTTTGTTTTGGCTAACGCTTGATCAGAAAATCTTGACAACCGTAGTGATACGTCAAATCGTATACCCTGAGTATCAAGTGCAAAAACGATATTGAGACAACTTACCGGCGATTGCCCCCAAGCGTGTCCTACATATAGGGGACCTCAAAAGCTAAATTGTTATTTGAAAATGTAAAATACATTCCGAGTTATTTTGGTCTCTCTCTCTCTTTTCTTTTCCTTTTTTTTGACTGGGTTGGACCCTATCAGATCATCATCATTTTTTGGCTTATTTTCTTTTTGCTTGGGGAATTCAACTCATCACATCCTTTTGGCTCGAGAATAATGATGGAGCAAACAACAATACCCCGAGTTACTCAGCATTGTCATGAGGCGAAAATATTACCATCACTCATGAAGCGATTTTCTTCTCTCTTTTTTTCTTTTTATTTTCTTCTTCTTTTTCTTTGTTAGATGGTGCATTGCCATCTTATCGCTTCAGAGGAGTGCCCCAAAGTTGCCACACTCTTATCCGAACAAACCTATTACCAGGTTTTGAATATGCCTATTACCAGGCTTCGAACATTGAAGTGTTTTTTCTTAGGATTTCTTCTTTCACTCATTTTAAACGTGGGAGATGCTTATTGTTTTTTTATTCCACGTACAGTAAATTATGCTTAAGTGAGGTCATTAACAATTAACCAAAAAATAACTCGGAAGGTAATTACAAAATTCGTCTTCTCCGCAGCCTTTGATTTCCAATAGATGCAGGCTGCTCAAAACCAATCACGTAAGTTAAAAATAATGTCCCTCATGCGATTGATATACAAGGACACAATAGCCGGATACACGTATTTTTTTGTGTAAAAATATGAGTATGCACATGAAAACAAAAACTAACCCTTATCTATGAGTGAAATGAATCAAAGAATGAAAATCGTTTGCTAGATGTGCACAAAAATGATATGCGAATAGAAATATCATTTCACCAGATGTACGCCCCCTACAAAATGTCTTTACTACTTTTCGGGCCTAAAATAGTAAAGCTGACTTCGCATTACTTTTGAGAAGAAAGAGAGAGAACATGAAATGTAGTTAAACACCTAACCGGGAAGTCAGTGCCCCCCCAAAATTCATATCTGTCACTGTCCTTAAAACTTCAAATAACCAGCTTTGATCAGACTTTGGACCTTATTTTTCAAAGCTCCACAATTTTCCGTTGTGTGGCCCGTACTCCCCAAATGGTAATCACATACAACATTAACATCGTACCCCACCGGATATGAAGGATCTTTTGGCTTGGACTGGACAGGGGTTAGCAGCTTCTTTTCGATAAGCATCGGAATCAACTCAGTGTACGCCATAGGAACAAGATGAAGTACCTTTGCAGGTTTCACGTATCGTGGAGACTGATTACAAGGACAACCCTAGGGTTGACTGATTGGACGAACACTCACCATATGAACATGAGAATCTTTTTCCTTTTGAGGAACGGTGTTATCATCTTCCTTTTGAGGAACTGTGTTGTAGAGATCTATTATATTTCCCTTCTTAACTGCATCTTCAATGCGCTCTCCAACCATGACTAAGTCTACAAAGTTTGCGGCATGGTGGCTTACCAGACGATCGTACAACACTCCCTTCAGAGTATCCACAATCATGGGAGTAATTTCATTTTCCTGAATCGGGGGTCGAACCTGAGATGTTACGTCTCACCATTGTTGAGCATATTGACGGAAACTCTCATCAGGCTTCTGCCTTAAACCTTGTAGCACGAATTGATTTGGGGCCATATATGTTATATGCTTGTATTGTTCTATGAAGGCTTTTGAAAGATCCTTCTAGGACTTGATATCTACACGGCTTAATTGATTGCACCACCAGATGGCTGCCCCAATCAGACTATCTTGGAAGTAATGGATTAAGAGCTTTTCATCTTTTGCAAAGGCAGTCATCTTCCGGTAATACATGGTAATATGCGCGAAAGGACACGAAGTTCTATCATACTTATCGAAATCAGGGGTTTTGAACTTCGGTGGTAAAACAAGGTCAGATACTAAGCTCAGATCGCTGGCATCATTCCTTGGTTCCTCTACAGTCTGCATGGCTTTGACTTTTTCCTCCATGAGACGAAATCTTTCTTCCCATTTCTTTTCAACTTCATTTATAATTTCCTCAACCACGTCCAGATCATGCACATCTTCTCCGTAGAATGCCTCTGTATTCATGGGTTGGTTTTCAAATGCCTCTGCTTGGAGACTAGCAGATATCCCAACAGGGTCAATGTATACTCTTCTGGCCGGATTTAGCATCGCCGGTTGAACCTTGCTGTGAGATAAGATACCTTCCGGCTCCTGGGTGACTTCGTCTTTGACCTTTTCTTTTCCCATACTTTTTGATAGCAAGGCAGTTATGTCGGATACTATCGTAGCTTGCGATTGAGCGATCTGATCGCTGAGACTCTTATTGGCTTTATCAAAACGCGCTTCTAAATCTTTCTGCCCCTTTTCTAGACTGACTACTCTGTCTTCCATCAGCTCGCTTTAGAACCGAGTAAAATATGGATGCAGAATAGTTGCGGCTTATCTTCTAGTTCCACTATTACAATATGTACACTATCAATATTGTTGCGAAGACCGATGAATGTATGTAATGCAAAATGCAAATAATGTAATACAAGAATGTATGCAAATAAAGGTACTGGTTCTGCTGGTAATCACCATTTTGAACTACTTTCATGGGAACTAAAGGATCCAGATTACAAAAGGGTTAATACTACAAAATGGGTTCCTATTACAAAAAGGGTCCTAATTACAACACGGAGTCCTACATATAAGCCCTAGCTCTATCTCCTAATTTTTCCATAGCCTTGAGCATCTTGATGAACCTGGGTGCTTCTTCCATGCCCGCAGCTACGAAAGGTCGGAGTGCTTCGGCTTCAGCAGATAGGCCACTCTTATGCCTTGCGACTCGCTGCATGTCCACCATTAGGTTCGCATAATATTGGTCCCTATCCTGCACCATTTGGGCAGCATCACAAAGTCTCTTTCCCCAATAGTTGTCTCCACCGACAGCAACTTCTTCGAATACTCTAATCCTCCCACTGTAATCTTGAACAGTTGCCTTGAGTGACTGAATACGAGCTCATAACATGCCATTCCCGCGTTCTCTTCCTCGTAGTTCGATAAAACCATTCTTACGCCGGTAGGCCTGAAAGGACTGCTCTCACCTCTGCCAGTCTCCCTTCTAACTCGACATTCTGATCTTGACTCCGAGTCAGTCCTTGAACAGTGTTATTGTATAAGTTTTGTATCTCGAGTAGTCTATTCCTGCTCCCCATGGATTTTCACTTCCAAACGACAGTGTTTTCTCTTTTATAGATGATTGCTTGCTTACCTTTGTCGATCTCTTGTCTGGCTCTTTCCTTCTCTTGGTTATTGGCACCCATGAAAGATTATCTTTCACTCTTGATGGTCAACTTGCAGCTTTCTAACTCTTTCTTGATTGCTCGGAGTAAAGGTTGGTTGACTCGAACATACACCAAATGTACTATGTCCCTGTAACCATAGAAGAATAAGTCTTGTAGTCTTCGATCCCATTCTCCCCAAATCCTTTTAAGATCCCATAGATCATTCTATTAGAGGGTCACATAGGTGAATCCTGACAATATGCGCTCACTCGGCAAACTATCCCCTTGGCCTTCTGATTGACCTCTGACAAATGCCTGACTGACAAGTTAAGCTCTTATTTCCTAAGATACCTTTTTTCCATGATGAAAGACTTTCTGATCGGGCAAACCACTTGATCTAGTACCTTTATGTAATGCAAATGCAATGATAATATGCAAAAAAGAAAAACAAAACGAGTCAGTACTGGATAAAATAAATAAATACATAAATAAAGGGCAAATTAAATAGGATAAACAAACAAGACAACCCTATTTATCCCGTCTAAAATACCTAAAGTTAACTGCATGGCTCTAAAGGGGTGGGTTTCTATATGTTCTCTACATGCATTGTTGGTTCTAGGAGGTACCAGAATTGTCCTCGCTGTCCTCTACTAAGAGTAGCAAGGCCCCCGATCATCACCCATTATAGGCTCCTTTCAACCGGGTTCAACTCAGGGGGACCCATTCGCTTATACCCATACGAAGGAACGATATCCTCACGAAAGTATAAGGTACTCGAGCCCCGAAGGTACTTGCTAGGCTCATATGGGAGAACGATATCTCCACGAAAGCATTAGCGTTTTCCCCCACTTAGAAACAGGTTTATATGCCAAATTTTAAATGCGTTAAAATAAACGCGCAATTACAACCGAATATTAATTTAATAGTCATTTTATTCCGAAACTTCTAATATTATTAAAGCTGTAATTATTTAAAAAAAAAAGCTTGACTCTCATTTTGTTTTTGAAAACAAAAATTTGTTCCCCAGCGGAGTCGCCATCTGTAGCGATGTCCCTCATGCTAAAAAAACCGTGTTTTCGATAGTGTTTGTTGTCTTTCGGATATAAAAATGTTTATCCCGTGGGGTTTTAAAAATACCGTATTTTATTTAAAAAGAGGAGTCGCCACCGGCCACTTAGGTAGGCCGGACACCATAAAAACCAGAGATTTTGAAAACTTTGGGTTCGAGAGTCGGTTACGGATGGGGAAGGATTAGCACCCCCACACCGCCCAAAATTGGTACTTTAATAATTACCGCTTTATTAATATTAAACTTTCCGTATTAAGGTGACGATTAATTTAAAATTTGGTCATAAGTGCGGGTAAATTTTAAAGGCCCCGTTATCTGAGAGTAAACGCCCAACCACTATCACTACGACTGATACTGGCCCCGTTTACACTCGGATAAAAGGGCACCGCATTGACAATTTATATACCATTATGCAATCTTAGAAAACATAAAGAAAAACACAAACAAACATTCATATTGACTTGGTATTAAAACATGAATACTATAATATAAAACAAAAATAATTAAAAGGCATGAACATAACATATCATGATGATAAATACAAAACAAAATAAAATATGAACAAGAAAAGGCATGCTTCCAAAATTAGACTAATTAGTCTTAACATGCTTAAACACATTAAAATGAACCACAACTATAACATGCATGACATAAACATAAAAAAGGTATGAAATTAACAAGTCAACAACACCACAAAAATACACTAAAGCCCTTATCATGCGGTACACTTTACATGCATAAATTAAGACACGTCATGATATTAATATGTAACAAAAATCAACCATTTTTAATATGTAACCTAAAATGCAAAACACAAATAAAACATGTTAGAATTCATATCTACATGATAAATAAATAAGCTAAACATGATCACTTAATAAAACAAAAGTATACGACATGAACAAATAAACTAAAAGATATACAAGCGTGATAATACATACATTATAAAAATACAAATAAATACACATAATATGCCAACCAACATACATAAAACACATGAAGAAATATATAAACAAGATGTGCAAACGAAACTAGACGTAACATATAAAATAGATATGTACATAATATGAACGAAATAAATTAAAACACTAAAACACATGATAAAATACATATTACATAAAAAACATAGATAAATATGATACAAGGACATAGATAAAAACATTAAGAGCAAAATTACCATACCACAAAACCTAATAATAAACAAATAACCACAATTATTTGACATAAAAAAGGACTGAAATTGAGTAAAAAGAAAACCAGAATACTCGAAACAAAAGAAGAAAAAACATAATTTGGGACCTAATTATAATCTGAAATAAACATGCGGGGACTAGAGATGCAAATAAACCAAGGGGCAAACTCAGAGTGAAAAACATCAAAACACGGAAGGACTTTAAGGGTAAACAAGTCATTTAAAATCTGATTCAATTTAATTCCGGTACCAAATCGAATGAAAGCAAAATAGAGATGCCATATTGGAAAAAAAATGGTGAAAAAAGAATTGGGTAATAGAGAACATGGATTTGAATCGCAATTAACCCATGACCAAACATAAAAGTGGGGATGATTAAAAGAACCTCTCGTGCAATTAGACCATTTGCCAAAAACGCGGATCCTCCCTGAGTACCCGGGTCACCGCGGGTCGGGTCGCTTCAAAATTACGTCATTTCACGCGTCTTGGTTTAAAATAGATTAAGATAGGGGCTTTTTCTTTCATGTATCAGATTCAATAATAAAACTCACACATGAACCCTAACCTATTTTCCTCTTAATCCCTCTACGGTGCGCCGTTCTCTCTCGCCAAAACCGGTCATTGGCTGCCTCCCAGTGGCCTCTCGGCGTGCAACGACGGCGGCCTCACCACGGTAAACCTCTCATTCTTTTCTTTTTAACTTTTGATTAAACAAGAAACAAAAAGGGTTTCAAAAGAGAAAGAAAAATTAGATCCGAAAAAAGCTTTGAAAATACCTCATTTTTTATTTTTTCTTCAAAGCTCTTTCTTACAAATACATATATTTTTTTGGATCTAAAACCCCCGGTTCGAACCAAAACAACCCTCATTTCTTGCTTTCTCTCCCAATTTTTTATTACAGCATGTCAATAATAATAAAAGTAGATCTGATCTTTACTGTTGATGAGCAATTGATTGGATATTAAATCTGAGAACCCATGCTTGATCTGACTTGTTTATTTGTTTCTTGCATGTCCGGTTTGGTGAGGGCCGGTGAGATCGTACGGCGGAAGCGGACGGAGCGGTGATGCGGCCACGTGGCAGAGAAGATAAGAAGTTATCTCGGCCAGATCTGCTTTGGGCCGTTGGATCTGATCCAACGACCATGATCCCTTAGAAACGAACGGCCTAGATGGCCTCGGGAAAGTGTCGTGGCAGCCCGTGATGAAGCCGCGTGGCACGTGGAATACGATTGGTCTCGCGCGTGTGTTGTACGCGCGAGTGAGAAGTGCAGAGTCCCCTCGGGTACATCACACGCGCGCCAGTTGTATTGGCTCCTTCTGATCCGGGCCGTTGGATAGTTTCTAATCCAACGGCTTGGATAATGACGGCTGCAACAGATGAAAGGAATAACATATTAAATTCTAGGGTTTTTTGATTAATTATATTGGGCCAAACAGGCCTATGTAATCCACTTGGGTCTTATATGTATTTATTATTTGTTTTGGGCCTTGCAAATGTAAATGGACTTAGACATTTATAACATTTATGGGTTTTTATATTTTATATTGAATCTATTTTAACCCATTTAACATGTCAACAAAATAATAATAATAATAATAATAATAGCAATAATAATACGTATATATAGCATATACACACACATATATCAGCATATATATATATATATTCACGCATATTACTAATGCAAATATACACACATTATATATATATACACACATGCACATACATATTCTTATACGGAAGTACACACATTATATTGATATACTCGTATATAACGCACACATATATATTATCCACACATATATAGTAAGCAAACATAATATTGTATCATACGCAATAATATTTATTAATTATTATACTAATGTATTAACACAATATTTATAAACCGGATAAAAATAAGTGATTATAACAGGAAATACAGAAGGATCGCGTTGCACTGTTGGGACGATGAGATTGTCCTCAAACTGGTATCAAATCAAATCCCCACCTTCTCTTGGTTTGTGTCAACTATGTTAATGCGATGCCTAGTAGACCCCTGTGCTCAGTTCATAAATGCTGTGTGATTTACAGCATTGGACGTTTGAGAAACTTGGTCAACTTAGAAAACGTCAGTAGGAATTGCATCACCATAAGTAATAGGACTAGGTGACCAAGCCTTCACTGATGGGGCCAAACCAATTTGTACTATTCTCCAATAATATTTACGTTCCCAATGTGCCCTCGGCATTTCCCACTCATCACATAAGCTTAAATTTCTGTTTATTTACACTGTTGTGTCATTTATGTCGCCAAAACTTCTGGGATCTCATCATGTTGCATAAAAATTCTATGATCTTCTCCATCTCCGTATCATCATCCATACGCATCTTAATTGTAATACCTTAAATTTTTGCTTTTATCACCAAACTTTGAAATTTTACGTTTTAGCCACTAAACTAAAACTACCAAACTTAATTCTATGCAATACCAACACTAAGCAAAAATTTGGGGTATTACACACCCCATACAAGTACTCGAGCCCAGATTTTGAACCTGAAGCTCGGGATTACACCAATCACACCCTTAACCCCCATGATTAAGTCTCAAATATTTCCTACAAGTTATTTGGAGTATATTAGGTGGTTTCCTACCAGTTTTACTCATTATCAACTCCCAAAACGTGATTTACCATTAGAGGGGTTTAAGGCTCAAGAACCCTAACTAAGCATCCTATAAACATAAAACCAAGCAAGACAATCATCTTATGAGGCTCATGAAACGTAGGAGTCAGAGACGTACTGACCTTTAGCAAGGGTTCACGAGCTAAGGCAGCAACCAAGCTTCTTCCACCTCTTCTTCCTTGCTCCAAGCTTCAAACCCAACTTCCACCAAACCAGGAGATATTTAGCTTGAAAGATAGATCCTTGCTTGTTGATCAAATCTCCCTTGATCACCAATCCTAGATTCACACCCTTCAACCTCAAGCTTTCATCTTTTCTTTTGGTTCTTTGGTAGGAGAAAGGAGAGGGTTTTTGGGAGAGGAGGACAAAGAAGCCAAGGTGATATCATCACCTCCCTTTTCTGCAGAAAATGTTAAGGCTCTACCAGCCTTTGTTCCCCATTTATGGTTTTACCATAATGCCCTTCCTCAAAACCCAACATAAGCCAAGCCCAAACCACCAAGCAAGCCCAACAACTCATGGAGACCCATTACGGCCCAACATTTCGGCCCGACACGTCGGTCCAAGACCCGGGTCAACGTCCATTGTTGACTCGAGAAATCCAGGTCGTTACAGTTTTTATTTCCTAAAAAACATTTATAATTTTACTAATAAATACATTTTCTTCAACGTTTTTAATATTTCAAAAAAAGAAAATAAAACGACATTTATTATCTAAAACCAAACGGACCATTAACTTCTTATCTAAAGTATATAACTTTTAACAATATATTTACATAGCTTTTTAAATAAAAATATTTATTTTAATTTTTTAGTATTAAAATTATTACTTTTTAAATTTTACCGATTGAGTTGGTGTTAACTAATTTGTAACATGAAACATAATCAGAGAAATATAAATAGTGAAAGGGTAGTGAATATATTAAATTCAAAATAGTGAAATGTGATATAGTATAAGAAATATATCTTTAGTGTACATATTCATCATCAATTTCCTTTGAAGTTTTGAATATATTAAATTCAGAAAGAGTTCAGACAAAAAATTATATTTATGGAACTCAAAGAGTAGCTATAGTGTGCTTTAGTGATTTAGATTCGAATGGTTTAATTTGTATATATGTGTGAATTTAAATTTTATATAAATTTACATCGAATATAAATACTACTTTATACTCAAATAGAATTATAAAAAAAAGTTATATTATTGAATGAGTAATTATTTCATGCACTGACAGTGGAAACAAAAAATTTACACAAGTGTCTTACTTTTAGGGGTTAGGGATTCAGTTTAAGATTTATGATTTAGGGGTTTATGATTAGGGATATTAAATTTAGGGGTTGTGGTTAGAATTTAGGGTTTATAGTTAGAATTTAAGGTTTATAGGCCAAAACCCAAACCCCCAACATATTACCCTAAAACTCAAACCCTAAATTCTAGCTTTAAACCCTAAATTCTAACCACGGCTCCTAATTTCAATACCTCTAATCTTAAACCCTATATCTTAAACCCTAAACTAGATCCCAAATCATAAAACTAAGACATTTGTAAACATTTTATTTCCACCGCCTAGGGATGCCCATTTAACCCATACCCGATGGGTTCCGTTGGGTTTTTAAAAAGAAAATTTTGGGGATGGGTCAAGTTCGGGTCTGATTTTTTGAAGATGAGATCGGGTCGAGTTTGGGTTTAAGGTGAAAAATAACTGACCCGACCCAAAACAATGGTTTAATTTTATCCTAAATATTTAGGTATACTTGCTACAATGCCTCTTTATATATATATATATATATATATATATATATATCTAATAAAAATAGAATAATTATTACAATATTTTATCTATATTTGTATTTTTTCAATTAGCTCCCTATTTTATCATATAATAATGAAAATTGATAATTTTTTATTTATATCTTGCCGAGTCGGGTTAGGTTCGAGTTTTTACTCCAGAATTCGAGTTTAGGTCGGGTCAAATTTGGACGGAAGTGTTAAATTTTTAAGTCGGGTGCGGATCAACCAAAAACCAGACCCATGACCATTCCTACCACCTATTGTGCATGAAATATTTTCCTTTATTGAATTACGATTTGAATTTAGATGTTAATATTCAAGATCCAAGAATAATTCCGTTAAGAAAAACAAACCTAATATTTTTAGGCTTAAATGAAATTAAGTACTTAAATTATTTTTTTATTATAATTATCTACGCTATTTTCTGGTCAAAACAAGTACCTAAATTATCTTTTGGTAAAAAAAAACACTTATGATGTGTCAATATATTATTGGTTAAAATAATTTTTTTAACTTAAATAACTATTAGACTTAAAGTGACTAAAAATAATAGTTTAAGTACTTGTTTTGACAAAAAAATTGTTTAAGAACTAAATGAAAAATATAATTTAGGAGATGATTTTTTTATTTAAGCCCCTTTTAATATTAAATTAACTACCCAGATATTCCTCATAAATTGGAAGAAGTAAATTGTTACGCTAACAACAACGTTAACAGAACGAAAATTCAATTAGACATTAATTATATCACATGAAAACTAAATGTATATACTTAGTTTTAAGTTTTAGGGACCCGATTTAAAGTTTAGGGGAAATATCTCGTGCAACAACGGTAAAAACGAAAAGTTTTAACAAATGCCTTAATTTTAGGGTTAATTTTTTAGAGACCCAATTTAGGACTCATGGTTTAAGGTTTAGGGCTTGAGTGTAGGGGTTTAGAATTTACGGTCTATGGTTAAAATTTAAGATTTAGATGTTAGGGTTTACTTTTTAGGGTAATATGGTTAGATATTAAAGTTTAAACCTATAAACCTTAAATTCTAATAGTACCCCTTAATTTCAAAACTCATCTACTAAAACCCCTAAACACTATACGCTAAACAAGTTCCCTGAACCCTAAAACTAAAATACCCTTGAAAATACGCTTGTTCATGAAATAATTACCCTAATATGTAATACCTATCTACACACGCTCATGTTGTCTCCTTTTGTATTACCTATAAACCCAACATGACTTGTATTAGCTGTTTAAAAATTACAAATGTAAACATACCTAAACAAACTTTGAGACACATTTTGGACAATTATATATGATACAACCCTGCAATCCATGGACATCTCTAATATAAGACTCCAAATTTAAAGATGACAGTCCCTGGATTTCACACGGGTGTTTAACACGAATACTTTAAGAAAAATAAAGAGTTAAATAACATAGATCAGATACTATGCTACTCGAACTTGAGTGTATGTGTCGGATACGAACACGTGTCCAACGCAATTATGTAACCTTTTTCAAATTATAGCTTCGTATCTGTGCTTGGATAAGCATCACACACATGTATTGGACACGAATGCTTTAGAAAAATGAAAAGTACAAGTAACATAGATGGGATACATCAGTTCCTTGTCAGCATACAATCAGAATATTGTTATTCTGAAATATCCATTTTAGATACATTCAAGTTTCCATTTCCCTTGGAAAGAATGTTATGTTCAGACAATGGTAAAGATGCACGATGAATTCAATTCGAAGCAAGTATCCACAAATAAACCTCCACAAGAAATCATTGATTCCTTTGCATAAGTCTAACCAAGTCTAATATACGACAATAATCGTAAAAGAGAGAAGATTCCTTACCCTCGAGTCCATCTCGGTGATGTCTGTTGCTTCCGGCAAGGTTGTTACATGGGCTGCCACCGACGACGAGGTCGAATCCGCCAAATCTACTAATCAATTGCTCCAACCGGTCACCATTCAGCTCTTGCACATCTGGTATATCAATTAGGGTCCCCCGCTGATTTGTTTGCTCCCACCAACTCCTAACGATGTTTCTATTCACTTCCGACTTTTCAACCGATACAACAGCCTTCAAAGGTACGCCAAGCCGGTGGAGGGCAACCTCTGCACCACCAATCCCAGAGAAAAGAGACAGGACAGTGATACCACCAGGGAACATGTCTTTTAAGACTGAAAGATGATAAGCCACTGTGTCGACCTGAAATAAGCTATTCTATAAGCATAGCACCACGAGCATGGATAATGTATCTCAAAACCAAAGAATCACATAAGAAGAATCAAATTAATAACAGAAACATTATCGGCGTTCATGTACCAAAACCGTAGTATTACTTAGCAATTTGACAATTACAAGAAAAAACAGTAAAAATCACACACCTGGAAAGAATTACCAAGCGATTTAATTCGCTCAGTCCGACTAGATCCTCCTCCTCGTGTATGGTTTCTAGGGAAACCGAGAAGCATTTCCACCTCATCAGGTTCAAGTGGAGCAACTTTATTTTTTCCAACCCATACTAGATTCCATTTTCTGCACTCATCAAGAACATACTTCTGTACGTTCAAAGGTGGCACATCACCATAATCTTCAAGAGCCTTTAGGATTCTTTCTGTCAATTTGGCACTTGCTGTACATGTTTGTAAGCAGTTCAACTTCGTTCTTGGATCCCAAGAAGGCCACCATTTCTTTGTTAATGGAAAAGCTTCATGTATGGTGCGTGGAGGAAACGGAAGAAGAGGATATCTGTTCTCAATTGGCAGATTATGAATATAGCCCCTTTTTCGTGCAGCAGCACAAAAATACTTCGAATCGACAAACTCTGGTGTCACATCGTACAAGTACCGTGACATTTCACTCCAAACGCCAACTGGAGCAAGTGCCACGTTCTCATAGTAGAAATAAGGAGGCCCAATAGCATCTTCTGGAAGTGTTCTATGAGTTATCAGATCTGGTTCGGTAGGAACCCCAAAACCAATCATTGGATTTGGAAGATGAACTGCACGATCATCTTCATTAAGAAGCTTCTTGTCAAGCTTCATCTGCTTCTTCCTTTTCCACAAATCATAGCCTGCGTTTCGCCTTTTCTTGTAATTGGGATCATTGCAGAATGGCTTCTGTTAAATTGGACGGAAGGTGTAAGTTCAACCAAAAATAATGCACGTAAAACTACATAAAATTGGCATATTATGTTACTTGAATGCAAACGTGAACAGAAAAACTACAAAGATTTACAAAGAGTATTTCAAGTCTGAGGAAACTACCCTATCTTCAACAGGAAAAAGTGCATCAGCAGCCTTAGCCATTTGAGCAGCACATATAAAGTCCGTCAACTCTACAATTGATGAGTCTGGACCTGCAGTATTTAAAGAGTTAATGTTAAGGTACAATCTGAGGGTAAGAACTACATCCCCTCTTAAAGACTGAACCCAAAGTGACATTGAAAGTTCATTGTTGTGAACTTGGGTTTCCCTACAAGTACAGAACTTCGGAGCAAATTTATTATGTCTGTAAAGCCCGAACCATCTAGTTATTATTGGGAGTTCCAATTTGGACACATTATTTTACCTGGTGCTATCCCACATCAATTAAGTATTTGCTTTCATGTGGTCTTACATTCGAGTTAGGTCCTTCATATATTACCAATTGATTTTAGGTCGGATGCTTTACATTGAAGCTTAGGTTGTGTTTTTAGTTCCTCATTCGAAAAAAGAAACCACTCACCACATCTCTCCATGGCTACTGAAGCCTCAGCCTCTGAGTACCCCATTTTCGTCAAGTATAACAGTTTACTCTCCTCATCAGAATCAGGATTCATAATTTCCTCGAAGATAGAAAAATGAAAAAGCAAAAGCTTAAATAAATAATCTACAAATGAAATCCGATAAAATATTTGTTAATGTAATATGTGTAATTAGTCAGTAGCTAAATCATAGCATCAATAGAAAATGCAAATCTATGACTAAAGGCCACATTATAGCATCCATGTGGCCGGAAAAATTAAAGCACAAAGTATTAACAGATGTCGACTTTTAGAAATGTTTGAAAATCGAGCAAATGAAACAATAGATATAACATTAGCGGTTAGATACCTCGGTATCAGAAGAACTATCTATATCAGTAAAATCATCCAGAAAACTCCCATCATAATCACATGAATAGTTATCAGAATCAGCATGTTGGACGGGAGCAGACTTTTCAAGAGCCTGCAAATTTTGAGCTAATCAATCAATTATATAACAAAGAGAAAGAGTAAACTACTAATTTTCAAGATTGTCCAACAACTCAGAAAGACAAATCTATTTGGGAAGGATTGGTAAGTATCACCTGAACCACTGAATATGTAGACTTGCTATTGCAATAAAATCAAGATTACTGTTCACATAAATTGGTTTCTCTAGCACACAAAAGTGTGCTTCAGAAATAATGTTAACTAGAAACAAGGTTCAAGCGTACAACTTACCGAATAAGTTAATAGAGTCTCTAATATCGTATCTGTATTTCCCTCTCCTGAAAATAGACAGGATTATACATAAAGAAATTGAGATGAACGGTGATACCTAATAGAACAAGAAAGGACCATACCGTTTTCTTTAATTGCTTTGATAACCATTTCTTCAGAGAACCCCATCCCTAAAAAATGGTCAATCAACTTGGAATTGGAAGAACTAGCCAATGAGCTTGCCTTCAAACCAAAACGGGAAATCAAGAATTAATAAATGTATGAAATCTACATGCTAATGAATCTGTGATTTAACAGAAAAAATTCAGCCATGAGCATAAACAGCAACTTTCTAGCATTAGAGTATATGCAACTAATAAACATCATTAGAATAGGACATATGCAGTAACTCACAGAACACTGAAGTAGAGCTTCGAGTATCAAGTTCGAGTTCTCCTCCCCTGGACAATAGTAAAACAGGATTATAAATGATCTTAAGATTTAAACTTATTCTACAAATGGAAAAGACCTAGAAACTTTACCGTTTTCCTCAATTGCCTTTGCAACAAGTTCCTTGGAAAACCCCATTCCAACAAAATAATCAATTAACTTGGAATTGGGAGAATCTGCAGACGAGCTTGCCTTGAGAAGATAAAAGTTAATCATGAGTTAGTATCCCTTAACCATTATAGTCCTAGAAAAGTTGCATATAAAGTATAGGAGAGAAGATTGTCTGCAAAAACAGGTATTTGAAGAATAATTCGGGTAGACACCAATGTAAAAAGACTTGAACTCAGTGAATGCAACATTTTCATTGCTAAGGAGGCAAACGATGACATTTCAGCCAAACACATCAACAATACCACCAACTAAATAGAATGCCAAAGAAAAATTCAAGCTTTTAATATAAGAAAGAGTTTAAACTTCAGACTAAAGCAGTACATGAGAAGGAGATGTAGAATTTACAGAAACTACTAGTAACAAATGTCTTAATGTTAAACGCACAATTATCTCAACTAGTTCCCATAAGATCTCATCAATTAATATCACTAACCAAATGTGAATTGTTTCTTTGAAACTTGCAAATGAAAGAAACTTCAATCAGACAACCCTTATAATCACTAAAAAATTTCCTCTTGAAATCCAAATAAATACAGCAACTGCAATACTATTCCAGAATGCAGCATAAAGTAATTACATATGAGCATGTACCTCCGTTGTGCCCAAAACAAATTCCCCATTGGTAAGTGACACTCCTGAGCGAGAGGAGATGCCATAATTATCAATTTCCAGTTCATCTTCAGTATCCCAGTCAAAATTATCACCATCACCACCAGAGCTATTTCGATCCTACAAAAATTAAAGATAAATCATGATATCAAATACTTATATAAGAGCGTATAATAACAGAATACAAGTTTTACTTTGTTTTAGCTAGCCAACTAATATTACTGAACCTAGTTCATAAGTCATAACTGAGAATTTGTTAAGAAATACCACAAGAATAAAAAACCACATAAAAATTTAGAAATAAATGATAAAACTAAAGAGTACCATTTCCCTTGAGCTTTAGTACAGCCCAAGAGCAGTTTCTTAACCTGTAAAAGAAACATATGAAAACAAATCAGAATCTATGTTTTAAACAGTTCATCAACAGCCAATCCGTGCTCAAGTTAATTCATGCCGCATATATGGAATTTACAGTAAAGGAATGAAACTCAATGACTCCTATACAACATTAACATCAACATCAACAAAAGGCTATCTAAGTCTTTCTACTTAGATAAAAAAAATATCCTCAATAACATATGAAAGCTAAGGTACATTCCCACCAATCTTCACAGCCAACAACTAAAAATGCAAGATGCTCAAGTTTCAGTTACTAGATCAAGTTAGAAGAAAAAAAGAGAGGCTTAAAACCATCAACATCACCAATAGGCTAAGAATTACCTTGAAAAGGACAATATCCGCCAAAACAAAGTCAATTCTTCTGTTCACTAACCCTAAACTCTAGATTCAGCTTATTATTTCCAGCCATACTACTCTCTTCTTGAATCTTAAGGAACATTGCAAATCATTTCCATTCGAAAAAATAGATAAACTAATAAATTTATTAGAAATATATGCACAAAAAGAAAAAAATAACAATTACTCATAAACCACATTTTTATTTTTATTTTATTTTTAAGTTGCCCTTCCGGTTTTCAGGGCTGACGACTAATCCAGACCAACCCACAGTCATACAACTGGCTTTGGTGGGTAAATCTGCTGGCTGGGATTTTCAACACACAAAACTCAAACTCGAGAACTACTTAAGCGAAATTAAACTGCTTACCACTTAAATCACGCTCGTTGGTATAACCCACATTTTTATTTAATAATATATTGTTATTATTGAAGTTAAAAATATCAAAATTAGTATATAATTCTCCATATAAATAAATTTTCTGAAAAAGATACCTAAAGTTTGACCTATTCTTTCCTGAGAAAACTGAAGCAGAGAAAAAAAAAACAAATTATTTCTCGGCAGCCAAACAGAAAGCGCAAAAAAAAACCCCGCATCAGATAATCGCCTAACCAGTACTGAAATTAACGGAAACAAACAGTAATTTCAGCCAAAACGCAAAATAAAAATTAAAACGAAAAACCTCACAGATTCGAGAACAATTACATTAACCTGATCTTGAAACTCTCAAAAATAAAAACGACAATTAAGTTAAAAAAGCAGCTAAGTTAAAGCATGCAATATATACCAGAAAAATGGAGGTTTTCGTCGATGTCTGTGATCTTTTTCTTTTCTCCTTTCAACTTTTTGGCAGTGAAATGAAAATAGGGAGACGAATATAGAGGGAACGAGTCTATTTACTGTGCCAGAATCAGAATTTTCTGAGAGATGAGAGAAAGTATTTTTTTTTATTTTATATAAATTTTAAACATAAATAATAAAATTAACCTGAAACGCATCAAAAAGAAATTTACAGCTCTTTCCGTAGTGATGCTGCGTGGTAGTTGACGTTTGGGGTTTGTAAACAAATTGGCCAATCCAATGCCTATTTTTTTTATTATAATAGTTATTATTTTATAATTTTTATAATATTTAATTGGTTGAATTTTGTTATTGAAATTAAATTTTTAGTTATTTTTTATTTAAATATAGAGACAAATATACTTTTAATAATTAATTAGTAAAATATTTTTAAAAATTAAATTTAGATATGACATTAGATAATTACCTCATTTAGAGAAAAAAAACACCAATTCAAATATTTTTTGATTTTTTAATATTTAAAATATCAGGAAATTATTTGTTTTAATATTTTTTTATTTTCATTCACATGTCTGTGAGATTATTTGATTTTGGTATTTTCATCCGCTTTTGGCAGTTGACAGGACCGTATAGATAAAAGAGAAAGCCTTGGAAAGGGTGTGTTTGGCTATTCAAATTATTGGATTTTGAGCAGGGTTGTACAAAACTTGATTATTCTTGGAAAATTTGATTTTTCGATTCGATTTAATGTTAAAGGTTTAATTTAAATCATGATTTTATATATTTGAATCAAATTTATGAAATTAAAAATATTTCACCTCAAATTTTATAAATATGATTAAAAAAATTCAAATAAAATTTAAGTCGTAAAATAAAACTCATCAATTCGACTAGTTTTATTTTTTACTCAATTTTACTTGACTAGATCAAATACCCGCCCTTACAATTAAATAAAATGATCTTATAATTCTATTTAAAAAGTTTAGATAGATTTTATTCGAATTAAAATATTTTATATTTAAGTGTGATTATAAATGCAATTTAAAGAAAGGTTTTTATCCATAAAAAATTTAGCCTTTAACCAACTAAATTGGTTCATATATCTTTCAACTAAAAAGATAATAATAAGCAAATAATTATTTTTACCACTAGACCGATAATTAAAGATAATTAAATAATAAGAGAGAATTTAAATTTTTGTAAACAAAACTCTTTTTTTATACAATTGATACATAATAATTTCATTATTTTTCGCAAACCAAACACACCTTTATTTTTCAGAGAAAATCACGTGACATTGTCTCCCCTACTTTTTTTTTCATGTTACTGTGTTGAGATTCTTACTCTAAATAATAGGGGCAAAAATGTAAAATACAATAAATGATGAGCTGTATTCCACCTTTCATTAAATATTTTATTAATATTGTAATTTTAGACATGATACGATAAATATTATAAAATTAATGTAAATATGATTAAAATATATGTAAATATCTTTGATAATATATATATATATCAAATTTTATATGATATAATTATTAACATTCAAAATTTTATATGACTACGCCAAATTGTGAAGTAAAACTAAATACTTTTTAAAGATTTTGTACTTTGAGAAATAATATAATCAGTGTCGAAATTTTTTTGATTTACTTAGGTTAATATGCATTCCAATCTATTGGCCAAATTTCGTACGTTCTATGTTATGCCAAACTGGATTTAAAAGGCTTGTTGTAGGTATATAGTATATTAATTGCACATCACATAAAAATAATATTGTTCGATTTATTAGGGGTGTGCAAAAAATATGATCTAAAATTTGTTGATTGTTATATTTGAAAACTCAAAATTTTCATGGATAAGACAGTCAAATTAAAAAAAACTTAAATCAAGTTATAAATTCGGATATCTGAAAATCCGATATCTGAAAAAATTAGATTTGGTTTTTTCGGATTGGATACGAATCGCTAAATTATCGATCCAAAAATTTTGGATATATGAAATTCACACCCCTACGAGTTACCATCTATTTACAAGTAGCAAAACCCCAGCCGAATAGAGGTGAGATGATGGCGGAAACAAAGGTCAAGGAGGTTGATCACCGGTGTGTATGGACGTTATTCGTAAGGAATATATCGAATCAGATGCATTGGAAAGGTCTGTGGCTGTAACAACCCGAATCTTGGGCCTTGCAAAATTGGGTCTCGAACCCAATTTTATTGGGTTTTATGTTGGAAAAGCCCAAGACTAAAATAATTGGATTTGGTCCTAGTGGCAAAGAAAATGTGATGAGCTTTATTAATTTATTTTATCCAAGTGAGGATAATGTTTTTGAAATTTAAAATGGATAGTTTTGAATAAAAGGGGGTTGGTGATGTGATGGAGGCAGAGAAAAAAAGAATAATAAAAAAAGAAAAAATGAGAGAAAGAGATAAAGGAGATAGAGAAGAAAAATGTGGTTTTTAGAGCGATATAGAGTTCAAGAGGCTTTTCGCCGCCAACCACATCGCCGTTGAAGACACTGTCGGCACCATCAGAAAGCGCATCGCCAAGACGCACGAGTTGGTGGCTGCCTCGTCACCGCCGTCACTCGCCAGGGTAAGAGGAAATGATGTCAAAAGAGCTAGAACAGCATGAAGCAGTGCTTAACATCGTGAATGGAGGCCACCGCTAGAACCATCAGCCTGAGAACTACCAGTCTAGAGCTCGCCGTCGTTGGCCTCCCCACGCGCTGCTGCCTACGCGTGGGGGTGGGTGTGGGCTGGCAGGCAGGGCGGGTGCACACTGCTTTGCAGAGCACCCTGCCGCACTGGATTTCTGCCCGCGGGTGCATGCAGCTTATTCTGCACCTGCGCCGCACTAGATCACCAAGGACTTTGACCAGCCCGTTGACTTTTCTGGGGGGACCCTACCCGGGGGTTTCTCGACATTCCGGATCTGTTGGCACAGTCTATTTTGCCAAATTGTATAAGAGTTGCATGAAAATAATATATTTTTGTACTCTTTGTATACGAGGATTATTCGGGATCAGATATCGGGTCAAGTGAAATATTCGGGAAGCTTGGATAAGGATGTTAGCGATATTGGCTTAAAGTTAGTACACCTCGAACTCCGAAATACTTCATGAGCATCTTAAGTGTAATTGCTTTGCATGTTAGTGGTTGCAAATTAGGAGATGAGTATTAAACATGTGTTGATACTATTAGATCGAGGCTTGATGATTATTGGGATGCTTGATCAGCTTGAGAATGTTCGAGTCTGTTATGAGCTTTAGAGACCGTATATGATTGTTTGAATATTTGTATGATTATCTGACTGTGTGATTGGGTAACTGATTGTTGTATGATGATGCCTTGTGTGCTAGCAGAATAAATTAATATATTTGATTGAATATTGGTTAGCGACAATATTGATAAATACTCGATTAAATGTTTATGAATCCGAAGACTATATTTGATTAAGTGGAAAAAAGCCGATAAGTAGTAATAATTAATTAAGTACGCTAGCAACATACTTAAATAACTTTCATAAGCTTTAGGGGTCGAATAAGCGTATTCAGCTATCGTTACCCGCTGAACTGAATAATCGAAAATGCCGAATAGAGATAGAAGTGAATAAGATATATTAATAAATTATTTTACGCCTTAGTAATAATGGAAGGCTTTAGCGTATCAGTACGCGAGAGAAGGGGTACCGGTACGGGTTTGGATCGGTACGGGGTGATCCGAGTACCGATAACGAGTATCGATACAGGGTGGAGCGTATCGGTACGATTTGAGGGTCTAATTCTTTCAAACCTAATTTGAGTATCGGTACTCATGGACGGGTACCAGTACTTAGAGTGGCATACTGATACCCATATAAGAGTATCGATACTCGTTGGTCAATCTGCCCAAGAAATTTGAGTTCGTGTTCGGGGGTTCTATAATTCGAGGCAAAGGGCCCTAGGGGTCTGTTAAGGTGTAAAATAAATGTTAAAATTCAGAAATAGAGATTTAAACCTTGTGTATGAAATAAATGGCCAATGACACGTTATATATTGGGTAAGCTATGTGAGGTGGTAACCCCTAGGGATCCTAGGTGGATCGTTTGATGTTGTGTGGTAATATGGACCATTGCTGTGTGCGAAAGGGGCGCCTATAAGGTTAAGTCTTTTTGAATAATAAGATAAATTAATGAGAACGGCTAATGTTTACCTTCATAACATACTAATAAATAGATAAGTTTAATAGGGTGGCTTAATAACTGATAGAAACCATAATGTGATAGTAAAGGTGTTAGAGCTATGTGCAGTAAGACCCTTGTGTCGAGGTTATGTACTGTGTGGTGGTTAGGATCTTTGTTGTGTGTTGATGAGATGCCTAGATAGACGAGTCATCCCTTGTTGTTGGGATTTGTATACCCTAAAAGTGTGTTGCAACACCTTGAAGACTTCCGAATGTAGGATCCTGATACTTTGTGGATGCGGGTCTCATTCGAAGATGCTTGATGAGAGATTCCAAGCATGGATGGAGGATCCTGATGCTTTGTGGACATGGGCCTCATCTCTACGAGTATAGGATCTTGATGCTTGATGGACGCGATTTTTACTCGTAGTGTAAGATTTCGGTGCTTTGTGGACGCGAGCCTCACTCAGAGCGTACGATCCCGATACTTTGTGGACGCGGACGTCAGTTCCAATTTTATGGTTATGACTTTGTGTGTTTCGCTTGGATGATTCGATGGGATCTCGAGTATGATTGGGGCCTCGTGGGCCATGTATGATATTTTGCTATGTTGAGAGTATGTGTTTAGGCGACTAGCGGTAGCGCCACATGTTTATTTATCTCTTGAAGTATAGTAGAGTAGATGTGTACCACAGAGCTTTGTAAGCTCAACGCTCAGAATTGTTGTTTCTGTGCGTAGGTTGATCGCAAGATCAAGGAGCACTGTCTGTATGGGGTTCCAGCAAACAACGTTGTCAGAGTATGATACTTGTATTTAGTGGGCTGTGTATTCATAGAACCTTACACGTATGAGTCTGTAATCTTTATTTTGAAATTGTATTAATCAAGTCAAATATTTAAATGTTTTATTTAATTGGAGCTCATTTGTAAATGCTTTAATCATTTATATATTTATTTTGATTTGTGGGTTTCAAATATTTTTGGTAATTATTTTATTTGGGCTAAGCCAAGTTGAGAAATTTTATGATTTTGGTTTGGGCTTCAGACCCAAATGTGACATCTGGGTCGAGGGTGTTACATTTAGTGGTATCAGAGCTTAGGTTTAGCCGGTTCTAAGAAACCTCGGGGTGGTATAGGTGTTGTAGTGAGGTGTCTAGTGAATACAAGCTCTTAAATTAAGTTCATACTCCTTAAGACTATAATTTTGATGGTGCAACCAATGTGGTGACGTTAAGATGGTTACGTTTATGGTCGAGAGGGCCGAGATAAGTGTTAAGTCGTTCATGGGAGCGATTATGAGGGTTAAGGTTACCCTAAATTGTTGAGATGCGAGTTAGTTAAGTGATGTCGGATTCGAGGACGTGTTATTTTCCCGCCACTTAAATGGTGTTCTTATCGCTTGGTGTAACAATTTTGGAGCCTTCATATGCTTTATGGGAGCTTGTGGCAAAGAATCCTCATCGTTATATGCACGAATAACGGTTATAATACGAGTACAAATAATCTGTTCTTGAATCGGTTAGTGAATGCACGTTGGGTGTTGAACCCTTTCGTTTGCTTAAAAGTGAGTTCGTTGATAGTTATGAGGTGTTGTCGCCCTTTGCGAAGACGTTTCTCAGAGATAGTGGATTCAGGATCCACTAGATCGTCAAAGTGTGGCCAAGTTAGACGTTCTACATGTTTGAAAGAGAGCTACCTTCTTGGGAGTTGTGGCACCGTAGAATTGTTTTAGTTAATTAAATGTGACGCGAGCCAATAATGTCAAGAGTTATGCTCGAGGCTTTAAGACCTCGAGGGAACCCAACCTTTGGTAATGAGAATGTTTGAGTATAACCCCTCTATTGTGATTTACATGGTTGTTGTTTTGAGAGTGACACACGGGGTTGTGAGTCATGTTTAACCGTTCGACAGATGCTAACGTGTGCAGTTTGACACTGGTGAGACTTCAGATTTGTCAGAGTGTTTGTTATGCCTTTTGGAAGAGTTTTTAGGACTTTTTCCCAATTGAGAATGTGGGTGGATGTTGACGGTAAAAATCGAGTTGGACGTCGATGCTCATCGTCTTTGTCAGAGGACACTGAGAAATTTAGAGGTTTAGTTGTAAAGGCGTAACTGGAAGGATGTTTCTTTTGTCTGAGTGTTTCGTCCAATGGAGATATGGGCTTGCTCGTTAGTAGTTGGTTCGTTGAAGTAATACTTAAACCGTAAATAGTTATCGTGTGACAGTAGAAGATCGTTACGTGTCTCCTAAGGTGAAGGACTTGTTTAACCAATTATTAGGTATCTGTGTGCTTTTCTGAGTTTGGTTCGAGAATAAGATGGTTGTAGTTAAAGTGTTAAAGGCTTAGAGTTTCGAAATAAATTTTGGAATGAGGATTCCTATCTTTTGGGTTTGTCGTGGTAATGTTGGATACCTACAGTGACGTTTGAGGTTTTTTTAGCAATGATAAGGTAGGAGCCACTGTGGTGTCTCTCGAATATAAGTTGATGCTTTGCGTAACACGTACGAAGGTAGAAGGAAGATGTAAATATGAACGTTGGAAAGATAATTACCTTAAGGACCTTGTACGTAAGAGAGAGGTTGGTTACCGTGTAATTAGTAAGGAATTAAGGGTTGAAGACTTCATAAATGCTTTTGTTTTGTATCACAATTTCTTTGAGGCAGCCGAGGAACATTAGTAGAGATTCGAGTTGCGAGAGACCGTTTTAATTGTGATAGTGGTGCTAACTCGGTCAAAGACGAGTAAGGTTTCGAGATCTTCGAGGATGTTTTATGGTTGGGTAGCTCGAGTATTTCAGAACATATGTTTTTATCATGTTTATCGAGAGGCTAATAGCTTGATAGATGCCTTGGACCTTGGTGAAGGCAGGTGTCGATCGCACATCTTGGTTCCAAGTCGCCTGAAGATTGGAGTGTATGACTCGATTGGAGTGCTTGATTCGTTGTGATGTCTTAGGCGTATGCTGTTTGCTACATCTGCAGCTGGGACCTTGGTATTTTGGTGTTGTGTTTTTTTGCCCTTTGGTGTTTTGTTTCGTATAATATCATTGTGTGTACTCTTTTCGTTCACCATAGGTTAGGGACATTTTTAATGAGGCACACGATGATATCTCATTTTGTATGATTCTTCTCTTATATGAAATCATACTTAATTACCAATCAAAATTTTTTATATTGATTTAAAATTATTTGATTATTATTCTTAGTGAGTCGTCTTATGTTTTTGCATTTTCTCTCTCTCTCTTCTAGTTTTTTGTGGTTTAGGAGAGTAGTGTTGTAGATCTTTACTCAAGCGAATGTCATCTATATTTTATTATAATCTTTGTTGTGTTCTTTTTCATCTTTTTCTTCTTTTTTCTAATTTTTTTCTCTTTCCCATATTTTTTAATTTTTTGTATATTTGAATTTTTGTGTGATCTGGTTTAATAAATCTTGTCCTTTTCTAACGAATATGGTTGATATTTTTTTGTCATTGTAGCACGCTTTCTCTACTATCTTATGACACTTTTTTTGCTATTATAGCATTTTTGTTCTCCCTTTTTAAAGGGTTAGATTTGACGTTGTCTTTCTTCTTGACAATTATTTTATTATGTTGATCTATCCATGGATTGAACCATCATATTGGTTCTCTTTCATTGACAGACGTTTGCAATCACCAAAGATAATTCATAGTTGAGTTGTTGTAAAACCAACTTTTTCATTGTGCTATCATGTTATTTGTATTTTTATGTTAGTGTTGATGGTGTTTATTCTTTACCGACGTCATTGGTGTCCGTTTATCTATCATTTTCTCGGGTTGTTTGTTTAGGTTTTAACCCTTTCCTTGTACGGTCTTATTTTATGCTTTAGTGACTAGTTTGTGCATTTTGATAGTTTTAGGAGAAATGACCAGCTACTGTGATTAGTCCACTCTAGTTTTGTAGATTCTTCCTATAACTTTATTATATTTCCACGTTATTTAATAAAATTAGTTATTATTATTTGTCAAAAATAAAAAATATCATTTGATTATCTGAGTTTAATGGTTAAAATAAAACTTTTAATTTGAATGCAATCCATTCTTTTTTTTATAAAAGATCTCATCATTTTCTAATGTTAATCTCAAATAATATATATGTATATTAATATTTTATTAATATATTAAGTTTATAAATATTGTTTATAATTTATGTTATAAAAATAAAATAATACTATTAAATAATATAAAATAATATTTTTAAAATAATATATATTATAAAATGTTATAAATATTTATAAGATATATATGTATGTATTTAAGTAATAATATAAAGGGTTTTATTTTGATACATAGTCCGTGTAAAATATTTTTACACAACCCTTCTATAAAATCTAAAACCCTAACCCTAACACCCTAAATTCTAAAACCTAAACTATAACCTTTAAACCCTAAATGCTAACCCTAAACCTTAAATTCTAAACTCTACAACCTAAACCCCTAAACTTTAAACCCTAAATTAAACCTCTAACCCCTAAATTTGAAAAGCATGTGTAAACTTTAATTTACACGGACTGTGTATCAAACTTTTTCTCATAATATATAACCAATATTATCAACATATCTCAAGGCAAAAGTCATTTGCTTACTTTTTAGGAG
This sequence comes from Hibiscus mutabilis, assembly GCA_019671005.1. Taxonomy (NCBI): domain Eukaryota; kingdom Viridiplantae; phylum Streptophyta; class Magnoliopsida; order Malvales; family Malvaceae; genus Hibiscus; species Hibiscus mutabilis. The sequence goes on from CM033738.1 coordinate 39,411,112, forward strand.
GGCAATTTACATTTTAAATCATTAAACTTAACATTCACTTTCATTTGCATCACAAACCATTAATTTAATTAAATCATATCATTCAACTTTTATTATTTATAAATTAAGCCACTTATGTTGAAACCATTAAATAAATCAAATGAAAAAAATAAAATTAAAACTTTTATTTAACATATTTTTACATATCATCAATAAATAACGTTTAATCAGTAATTCAAATATTATTTTGCTAGGATTTACTGAAAATTTAGTTATTTTCCTTTAAATTTATTTGAATGAAATGTTTCAAAAAATTCTTACAGAAAATTATTAAAATTATCAATTAAATATTATTTGATGATGATATGCGAAAACTATGTTAAGTAAAAGTGTCGATTTTAGTTTTTTTTATACAAACTATTTAATGGTTTTCAGTATAAGTGATTTAATTTATAAATAATAAAAATTGAATGGTTTAATTTGATTAAATTAAAGGTTTGTGATGTGAATAAAAGTGAATGTTAAGTTCAGTGATTTAAAATACAAATTACCCTTTTCAGAATGATATTGAGCTTTGGCAACTGTTTCACCAGTTACAATTTCTTGAGTAAATTACATCGTTCATCACTTAATTATCTTCTCACTCCTATTTTAGCCACTTAACTTTTAAGTAAAATTTTTAATTTAATAACTTAAATTTTGGATTGCTCATGTTTTGGTCACTCTAGATTATTTTATTATTATTTTGGTATGACATGAAATTTATTATTATTATTTAATATAAAATAATTTAAAATAAAAATAAAATAATTTTTATTATTATTAAAGTTAAAATATTTAAAATAAAAAATTATTATTTTTTGGCGACTCACTCAAACCCTAAATTACATCCCATTTGATGGCATGGCCGTTACCGACAATTGGAAAATTGTCTCCGAGATTCGAACGACGAAAAGCTTTATCGGCATGAGAAAAATAACATATTGAAAAACGAGCTCCATCTGACGGCAAAGGAGGGAGAACAACAAGAGAAAAGTCAAAAGATTTTTGTAGGATCCGTGGACTTTGGAGTATTTTTTTGACAAAATGGAAGTCAGATTCAAACTTAGGGGCTGAGACAAAACGATTGGTGAAATCTGAGATCGAACGACCATCATCTATGATCATCGACGGTGGCTTCCGACGACAGCGAACGATGAATAGTGGAAGATGGACAACATTTGGGTTTAATTTTATATTTTAAATTATTTGTATATTAAATAATAAAAATACCATGTCATATAAAAATATTAATAAAATAATTCGGAGTGACAAAAACGGGAGTAATTCAAAAATTTAATTATTAAATTGAAAATTTTAAAAGTTAAGTGATCAAAATAGAAATAAGAAGATAGTTTGATGCTGAACGGTGTATTTTACCCGATTTTTTTATTTCAGTTGAAATGAATTTTTCTTTTGTTTTCCCGTGAAGCATATATAGCATTTTTGGAGCTCTTTGTATAGTTTTTTTCCATCTCATCTTTTGTAAGATGGAATTAAACGAGATTTTTTATTTACTTAATTATTTGAATTTAAAAGTATGTTCAAATATAAAATCGAAGCAAAATAGAATTTTATTAGTACTTTAATTCAATTATAAGGTAGTATTTTAATTCGTTGTAAATTTTCTTTTGTTTTTCCGTGAAGCATATATATAGCATTTGTGGAGATCTTTGTATAGTTTTTTTTTTCTATCTCATCTTTGTAAGATGAAACTAGACGAGATTTTTATTTACTTTATTATTTGAATTTAAAAGTATGTTCAAATATAAAATTGAAACAAAATAGAATTTTAGTTAGTATTAATTTTGAATAGTCTAAAGGTGATTGCAAGGTAGTATCTGTTCATACACATTCTTATCTTTTTGGCAATGCACACATCTTGTAGATAGAACGATTGAACCCGAGTCTCCTAGGATAAATTCACACACACATGCAAACCATGCACGCTACTTAAACTTATGTCACTTAAAAAAAACAATGCCGTTCTTTATTATTAAGACTATAAATGAATTCGAACTAAAATAAAAAGTTGAAGCAAAATAAATACTATAAATAAAATAAAAAAATCCAAGTATATTAATATTAAACTATCTAAATCAACCTTTTTCCTTATCATCGTCACTCGGTATATTCTAAAATAATTCAATATGAAGCAAGGCTACACAAATGTGCTGAAATCCATTAATTCCTTTGCATTTCTCTAACCAAGTTTACTATACGCCAATAATCAAAGAAGAGAGACGATTCTTTACCCTCCAGTCCGTCTCGATGAAGCCTATTCCTACCAGCAAGGTTGTTACATGGGCTGCCACCGATGACAAGGTCAAATCCGCCGAACCTACTCATCAGTCGCTCCAACCTATATCCGTTTAGCTCTTGCACGTCGGGTATGTCGATCAAACTCCCCCTCTGATTCGTTTCCTCCCACCAACTCCGGACAATATTCCTATTCACTTCTGATATTTCCACCGATACGACATTCTTTAAAGGTACGCCAAGCCAATGGAGGGCGACCTCGGCACCTCTAATCCCGGAGATAAGAGACAGGACATTGATACCATTAGGAAACATGTCTTTCAAGACATAAAGATGGTACGCCGCTGTGTCGACCTGAAACAATATATTCTTTAAGCAAGCACTGTATGTGTGACTTATTTTATGTTGATATCGTTTTAATTATTTTTTTAAAGTAGTAAAAATTACGCACCTGGAACGAACTACCGAGTGATTTGTATCTATCTGTCCGATTCATTCCTCCTCGTGTATGGTCTCTAGGGAAACCAAGAAGCATTTCAACCTCGTTGGGCTCAAGTGGAGCAACCTTGTTCCTTTCGATCCATACCAGATTCCATCTTCTGCACTTACTGTAGCGACTATTTTTTTTAAGTTGAGGGCTGCTACTAAAAATAAAAATATCGTGTTTGGGGGTATTTCCCACTTTTATTGGAAAATCGTTTTTAAAGGGGAATTTTTAGAAAATCTTGTGTTTTAAAGAATGGAGTTGCCACCGGTCACTTGGATTAGATAGACTGGATACCGAAAACAAAACCAGAGATTTTAATTGAGTTCGAGAGTTGATTACGGACGGGGAAGGGTTAGCACCCCCGCTACGTCCAAAATTGGTACCACATAGATTCGTATCGTATTTATAAAGAAAAATAAAAATTTAATTTAATATTTAATTCCTAAAAAAGGGTTCGAACATTAAAATTTTGTCTCGATCTACGGTACCAAAGGAGATAACACCCGGAGATCAGGATGACACTCTCACTAGAATACCGAGATTAAAAGGCCTAAAACTAAACGCGATAAAAATAAACACGGCAAATTAAAATTGCATGAATTAGTAAAGATGAATCAAATATTAAATATCAAAGAAAGTAACTACAAATAAATAAATATGATCAAAATGAAGCAACCACAAATGTAAAAACATAATATACAACCACATATAATATTTAATATATTGCTAATATATACAAAATATAATATAAATAATAAATAACATAACATAATATAATACATTAAATATAATTTATACAATACATATAATATATACATACATACATATATATAAACAATAACTAAGTATATACTATATACACGTATGTACACAAAAATATGAACAAAAAAAACAACAACAACAATGAACAAATAAATGGGCATAACAACAATAATATATTAAATACAAAAACACAATAACATGGATCGAATATAATGTAAACACGAGTATAAAAGCATAATAAAACACTAAATATAAACAAATAAGCAAAGATGTAGATTAAGGACTAAAAATAAATAAAGTTAAAAGAATGAGGGCCAAAAGGTAATTATCCCATATAAAAATAGTTATAAAAATGTAGGAAGAGGACCTAATTTAAAAACTGTAAAAAGGACATGGACTAAAAATGATATTTTCATTTTTAAAAATAATTAAAACAAATTCGAGGATGAAAATGAAAACGGCTCAAAACTTTGGGGGACTAACAGTGCAAATAACCCAAGCGGCGGAGAAGATTTGAAAATAACAAAAGCACTAAGGGACTTCCAAGGTAATTAGACCGTTTAAAACCTGATTTAACTCAAACCAGGAATGAAATTGCAAGTATTTGAAAACTTTGGAGGACTGAACGTGTGAATAAACCCTGCGGCAAGCCAAAACTAAAAAAACTGAAGAGGTCGGAGGTCCTTATGCAGTAATTTGCCCATTTTAAAACATTAGAAAGTCTATAAATAGACTCATCCGGATCCAAAACCAAGCTTTAGCCATTTTAAAATTTGTTTCTAAAAAATAAACCCTCTCACATTCATTTTATTATAACCAATTTCTCCCAAAACCCTAAAAACCGGTCACCCATAGCCGTGTCGGCCGCCATTGGCCAACGCCTTTCACCGGCGGTGGCGGACCTCAAAACAACCCCCAAAACAACCTATTTTTATTTAAAAGCCGAATCTAGCCTTAAGTTTTAGGAAAAACACCCTTCTTCTTAGATCTAGGAAAAACCAAAATTGTTTTTTTAACAAATAAACCCCCTTTGATTCCGACTCAAAAAGAGACCCTCATCTTTTAACGGCTCACCACACGGGGCTTATCGCCAGCAAGGAGGGGCCCGAACAACTCAGGTAAACTCTAAACCCTTTTTATTTTTGTTATTAACATTGTTTTGTTTCGAAATATGCAAGAATGAGATGAGAGGTTACCACTGAAAATCTTTTTTTGCTTTTTTTTTCTTATTTCTGGAAAGTTGGATCTGAGTACATAATGGTGGATTGCATTGGGTTATATGTTATCTTTTATTGATTTCTTTGCTTACAAAAGACTTAGCAAAATAATTGCTATTACTAGGTCGATAATTATTTAGATCTGACTTCTGTACTTTTTTCTGATCTTGCATGCCAGTTTGGTGAGAGAGGCGTACGACGGTCACGGGCAGAGCGGCTGCCATCAGAGTGAGAAAGATGAAAAGTCATTTCGGTTAGATTTAATCTCGGCCGTTGGATCAGATCTAATCCAACAGCTGAGATTGCTCGGGAGAGGGAGGGCCAAGATTTCATCTGGGCGAAAGATGAGGTTGCGCTAGATCTTGACACGTGGCACATGGGAAAATGAACGGTCTCGCACGTGGGAGACGAATGGCCCGGATGTGTGCTTCATGCGCGCTAGTTGGATGGTCTTGGTGGCATCTGGATCGTTGGATCCAATCTTGATCCAACGGTTGGGAGGGTGACGACTGCAAGAAAAAGAAAGGTTATTAGACTTGGTTTTAGGGTTTAGTTAATTAGATGGGTTCGGGCTTGGCCGAAATGGGCTATGTATTTGAATATTGGTTTGTAACTTGGACTGGACATTAATAACATCTGGGTTTTTTTTATTTTAAATATGTTTAAATACATATAATAATAATATGTTAATATATAATAATAGTACAATAATACACATACATACGTATTATATTATATACCTATGACATACAAATAATAATGCATACACACATATCCACATAAATAGTAACAATATTAAAGATAATATTACATGCATAATAATAATATACATATAATTATTATATATTCACACATACATATATTCATATATACATACGCATACGACCTTATATAATATACACACACGTACATCTTTAAACCAATAGTAAAACATACCATAGTAATGCATACACATAATAATAATACACATACGTATACGTTTAATAGTAATATAATTATCATAATACTTACACATACTACCACTCATACATATGTACAAATAACATATACATGCAAACATACGTACTTATATACTTGTATTCAAATATTACATGCAACACATATCACTTAAAAGCATACATACTCATATATTACCTCACGTACACACGAATATACATAATTACTTAATATAACTATAATATTTATAACCAGAAAAAAATGAGTGATTACAACTGCCCCTCTTTGCTTGTTCTTGTGAAACGAGAATAAAGCAAAGACCAAAAAGCACACATTTTTGTCCTACTCCCTGTTCCTGGCCTCGCAATCATGGGTTCTTCTGGAACTTTTCATTCTTCCTTGGCCAACTCTTCAAGATTTAATCTCTTCAATGCCCCGATTTGTATTCGTCTTGAAATTCGAAAAGAAAGCTTGATATCATGCCCGGATGTCTTACTGATGGCCCGAAGGTCTTATCACATGCCCGAAGGACTTACCAGTGGCCCAAAGGTCTTATCACCATGCCCGAAGGACTTACTGATGGCCCGAAGGTCTTATCACATGCCCGAAGGACTTACCAGTGGCCCAAAGGTCTTATCACCATGCCCGAATGACTTACTGATGGCCCAATGGACTTAAAATCTAGATTCACGCCGAAACTGGCTACCAATCTTCCTTAAAATCTGGATTTATGCCAAAATGGCTACCAATATCCCTTAAAATGATGCCTCGGTTCTTACCAGTCTTAACATCACAACAAGGTTAGCATCATGCCCGAAGGACTTACTGATGGCCCGAAGGACTTATCACCATGCCCAAAGGACCTACCAGTGGCCCAAAGGTTTTATCACCATGCCCGAAGGACTTACTGATGGCCCGAAGGACTTAAAATCTAGATTTACGCCGAAAATGGCTACCGATCTTTATTAAAAATTTGGATTCACGCCAAAATGGCTACTAATATCCCTTAAAATGATACCCCGGTTCTTACCAGTCTTGACATCATAACAAGGTTAGCATCATGCCTGAAGGACTTACTGATGGCCCGAAGGACTTATCACCATGCCCGAAAGACTTACCAGTGGCCCGAAGGTCTTATTACCATGTCCGAAGGACTTACTGATGGCTCGAAGGACTTAAAATCTGAATTCACGCCAGAATGGCTGCCAATATTCCTTAAAATGATGTCTCGGTTCTTACCAGTCTTGACATCACAATAAGGTTAGCACCATACCCGAAAGACTTACTGATGGTTCGAAGGACTTATCACATCATGCCCAAAGGACTTACCAGTGGCCCGAAGGACTTATCACCATGCTCGAATGACTTACTAATGGCCCGAAGGACTTAAAATCTGGATTCACGCTGAAAATGGCTACCAATTGTTCTTTAAATCTGGATTCACGCCGAAAATAGCTACCGGTATAAATCTTCAATAAAATTTGTTTCTTCAACATGAAGCTGCAGATCAAAATCTTTGAAGATCTTCAAATATCTATTTAAACACAAGCAAAATGCCTTTGAATTAGCATGACCCTATCTATATGAAGCATGCAATGTAAAACTATTTTTTTCTTCTTTATTTTTTCCTTCTTTTTTTATTTTCTTCTTTCTTCTTTCTTTCTTATTTTTCTTTTTTCTTTTCTTCTTTCTTTTTTTTCTTTTTTTTCTCTTCTTTTTTTCTTTTTCCCTTCTTTTTCTTTTCTTCTCTTCTTTTTTTTTTATTTTTTTATTTTTTTATTTTTTCCTTTTCCCTTTCTCTTTTTTCTTATTTTATTTCTCTTTCTTTCTTTTTTAATATGTTTTAAAATCTTATTCCCTGAAAGGTCATTCTTCAAATTTCTTCACCTCATTTTTTTGCAGTATGCTCTTCAATTAATCAGTCTTCATTTTATTAATTAAGTGTCCACGCTCTTATCTCTTTTGCACGAGTAACTCTCTTCTTCTTCTTTGGGGTCTCTACTTTGCAAATCTTTCTTCTAGTTTCCACTCTATTCTCAGGTAGGGACTTTTACCATTTTTCTCGCCTCCACATTGCCCCATCTAATCTCTGGGCTAAAATACTTCTAAGTTCTTGACCCAACATTCAGAGTCATGATCTGTCTCAATATTAGGGCAGGCAAAATGCCCTCATGCCCTGAACTCATCTCTGAAATCCAATTTCCTTATATCATCTGAGCGGGAACCAATTCTTGGTCCCTATACTTTAATTCTCATTAAAGAATTTTAAGGAAAAAGACAGTCATTTCTAAAAATAAACTTGGATAAAATGTCAAGCATCTTTGAAAATTAATGCTTGGGAATCATTATAGATCTCTTAAAATCAAAGTTTAGAAAAGAATTTCAAACATTTTCAAAAATTGATGTTTGGAAGTAAATGACAAATTTGTAAACAATTGAAATGACCAATGCATGGAGGAGGTACTAACAAGTGGTAAATATGCAGATTTTTTTGAAAACTAATGTTTAGTTCTACTAGCAGAATTGTATATTTAGAAAACTAGTCTATATCTGTAATATAAGCATATGTATGGTCTCCCCTAGTCCATTTAGGCTTTCGAGAGGAACATTTCCCATTCCTATTTTCTAGCCCATTTAAGGTGGCTCTCTCGATCTCACCACTCATTATGCCCCCATCCTTCTCTCATTTGGGTGTCGATCAAGAACTTCAAGGTTTGACGTTCACTGAAGAAAGGTTAACCCTTATAGGCGGGACGTAATTTGAAGACTATCTCATTTAGATATCCATAAATGATCAAAATGGTCTTTGAAGGCTTGTATTGTAGACCATGCGTCATGCCTTTGCACTCGTTTGATCATCATATGCTCGTATGAAGTATTTTCTTCTCTTTCGTTTGTCAGATCGCTCTAGACTGCCCGTTTTTGGGTTTTTACCCTAAAGTTCATTTCCTTTCTCTATCTTCAAACCAATTTAGGATTTGTTCGGTTGAGTAATCAATCTTCTATAACTCTTCAAAGATGATGAAAGAGTTTGTATGAATTCTTTGAAAATTTTCTTTTAGTCAAAGCCTTCATTTTGTACTTAACTCGCTCAGATAAGATACTATTTTCTCTTTATTTTCAGGATCGCTCTAGACTGCCCGTTTTTCGGGTTTTCACCCTAGAGGTTATTTCCATCTTCTGTATCTTTGGATCGATGTATTCTGGTCGAATTTTGATGCCAACATGCTCAGGCAAATCACTCTTTTTTCTTACTTTCTGGATTACTCTATACCGCCCATTTTTGGGTTTTCACCCTAGAGGTTATTTCCTTCTCCTATACCTTATGATCGACTTATTTTTTTAGTTGGCATTAATGCTTGCTTTCTTGTTCAAAGGCGTCTGGTCTTCCATAGTTCCTCAAAAATTGAGATTTCCTGTAGTCTCTTACTTATTTCTTCCATCTAGGCTTTGTCATTGTAACACATTCTTTTCTTTTCCTTTTCTCTTTCTTTTATTCTTTTATTTTTTATTTTTCTTTTATTTTTCTTTTTTCCTTCTATTCTTTTCTTTTTCTTTTATTTTCTTTTTTCATTTTTCATTTCTCTCTTTCTCTTTTTTCTTTTTTATTATCTATTTTTTGTTTCTTTTTTGACTATTTTGGGCTTTTAGTGTCGAATTTCTTTTATTGTATATGTATTAACCCTTGATGTTTATCTCTGCTTGGAAGTAGTCAATTTTTCATGGTTCTCTTGATGCTTATTGGCTAGTGACTTCTTCATGTGTCTTCTTTTATCACACTGTTCGACTTAAAGCGCTCACTCTTTATCGCTTCAGTTCTCTGTCTGGCATTTCTTTCATTGCTTGGATTGCTTGCTGATCCTAAGACTGTCTCCGATCACTTCTCTTTGGTGATTCCATGGTCTTTGTATCCAATATTTCTGCCTTATTTCGTCTTTGCTTGGTAAGTGGGAAAATACCCTTCGTCATCTCGTTCATAGATATTGAGAAAATGTTTAGGGGGATAGAAGTTTAAGGTTAACACTCAACTCAGGGATCATAAACGATAAGCACCTGAGAAGGAGATTTTCCTGAAATGGGAATTTCCCATTATCTAAACACTCATTTTGTTCCTCTATCATCCTAAACGGACTAGTGGATGCTAACATTCACAATATCCCCTACGTTATTCAATTTTTCAAAATATAAACAGTTTAGAATTGACATGTGAATCTAAATTGAAAGGTATGCTTATATTGGAAATTTAATGACATTAACAAAATGGTATGTTACTGTATGATTTTTTTATAAATATGTGTATGCGTATGGGAGGACAAAAACTACCCCTATAATAATGAATGAAAAATGTAAAGAATCAAAGAATGATTAAGCAAAAACATTTTCTAAATACGATTTTCAAAAATAATTAGACATACGTCTTTAAAATATTCCCACTCCTTTTGGGCTTAAGCCGTAGGCTTTTTCTATATACAGTTCAAAAGAAAAGAACAAAATATGGTAAATCAAACTACCATTTTTGCAAAAAGGTGAGACATTCGAGCATAGGGACCATTTCACTCCAGCCTACTTGGATTGATGCAGACTTGCCCCAATTCTTTTGTCTTCCACTGCTGGATTAAACCTTCTGTCAGGATTCCCTCATTGACTAGCTTCTTGATTTCTTCCAGTAACGGTCTGCACTTCTTAGTAGGATGCCCCAGTATGCCCATATGAAAGTTACATGTACTGCTCGGGTCAAAACTATGGGCTGATAAATTAGGTGTAATCTTCATCGGTCTGGGAATAATGTGGCGACCTTCAACCAAATGAGGAAATATATTCGAAATAGATACCCCGAATACCTCTAAATCTGTACTTGTTCGGGGAACTTTTCTTGATGACCCAGAAGTACCAGGGGGCCTTCTTCTTTTGCGATTATGAGCGCTTCAGAGATGGCACTCATTTACTTCTTTGTCTCCTCGTATCTCCTCATTGGTTTGCTCCTTAGACTTAGACCCCAATTTTCCTTCTTGGATGGCGTGCTCTATTCTCTTTCCCACTACCATAAAGTCCTCAAATTCGCTTTTTGACTTCTCTAACATTATATCGAAGAAGGGAATAGGAAGCGTTGCGTGAAACAATGGAGTTATTTCTTCTTCGATAATAGAATGCTGAACTTAGGCCGCCAAACTTCGCCATCTAAAAGCATAATCTCTGAAGCTCTCGCCTGGTCTCATTTTCATGCTCCGAAGGAACTGCTGACTTGGAGCTAAGTCTACGGCATATATGCATTGACTTAAAAAAGCATTGGCTAGATCATCCTAAGACCAAATCTGATTTCTGGCCAATCGATTGTACCAAATTGCAGCAGGTCCCACCAAACCGTCGTGGAAGCAGTGGATCAGTAATTTTTCATTCTTTATGTAGCCCTCCATATTTCTGCAGAACATGGTCAGGTGAATCTTCGGACAGCTAGTGCCATCATACTGTATAAATTTGGGAGCCTTGAAATTCGGAGGAATGACCAAGTCAGGGACTAAGCATAGATCTCTTGTATTAAAAATGATCACTTTTTCCTTCTTTTTGAGCTCTCTCTTAATTCTATCCTCTAATTGCTCAAGTCTTTGTTCCATCTTTCTTTTAATCGGTTGTCGAATATTGCCATTGAACCCACAAATTTTATTATTATTTGATTAATGCATGAAATGCATCATAAATGCCTAAAGTTTAAAAGAAAAACAGTAAGTATGAATTATCAAAATAGATGCAAATGAAGTGGATGAATGCAAATGAAGTGTTGATCCACTAATAGTCCTTTAGGGAGATTTTTATAAAGGAAATGTATCTGTGTACAAAAGATTGACAATATTCTACAGGCGTCTGTTAGCCATTCTTCTTGGAGCGAAATGCGTACTTGGTGCCCCACTTCTGTCTTCTCTATTTCCTTCACGCTTAGATTATTTCCAACCGTAGCATTATCAATCTTTGCACATTACTGAATATTTTTCCATTTATAAAAAATCCCCTAATATGGAATATTTTCGAATCAACAAAATGTAAACATGAATGCAATAAGGTATTAGTCGAAAAGTGATCATCATAGAAAGACTTTCATTGAACAAAAAGGCTTGTTACGTTAGATTTCAGTCTTGTAAACTTTACAAATACTGATGAGCCCTAGCCCTTACTTTTGGACTTCCTCTAGCAAACGAGCCATCTTTCCTTCATGATCCAATGAAGGATTCATATTCTGACTTAAACGTATAGCTGCGTCGGCCACATCTGCTACTTGTTGAGCTACTCTGCGCGCTTAAGCGATGACTTTCTTTATGTCATCGTCTCTCTCTCGTATTTTCTGCTCGGTTCTTTGTAGTTGAAGAGTTACCTTTTCGACGCTTTCATAGCCAGCTTGCTTGTAGGCTTTGGTGCGAATTTCGCTCGTACGTAGAGAAGTCCTAAGCTCGTCTATCTGTTCCTTGAGCATTGTGTTCTACGTCTGTACTGTGCGTAATTCGTTCTCACTCTGCTATAGACTTGATTTCAGAATCTCGTTCATATATAGACTGCTTTTCGACTCATTCTTGAGGATGTCGCGTTGGCTCTCAGCTTCTTTCAACTTTTGTGACAACAATCGGGCTCTATTTTCACTTGCCTGGCTTTTTCGTTTCCAATGCCCCAAGTTATTCTTTAGTTGTAGGATGCCATTATTCCATTCTTCAAAACTGTTTCCCAAACCAGCATTCTGGAACATGCAATGAAGTTTTTGATGCTCATCTTGTAAATTCTTCAGTTTTTCGCTTAATTCTTCTTTCTCTTATCTAAGATGTTCATACGATTGGCCTTCTTTCAGGATGCCCCCATCTTTGGTCTAAAAAATTAACTCGTTTTCCTTCAACCTATGCCCCGGGTTTTGGCTCTTCTTTGATTGTGTCCCTCGAAAGATTACTGGTTCATCGAAAAATATGGGCATTCCATCTTCGAAATTTAGTGCTCCCATAATGACAAGACCCCTAACTCGGTTCTTCAAAGCTCCACAATTTTCTGTAGTGTGCCCCGAACCTCTTAAGTGGTACCGCACCTGGCCCGACTGTTGTAACCTTTCGGATAAGGTGGTCCTTTCGGCACCGAATGAACAGGGGTGATAAGGTTCCTTTCAATGAGCATTGGAAGCAGCTCAGTATACCACACATGCTTTGAGATGTACTTCTTCACATTATTGGTCTCTCAGGTTTCTTTTGGACCTATTTCTATTTTCTTGGTACTTGACTTAGATGTACCTCCCATTGGTTTGTTGACGCGGATCACAAAAGGGTTCGACTGGTCATATTTATCGATGTTACTTTGCCTGGGAGCAGGATTCTGACTACCAGTACCTTCATTCTGGTTCTTGACCGACTCTTCTTCTGGCTCTATGGAACCCTTGCCTTTAGCCAACACAATCATCAAATTCATCATCTCAGCCATTTGTTTATTCAATTCTTGCACTTCATCCCGCTCATCTCCAATATGAGTATCAACTGCCTTATCTTGTTCGAACTCTTCATATGATTCGCCCTCTTGACTCTTCTGACAATGCTCGTGATTTGCTCTGTTTATCTGAATACAATGCCTCTTTTCCATTATGACTGTGCTCTACAGTGATGGTCACTTGCGAAATAAATACATTTATGATATGAAAATGCAATGCACAAAAAAAGGTAATCACAAAAGAATATTGTGTTAGTTTGGTAAGAATAATAAACAATTGATTAATAAACAAGAATAATAGAATAAAGCACTTATATCAAGCCATTAAAATAATCAAAAATGCAAACAAAAATTAAAACGGGACATCCGCTAAATGGACAGAGTATCAGTATGACTCTAACAGGTAGGCTCTATGTCTCATTATAAGAAGTTGAATTCTAAAGTAAACGGTACTCGAACTGTCGCTTGGACATCAATTCGAGGAAATACGACCCTTATATCGTACAAAGATGAAAACCTCACAAAATATAAGGATCGAATTTCGGAAGTGAATTATAACACTATACGGAGGTGAAAACCCCACGAAGCAAGTAACCACTCCTCCTAAAGGTTCTAAAACTACTATATGATGTTGAAAACAAAACTTAGGAATTAAAAATTAATTTAAGCCCAATTTTTTTTTTGAATAATTACAATACGAATCTAATTAGGGCTTAACTCATTTTTCATTTTTGAAAACAAAAAATTTTGTCCCCAGTGGAGTCGCCATGCTGTAGCGACTATTTTTTTCTAAGTCGAGGGCCGCTACGAAAAATAAAAATATCGCGTTTGGGGGTATTTCCCACTTTTATTGGAAAATCATTTTTAAAGGGGAATTTTTAGAAAATCTTGTGTTTTAAAGAATGGAGTCGCCACCGGTCACTTGGATTAGGTAGATCGGACACTGAAAACAAAACCAGAGATTTTAATTGGGTTCTAGAGTTGATTATGTACGGGGAAGGGTTAGCACCCCCGCCACGTCCAAAATTGGTACCACATAGATTCGTATTGTATTTATAAAGAAAAATAAAAATTCAATTTAATATTTAATTCCTAAAAAAGGGTTCGAAAATTAAAAATTTGCCTCAATCTACGGTACCAAAGGAGATGACACCCGGAGATCGGGATGACACTCCCACTAGAATACCGGGATTAAAAGGCCTAAAACTAAACGCGATAAAAATAAACACGGCAAATTAAAATCGCATGAATTAGTAAAGATGAATCAAATATTAAATATCGAAGAAAGTAACTACAAATGAATAAATATGATAAAAATGAAGCAACCACAAATGTAAAAACATAACATGCAACCACATATAATATTTAATATATTGCTAATATATAAAAAATATAATATAAATAATAAATAGCATAACATAATATAATACATTAAATATAATTTATACAATACATATAATATATACATATATATATAAACAATAACTAAGTATATACTATATACACGTATATACACAAAAATATGAACGAAAAAAACAACAACAACAATGAACAAATAAATGGGCATAACAACAATAATATATTAAATACAAAAACACAATAACATGGATCGAATATAATGTAAACACGAGTATAAAAGCATAATAAAACACTAAATATAAACAAATAAGCAAAGATGTAGATTAAGGACTGAAAATAAATAAAGTTAAAAGAACGAGGGCCAAAAGGTAATATCCCATATAAAAATAGTTTTAAAAATGTAGGAAAAGGACCTAATTTAAAAACTATAAAAAGGACAGGGACTAAAACTGATATTTTCATTTTTAAAAAAAATTAAAACAAATTCGGGGATGAAATTGAAAACGGCTCAAACCTTTGGGGGACTAACAATGCAAATAACCCAAGCGGCGTAGAAGATTTAAAAATAACAAAAGCACGGAGGGACTTCCAAGGTAATTAGACCGTTTAAGACTTGATTTAACTCAAACCAGGGATGAAATTGCAAGTATTTGAAAACTTTGGAGGACTGAACGTGTGAATAAACCCTGCGGCAAGCCAAAACTAAAGACATTGAAGAGGACGAAGGTCCTTATGCAGTAATTTGCCCATTTTAAAACATTAGAAAGTCTATAAATAGACTCATCCGGGTCCAAAACCAAGCTTTAGCCATTTTAAAATTTGTTTCTAAAAAATAAACCCTGTCCCATTCATTTTATTATAGCCGATTTCTCCCAAAACCGGTCACCCATTGCCGTGCCGGCCGCCACTGGCCACTGGTCACCCATAGGGTGCATGCATATAGATTGATATTTTGAAAGTATTTGAATTGTTATGGTTGCTTAATCTTGGTGCAAGTGATGGATTATGAATAGAGGCATGGTTGTATGTGTGAATGCAGCTTGTTAAGATCCAAATGCATCTAGATTCGAGTGAAAAACCAACAAAAATTATATTACAGGCCCAGACGTATCGATACACGATGGACCGTATCAGTACAACTAGGCAAGAATTGACTAGGGATTTTGGTACGGGTCGAGGTGTACTGGTATGCTATTACGTTACTGGAAAATACTTTTTGGGACAAAACCTACATACCAGAACACTAAGTGTCCGTATCGGTATGGCTATTAAACATTCTTAGCTTGGATTTCAAAATCAACCAAGCGTACCGGTACGGTAAATGGCGTACCAAAATAGGGCTGGTCAGTAATAAGCACTTTATCGATACAATTTCTCATGTATCGATACGGCTGGATGTTAATTCTATTAATGTCATGGAAGTTCAGTTCTATTTTCTTTCAATTCAGTCCCTTAATCTTGTTTCTGCAATTGTGTGAGTTTGTATGGTCAAGTTGAGTTAAGAATTAATGTACAAGTACGTAATCTGGTTAATTGAGGATTGGTAACCCTAATTTTGTCAATGGCCATATAATTTACAAGTTTTACATTTTAGTCCCCTAAGTAAATTGTATGCAATTAGTTGCCATTCCGTGGTCTGTTTCCTTTGTAATCTCATCTGTTGTGAGCTTGATCACTTAGGATCAATAATACACATCTAGACAAGATAAAAAAGAAAAAAAGTGGACCAATTTTTGTAATCTTTCTTCGGTTTGCTTCGGTAAACCTAATATAGCTCACTCGGTTCGGTCGGGCATCTAGGCCTGGTCGAGAGGGTTACATTTGTTGGTATCAGAGCCAGGTTACGAAAGGTTAGGATGTTGTTATTTGATTGATTGTTTTTGTATAAAATATACAGTGGTTGTGAATATGTACGGTGATAGTTTTACATTATGTTAAGGTATAAATTGGGAACACATTGCCTATTACCGAGGTTTTAAAATGTTTTATAAGGTTGTCTTGGATCCTTTGCCTTATGTTAGCCTGACTTTAATGTGTTTTGATGCTTTTGTTAGCATGGCTAAATGTGAGACTCGTTCGATGGCTGGTAATACCGAGTGTGGGCAAAATAATGACGATAGGGTGAATAATCGTATTACCTTACCTCATCCTCCTCCTCTGTTGGTTCCTTCTGTTGATGTTGGGGTAGGTGGTGTACCTCAGGCTCTACAAGGGGAAGTTTTTAGAGATTTGACTGTTAATTCAAGTAATGACTGGAGCTTTCCAAGCGGCGATGGCTGGAGTGCATGTGCAAGCACCGACACCTACTGTGGTGGTTAACCCTGGATTACTGTTGGAACGTCTCTGTAGTTTGAGAGGTGTGGAGTTTAGGGGATTAAAACCTGAGGTGGTTGAGTAATAGCTAGAGAGTACGATTCATATTTTGAATCAGATGAGCTGTAATGATGAACGTAAATTGGGTTGTATTATCTCTGTTACATGGTGATGCATATCATTGGTGGGTAACCATGATTGCTAATGTTGTGGAAGCGAATGTAACTTTGGAGTTCTTTCGAAGGGCTTTCAAGAAGAAGTATCTTGGTCCTCAGTATTTGGATGTAAGGAAGCATGAGTTTATGGCCTTGGAATAGGACGGTATGTCTGTGGCTGAGTATGAGGTAAAGTTTGTCTACTTGATTTAGTATGCTTCGAAGTTGGTTTCAGATGATCTTGAGAGGTGCAACAGGTTTCGTTATGGTCTTATGAAGGATATCAAGACATATCTGCTAATGACAGACTATACAGATTTTGATGTGCTTGTGAACCATGCCAAGGATATTGAACAGCTCTTGGGTGCGTCCTTGTCAGCGACAAGTAAGAGCTTTGGTATGAGAGCGGCTGATTCTGGTTATTCTGGGAAGCAGAATAGGAGGTCGCAGGATAAGAGGTTCATGCCAGAGTTTAAGCGTGGCGGTGGTGGCCATGGTAATCAGTGTATGCGTATTATAGCTGAGTGTGAGTGTTGTGGTCAAGGCCATATGGAAACATATTGGGGAAACACTGAAGGTTACTGGGTGTGTGGATCTTAAGATCATATTAATCGTGATTGTCCTCGTTCAGTAAGAGATGCACCTGTACCAGTTATTGTACCTACTAGGGGCCGAGGCCATGGCAGGGGTAATTTTTAGAGGCTTGAGGATGGACAAAGGGCTGTAGCTCATACAGTTACGGTGTGACTAGAGAATAGTAGACCGACCCGGTTTTATGCTCATTGTGAGGGGTGCAACGATACTGATGTGATCCCAGGTACTTTTGCCCTGCAATCTTTTTCTTTGTTTTCTTTGATTGATTCGGGGTCTACTCATTCATATATCTTAAGTGAGCATGCATCTTTACTGAATGTTCTTGTTGAGATCTTAGATGATGGCATGTTAGTAACTAGTTCCTTTGAGGAGACGGTTATGACTAGAAGGTTGTATAGGCGCTATTCTTTAGTTGTGCAAGGTCACGAGTTTGCCGCAGATCTGATGGAATTGCCATTCCATGGTTTTGATATTACTTAGGGTATGGATTGGTTAAGTGAGCACAAGGCAGTAGTGGATTGTGAATCTAAAAGGATTTTCTCGAGGTTAGCTGATAATTATGAAGTTGTGGTGGTTGGTGAGAATGTGAAATTCTTGTCTAATGTTGTTTTGGCTACTCGAGCGGAGAAGATAATGTTTGATGGCTGCCAAGATTATTTGGCTATTATTATGAATTTGGAAGCTAAGGGGTGCTCGAGTGCTGGATATTTAGACTATGTATGATTTTTTAGAGGTGTTTCCTGAAGAGTTACCGGGTTTACCACTGGATAGAGAGGTAGAATTCAGTATTGAGACATATGAGGGTTCGACTCTGGTGTCATTACTCCTTATTGGATGGCACCAGAGGAGTTGCTGGATCATGGGTTCATTTGACCAAGTATTTCGCCCTAGGGGGCTCCAGTTCTTTTTGTGAAGAAGAATGATGGATCGATGCATATGTGCGTTAATTATCGTTATTTGAATAAGTTGACAGTGAAAAACAAGTGCCCATTGTCGCAGATTGATGACTTGTTCGATCAGTTTTGTAGGGCAGCGGTGTTTTCAAAGATTGATTTAAGATCAATGTATTATCAGCTGAAGGTTAAGGATATGGATGTGCATAAGACGACATTTCGTATGAGGTACGGGCATTACAAATTCTTGGTGATACCGTTTGGGTTAACGAATGCCCCAACTACATTCATGTACATGATGAATAGGGTGTTTCATGAGTACCTTGATCAGTTCGTGGTGGTTTTATAGATGATATACTCGTGTACTCTCGTACCGAGGAACAACATGATCAGCACTTGCAAATTGTGTTGCAAGCTTTGAAGGATAATCAGTTGTATGCCAAGCTGAGCAAGTGAGAGTTTTGGCTCAAAGAGGTGATGTTTCTTTGTCATATAGTTTTCGTGGAAGGTATTTGTGTTGATCCACAGAAAGTTGAGGCTATCCTCAATTAGAAGCAACCCAAGATAGTGTTGAGATTCATAGTTTCCTTGGGATGGCTGGTTATTATCGACGTTTCGTGGATGTGTTTTCTAGTATTGCGGTACCGTTGATGAAATTGTTGCAAAAGAATGTTCCGTATTTGTGGACGTAGGAGCAACAACGGAATTTTGAGAAGTTGAAGGAAGTATTGACCCATGCTCCTATGTTGATCCAACCTGAGTTAGGTAAGGAGTTTGTGGTTTTTAGTGATGCACCGTACATTGGGTTGGGTTGCGTGCTGATGCAAGATGGCAAGGTTGTGGCCTATGCGTCGAGACATCTAAAAATTCATAAGCTGAACTATCCGACCCATGATTTGAAACTTGCGACTGTGGCGTTTGCATTGAAGATTTGGAGACACTACCTTTATGGGGAAAAGTGTGTGGTTTTTACGGATAATATTAGTTTGAAATACTTGATATCTCAAAAAGATTTGAACCTTAGGCAACGAAGATGGTTGGAGTTGCTTAAGGATTACGACCTGCCGATCAAGTATCATCCTGGAAAAGCCAATATGGTTGTAGACGCGTTGAGTCGTAAGGTTGCGGTTTAGCTTAGGGCGATGTTTGCAAGGTTGAGGGTGACACGGGAAAGTGGTTTGTTGGCTTAGTTGCAAGTTAAGCCTACATTGTCGCAAATGATTAAAGCTAAGCAACCTTATAATGATTCTTCGATTGCTCACGTTAAAGACATATCTAATGGCAAGCGATCAGAGTTTTATTTTGATGATGATGGTGTTTTGTGCTTTGGTACCGAAAGATTCAGAGGTTAGGCATGTTATTTTGGCGGAGGCACACTCTAGTCCTTTTGCTAAGCATCCAGTAGTACCAAGATGTATCATGATTTAAAGGAAGTATACTATTGGGATGGTTTGAAAAATGATGTGGCGGAGTTTGTATCTAAGTGCATGGTGTGCTAGAGGGTTAAAGCTGAACATCAGTTTCCATTTGGGTTGTTGCAACCGTTGAGAATTTCATAATAGAAATTGGAGAGAATCACCATGGATTTTTTGTCAGGGTTGCCGTTGACACCAGTTAAAAAGGATTATATTTGTGTGATTGTTAATCAATTTACGAAGTGTGCACATTTTCTGCCAGTGCTTACGATGTATGCCTTGGACAAGTTGGCAACTCTGTATATTACTGAGATTGTGCGTTTACACGGGGTACCAAAGTTCATTGTTTCTGATAGAGATCCAAGGTTTTAGAGATGTTTACACCAGGCTTTGGGTTCGAGGTTGAGTTTTAGTACCGTGTATCACGCTCAGACGGATGAACAGTCTGAGCGTGTTATCCAGGTTTTGGAGGATATGTTAAGGTGTTGTATTATTGAGTTTCAAGGAACCTGTGAGAAGCATCTAATTTTGGTTGAATTTGCGTATAATAATAGCTATCAAGCGAGTATCCAAATGGCTCTGTATGAGGCATTGTATGGACGGAGGTATCGTACACCGTTGTGTTGGGTCGAGGTAGGGAAAATCATGTTTCCTTACTGCATGTGTTGAAAGACATGGATGAAAAGGTAAAGCTTGTGTGTGATCGCTTGAAAGCGGCTACGGATCGGTAGAAGTCTTACGCAGATTTGAAGCGTAGGGAGATTGAATATGCGGTTGGTGATCGAGTGTTCTTGAAAGTGTCACCGTGGAAGAAGGTGATGCGGTTCGGACGTAAGGGTAAGCTTAGTCTGAGGTTTATTAGACCATATGAGGTTGTGGAATGTGTTGGTCCTGTGGCTTATCGGTTGAGGTTGCCTCCCGAGTTAGAGAAAATACATGATGTGTTCTATGTATCTATGTTATGGAGGCATCAGTCGGATCCATTACATGTTATGGCAGTGGATCATATTGAGTTAAGGCCAGATTTGTCCTTTGAGGAAGAGTCGGTGGAAATCCTTGATTCTAGTAGCAAGGTTCTTCGTGGCAAGACGATAGAACTTGTTAAAGTCTTGTGGCGACATCGAGGTGTCGAGGAAGCCACTTGGGAGAGCAAGACAGATATGTTAGAGCAATTTTCGCATTTATTTCCTCAAGGTAAATTTTGAGGATGAAATTTCTTAAGAGGAGGAGAGTTGTAACGCCCCAGTTTTAGGTCTAGCAGTTTTGGGGTTCGGTTTGAGGGTCCAGTAGACCGGTATTAGAGGTTCGAGATAGTTTCGAGATTAAATCAGATTAAATATTTTTGAAGGTGATAAAAATATGGAAAATGCTCTAAAATCATTATTTAATATATTCATGATTGTGGTAAAATCAATTTTGGAAAATGTGTTTTGGAAATTGAACATTTTGAACTAGTGACCAAAATGCAAACTTTGAAAACTATTTTAGTGGCTATTTTGTAAAGGGTCAAAACTTTGAATCTTTAAGAAGCTAATGGCCCAAAAGTCTAATTTTAGACTTCATCCTTTAATTGGCTCTTTTAAAAAGTGTTTTGGAAAAATAAAAGAGGTTGGAGAGAATTAATTGATAATTAATTCTTTTAAAACAAAAGTCACGTAACTAACTTTCTCAAAAATCTTTTCTCTCAAAATATCTCCAGCCAAACACTATTTTCTTCTTCTAAATCATCAGGTAAATTATCTTTTTCTTAAATCTTTTGATTTCTAATGGATTCACAATGATTTTTAAGTAAAACCTTATTGTTTTAATTTTGTTTTCACATGTAAAATCAGCCAATTAAGGGAGAAAGCATGCATTAGAGGTAAGGTTCATTCTTCTCCTCTAATGAAAGGTTCTTTACTAAAATTCCCAAGTTGTTGATCCTTTATAATTGTTTTCTAATGAGTTTTGATAGTTTAATTGAGGAAAATTGGTTTAATTGTGATTTGATTGGTGAAATTAGTAGATTTTTGAATTGGATCTGTTTTGCTAGGTTCTTGATCAGGTTAGGTCATGATTTTGATGTTTAATAATGTTAAAAACATGGATTTAATATTGTAATCCCGAAACTAGTTGAATCTCTAATATTAAAGGTTGTTAGTTAAGGGGTTTTGTGATGTTTTTGGTGTTTAATCATTGCTGGAAGTAAAAAGATGTTGTAAAAAGGGTTTTTAGATGCTAATTGATGGAGTTTGATGTATCGAAATGTTGTATTATGGCTGGGTTAAGATTGGATGGTGTTTGAGGTTGATTTCGATAAGTTTCGGATGGTCTTTGAGTGGTCAACTTGTGAGTTGCGAGAATTTGCTTTGAGGCAATGGTTTGGATGCATTTTGATGCATGTTTCCTCTAGTTTTGTGTGATCAAAATAGGGGATAATCAAGGTGAGGTAGCTTGAAGTGGTTAGAGGCTTGCCAGGAGTTCGATTTGCTTTGGCGACCAAGGCGAAGTGAAATCAGTGAGTGTAAACTGGTTTTAAATGAATCCTAAAGGTTTGCAAATGGTGTTGGGAGTTTAGGTTAAGCGTGAAATACTTAACTAAGCTCAGGCGTAAGTTTCCCTCTTTTGTTCTTAGTATCATATTGGATATGAGCATGATTGATTACATGTTTTGGGCTTTAAACATGGTTTGTTTTACTTACTGTAAATGCATGGTTTTGAGTACATATGCAATTGTTTAAAGGTAAATGAAATGCTAGTGAGCATTGGTTTTCATTATGGTTGGGAATGGGTTATTGCTTGGGCAATGTGGTTTTTGTTTAATGCATTGTAAAACAATGAGTAAATGGTTTTGTTAATGATATATTGTCTATGTGACAAGGTAAGAAACAATCAGATATAGTTGGCATGCCATAAGATTAAAGTGCACTATAATATATACTAAAAATCGATCGTGGCCATGGGTCTTCGAGGTATGGCCGTTTAACTAGGCCACTCGGACTATTGGAACATCACTTGGGGTATGCGGTTTAACTAGGCAACCCAAGATGATGGTGATCTTGCGGTTTAACTAGGCAAAACTCGCAGTTTAACTAGGCGAGGTTGTCAAATCTTGTGGTTTAATTAGGCAAGGTTTGGGTATCATGCGGTTTAACTAGGCATGGTATGAGAATCCGTGTATCTGATATGTATATGGATAGGGGTGACTATCCAAGGTAAGGATTGTGTGCCCGGGGTCACTATAAATGCCAATATATGAAAGTTCATGTATTGAACCTATTTTATAATACTTTGGGATTTAAGCATGGTAATATGATTTAATGCTTTGGGATTTAAGCTTGTGGTTTATAAAGGTTTTGCATAATGTTGATATGCATGTTTTTATTTGGAATCAATGTGATGCTTTGGTTGTAAGCATGGTTTGAAAACAAGTGTTTGATTTTCAAAGGATTTTAATTGCATCATTGTTTTAAGAGCATCCTCACTAAGCATGTGTGCTTACGCTATCTTTTTCCTAATGAAGCAGAGCATTGAGGTTTGGGGCAGCAAAGACAAAGTCTAAGTGATCCAAAGACAAGACTACTTTGAGTATGAACTCGGTTATAGTTTTCGGTTAATAAGGCAATGTGTTCGCCATGTTTTTGGGATAAGTAATTCTGTCTTTCCCCTGGTTTTGAGCAGGGTTAATGCTGTATTTTGGTGTTGGATTGTTGTTGATAACCATGCTAATGGTTTTGTTTATGGTTGATGCTAGGTGGTTGCCTAGGTATGCATCTAGGTAGCTTTGGTTGAATGACATGCTTTGATGAATCTAACATGTTGATTATGGTACTAGAAATATGTTGGAATGTTGCATATGTTGGAAAATGTTCAATTGAGTATTTTGGCATGTTTGGTGAGTGTTTTAGGGTGCATGCCTATAGATTGATCTTTTGAAAGTATTTGAATTGTTATGGTTGCTTAATCTTGGTGCAAGTGATGGATTATGAAAAGATGCATGGTTGTATGTGTGAATGTGTCTTGTTAAGATCCAAATGCATTTATATTCGAGTGAAAAACCAGCTAAAATAACATTACAGGCCCAGACGTACCGATACGTGGGAGACTGTATCGGTACGGCTAGGTAAGAATTGGGTAGGGGTTCCGATACGGGTTGAGGTGACGGGTTGAGGTGTACCGGTACGCTATTACGTTACTGGAAAATGCTTTTTGGGACAAAACTTGAGTATCGGAACACTAAGTGTCTGTATCGGTACGACTATTAAACCTTCTTAGCTTGGATTTCAAAATCAACCAAGCGTACTGGTATAGTACACGGCGTACCAAAATAGGGCTGGTCAATAATAAGCTCCGTATCGATATGGTTTCTCGTGTATCGATACAGCTGGCTGTTAATTCTATCAATGTTATGGAAGTTGAGTTCTGTTTTCTTTCAATTTAGTCCCGAAATCTTGTTTCGGCAATTGTCTGAGTTTGGATAGTTAGGTTGAGTTAAGAATTAATGTACAAGCACGTAATCTGGCTAATTGAGGATTGGTAACCCTAATTTCATCAATGGCCATGTAATTTACAAGTTTTACGTTTTAATCCCCTAAGTGAATTGTATGCAATTAGTTGTCATTCTGTGGTCCGTTTCCTTTGTAATCTTATACGTTGTGAGCCTGATCACTTAGGATTAATAATACGCATCTAGACAAGATTAAAGGAAAAAAGTGGACCAATTTTTGTAATCTTTCTCAGGTTTGCTTCGGCAAACCTAATGTAGCTCACTCGGTTTGGTCAGGCATCTATGCCGGGTTGAGGGGGTTACATCAGCTAGGGCAGATTGCCAATGCATTTAGCAATCGACCCAGAGAGCCTTGCCAAGTGATACTAAGGATGCTCAGCACAAAGGCAATGAGCAATGCAAAGCAGTAACTCTTCGAAGTGGTAAGCAATGTTAAACAGAGATGGCTGCCAAGCAGTCAACGTATTCCAAAGCTGAGAAGCTGATGCCAACAAGGGATACCAAATAAGCAAAAATGAAAGATGATGATGCCAGACCAACTTCTGAAGCTAACCCATCATATGATGCCAACCAGCAGAATGATGCCATACAACAAAATGATGCCATACAAGAACCCAATGCTAGCACCACCTTGGCAAAGCCAGTGGAGCCATAAGTTATGCATCTGCCACCACCTTTTCCAACTTGACTTCAAAAGCATAAGTAAGTTCAGCAATTTAAGGGCTTCTTAGAAGTTCTTAAGCAGCTGCAAATCAACATACCTTTGGTGGAAGATCTTGGGCAAATGCCCAGCTACGTGAAATTTATGAAAGACATCCTGTCCAAAAAGAGGAAGTTAGGAGATTTTGAGATTGTAGCCCTCACAGAAGGATGCAGTGTCATGATACGTAACCGATTGCCACCAAAGCTGAAAGATCTAGGAAGTTTCACTATTCCTTGCACCATTGGCAATAGATTTGTAGGTAATGCACTGTGAGACTTGGGTGCCAGAATAAATTTGATGCCATTATCTGTTTTTAGAAAGCTCAGCATAGAATAAAGACCTACTACGGTGACACTTCAGCTAGCAGATCGATCTTTTACGCATCCCAAGGGTAAGATTAAGGATGTGCACATGAAGGTAGACAAATTTATATTTCCTACTGATTTTATCATTTTAGATTATGAAGCTGATGTGAATGTGCCGATTATATTTGGTAGACCTTTCCTTGCCACGGCCAGAGCTTTAATCGACGTTCACAAGGGTGAACTTACTATGTGCATGAATGATCAACATGTTACATTTAACGTGTTTCAAGCTATTAAATATGCAGATGATCCCGAGGAATATCAAACCGATGAGATGTTAGAATCACTTTTCACGATGGACTTGGCAAAGTTATGCCAAGATACAGATGACGATGCCAGAGAGCTGGATGGCAATGATGAGATGATTGACGAAATAGGTTAGTATTGAAAAATAGAGCAATTTAAAAATTGTACATATGCAATTAAAGGCATAAAAACCTAACTAGATTATCGCTAATGGGCAAAGTTTCGTATGGCTCTGCAAGAAGGGCTTCTATGGGCCACTATATGCATGTTTGGTTCTAAAAAGGGTACCCAAATTGTCCTCGTTGTCCCCTACTAAGGGTAGCAAGGCCCTCAGTCATCACCCATTATAGGCTCCTTTTAACCGGGTTCAATTTATGGGACCCATTCCTTTTATGTCCATACGGAGAAACGATATTCCACGAAAACATAGAGTACTAGAGCCCCGAAGGTACTTGCTAGGCCTATACGGAGGAACAATATCCCCACGAAAGCAATAGCATTTCCCCTACTTAAACGACCGGGTATGCTATGAAAAAAATACGTTAAAATAATACCCGAATATATAAGCCAATATTAATTTATATGACACTTAAACTCGATATTAATAAAAATGGTAATCAACTTACGGCTCGACTTTTTTCTTTTTAAAAAGTACTTAACGGAGTCGCAATCTGTCATCGGGGTTTCTTGACACCCAAAAAAAATTAAAATATTACAACGGTGGAAAATCACGTCGGCCTCAACTCCCACACAATAGGTACTCAAAAATCTTTTTTTTCTAGTTTAGATTTAAGATTTAAAAATAAAAACACAAAAAATTGATTTTTAAACTAAAACCCCTTATATAATTCTATTTTTATTTTGATTCGAAAGAAAAAAAAACTAAATATGCAAAAGGGAACCGAAAATTACCTCTTTTTTTATTAAACTCAAAATCTCCTCTTTTTACAATTTTTTTCTTGAATAAACTCTCATTTCCCCCCTTTTTTTTACAAAATCCCCCTACATTTTTTGTTTGGTTCGATTTTATATCTGATCTTAATACAATAACAACCCTATTTTTTCTTACCCTGTAGATTTGGTGGCCAGATTTTGTGGGATGTCAGGGTATGGGCATGGATGATGGACGGGGTATGGGTGAGGGGTAGGTTTTTTTAGGGTTTAGGTTATAGTAGATTAGGTTTTAGGGTTAGTGGTTTAATTTGAGAATTGATCTCCGGAGTTGAAGGTTGTGGTGTAACGCCCCGATTTTGGGCCTAGCAGTTTGGAGGGTTGTTTAGATGGTCCAGTGGACCGGGTTATGGATTCGAGTCGGATTCGGGAGTAAATATTTTTCGGTAAGATAAAAATGTGGAAAATGGTTAAAAACCATATTTTAATATATGATTAATAATGGTGGAAACAATTTTGGAAAATGAGATTTGGAAATGTAACATTTTGGTTAGTGACCAAAATGCAATTTTTGAAAACTATTTTTGAAGTGACCCAAATGAAAAGGGTCAAATTCTTAGAATCCTTAAGGAGCTAATTTACCAAGTGTTGGCTGGTGATTTCTCCCTTCAATTAAAGTATTTTTAAAATGTGTTTTATGGATTAATTAAAAGGGAAGTGGTTATTTGAGTTGGTTATTTGCTTTTAAAGAAAATTCATGTAACTTTTTCCTAAACCTTTTCTCTCAACTCCTTTTCTACCAAACACTCAGAATCTCATCAAAATCTAGAGGTAAGAGATACTTTTACTCAGATTATTGATTTTTAACTTGATTCTTTAGCTTTGTTTTACAAAATCTCATTGGAATCTTATGTTTTCTTAGCTTTAAACAAGCCAATTAAGGGAGAAATCACACAATAGGGGTAAGGTCCATGATCTCCTCTATTGAATGGTTCTTTATTGATATTCCCAAGTGTTTGATCCTTGATTTATGGTTTATAATCTGATTTTTATGTTTTTATGTTGAATTAATTGAGGTAATTGGGTGATTTTGGATGAAATACTGAGAGGTCCGTATTGGATCTGTTTTCAGTAATAAAGATTGGTTTTAATCACATTTTGGATGTATTGTTATGTTGATAAGTTGTTTTTCTCAATAGAATCCCATAACTCTTGAATCCCTAGTTGTTTAGGTTGTTGGATTGGTGTTTTGCGGATTTGCTGTGGCTGTTTGATTGTTGGAAGTATTTGGATGTGTAAATCCTATTTTTGAGTGTTAATTGATGATTATGGAAGTATTAGATTGATAGATCATGGCTGGGTTATGTTTGGAAAGGGTTAGGTGATGTTTTCGGTTGTTGTGGTTGGGTAATTGTGAGAGGATTGCGGAAGTCCGTGAAAAATTGTTGTTGCAGTGTTCGAATGCATTGAGATGCATTAATCCTCTGTTGTAGTGTGGTTAAAATAGGGGAGGTTGATCCGGAAGTGATCGGTGAAGCTTTGGAGGCTTCAGACGCTTGATTTTGCATTGGCGAATCGAAGTTTCGTGTATCGATAAGTAAGAATGTGGATTCCAGCTTGAGAATGTTTTAAAGGTGGTTTATGAGAGTTTAAACTTAGCTTGATACACTGGTTTAAACTCATAAGTAAGTAAATGTGGTTTTTCTCTCTCGGTCGTGCTAGATTGAAATGGTTTTATGCACTTGTTTTGAATTACATGTTACCTACTGTTTAAGCATGTTTTAAAGTATTTGAAATACTGTTTTTAAGCATGAAATGCTGAAGGATGCACATGGTAAGTGATCCTTGTAAGTATGTGGTTTATACTTGTGTTTAAAGCATGTGATGTTGCTTTGGAAAAATGGTTTGGTGAATGCTTGTTAAAAATAGTGAGGTAAACAATAAATGGTTAATTATATTGGCAAGTGATGTGGTTTTAAAATTGTTATCAGATATAGTTGGTCAGCCATAGGATTGGTAGTGCACTATAATAAGTCACCTTGGATGTTGAGGGGTTTAGATCCGTGTACCGAAATCTCCATCCAAGTACCCTAACGGTAGAGGGGTTTTACAGTATCGTATACTCCCGTTAGTGGATTAAACATCTAACCGAGGTAAGGGGTCGGTGTCCCTGTGGGTTGAAAGTGTACCCCGTTGTTAGGTACCGCGATTGTGATTGTATCACTATTTCCGGTTGAGATGGCTTGAAGTGTTGAGTAAACACTTGTTGAATCCGTGTATTCGATGAACTCTTTTGGTAAATGAACTTGGTTAATGATCACTTGTGAGCCAATATAATTGGCTGATGTATCATTGAAAAGTTTATGTATGAGATTTATACATGTTTACTCTTTAAGCTTTGCATATAGTTGTTATGCATGGGAATGCTTAAATCGAGGTTGAGCAGTGGGACTTGCTGTTGATTAATGATACATGTTGCATATGGTTTAATATGTTGGTTTTAAAGATGTAAAGTGCATGTTTTAAAGGCATAATAATGTTTAAGTAATGTTTTAAAAGATGATTGAAATATGATCTCTATATAATATTGTGAAATGATTTAAATGCATTGATGGTGTGTTGTTTTTGAGCACTCTCACTAAGCCTAGTGTGCTTACACTCTCTTTAACCATCAATGTAGAGAATTAAAGGTTTGGAAGACAGCGGGAAGCAAGGGATCGGTGCAAGACTTGGTAAACAAAGTATGTTTTGAATTAGACTATAAGTAGTAAGGGATACCTAAATTAATTAAATCCTAAAAACTTAGGGAAACCTAATATCTTATGAATTATCTTGAATCAAAAATAATTAATTTGATTAATTTTAAACTAGCATCCCATTAAGCCAAGGATACTATTTAAAATGAGTCAAGTTAATAATTACGATTTTAATTGAGTTTTCATCTAAGTCGAGTGCCAATTTTATCCTAAAATAGTTAAGAGAAGGTAAATTAATTTAATTAATTTAACATTCATCCAAATAAGCCAAAGGCAAATTTAAATAGATTAAATTAATTTGAACTCTAAATCTAACTAAAAGCTTTAACTAACCTAAAACCTAAATTTAATTTAATTAATTTAAACTTACACCCTAATACGCCAATGGCATAATTTAAATTAATTAAATTAAATTTCTAGATTCTAAGGCTAGACCTAAAAGCTCACTATCAAACACGAACTAAATAAGCCATACTCGAATATAATAAAGTAACCAAACAAGAAATAAAGATTAAATTAAAATTTAAACAAAATACAAAACTGAAATTAACCATGAATGCAATAAGGGGAAAATATTTAAGAAACTGAAAAGTATGGGCTAATGAGGAATCTGACCACTAAAAAAGAGCCAAAATGGAGTAAAACGGGGTTTTAGGGATCAAATGGGGTATTAGCCCCTTCGTAAAATCGGATTTATACCACAAAGGGACCATATTGGAAACATCTCAAAAGCTTCAGGGACTGCGAATGTGTTTTAAGAAAACAAAAGGACTTAAAATTTAACTTGAAAACACTAAGGGACGAAAGGATGATAAACCCATTTACAAGTCAAAATTAGGTCCGAAATCAAGGATGTAATTGAAAACAAAGTAAAACAAATGGGGACTGGAGGTGTAGTTTTGAAACGTGGAAGGACAACGGGGACGATACTGAAAGGGCGGGGGACTCTTTAAACTAATAGAGAATTTTTCTTTGGGGCTCGGGTATAAAACAAAAGCTCAAAAGCCAGCCCCTTCTTTTGCTTCATTTTTATATGTTTCCTTTAAATAAACCCGAAAACCTCTAAAGAAATTCTCCCCAAACCCAAAAAATCGGTCATAAACCGTCGTGCCAAACGTCGCTGAACGCCGTTAAACGGCGCTGACAACCTAAAAACGAAGCCCTTTCAAAACCTTTTTTGCCAGAAAACCAAGCACAAGCCTTCCCCTTTTAAAAACGATTTCAAAATCCCTCATTTCAACCAAGACTGAAGCCTTTTTTTTTCTTAAAAAACGTTCAAAACCCCCGCCAGAAACCGAAACTTTGTCCGACGCCTTGTCGATTCACCCTTAAAGGCACGAAGGCCACATATTTGCTACCGAAAGAAGACACGGCCACCAGAAAGACGAGGGTAAACTTTCTAAAACCATAGATCTATTATTTTTTATCTATGCATGCAATTAAATTTTAGAAAAATAAAGATACCTCAAACTCTTTGCTTTCTCTATTGATTTTTGGAAATTCCCCTAATTTTGGATTAGGGTTACAATGTTTAGGGCTTATCTTATATAGCCTTTAGAATTTATAATAATTAAAATAAAGAAAAAGAAATCCTAAAATCCCTATTGGTCGATTTGCGTATATTTAGCCGGATTCATGTCTGCCTCTAAGGGTGTCTGCTCTAAAATTCTAGGCTTGTATATACGCACTCTGACATTCGTCCTTCTTGTTTTTTTGCATGTCGTGGCTGAACAGAAGAGGGACCAGACATAGATTGAGGTTGTTGGGAAGTTCACGATCGAGCACGTGGTGAAGTTAAAGATCGGGAGTGCAATACACGCATGCGTGTGGAATGGCAAAGGGCGTGCATGTGGCGCGTGGGGAGCTGAGGAATCATCTCATCTTTGCATCTAGATCGTCAGATTCAATTTGGATCTGACGGTTGATAATTAACTACACAGAAACATAAGGGTATTAGGTTATTTTAGATTAGGGTTTTAGAACATTTGGGCTCCACTCGGGCTTTATGTAATATATTTTTTTTGGATTTTTTATTGTAAATGGACTTTAATAAGTTAATGGGCTTTTGTTTATTTAACTAGTCTTTTTGGTTTTTTCAGTTTTGTATAATAATAATAATAATAATAATAATAATAATAATAAATAGTAATATAAATAAGAAAAGACCAACCATTATTTATCCCAACCTAATAATAATAATAATGTTTTTGGGTTTTAATAATAAGTAATGATAAGAGAATATAATAGTAATAATAATAATATTTTTGGACTTTTCAAACCATGATAATAAATAATATATTAAATAAGTAATATATTGATAATAAATAATATAGATAATTATATATTAATAATAAATATAGTATTCTAATACTAATAATAATATTTTGGGTTTCAATAATAATAATAATAATAATAATAATAATAATACTTACAAAAGCCCATTATTATTATTATGAAATTTAACAAAATGTAAAAACGGGTTAATACCCAGATAAAATTGGTGATTTCATACAACTAACCGAATATGTCAAGAGAGTCTCCAATATGGTATCAGTATTTCCCTCTCCGTTTTCTTGAACCACTTTTTGAACCATTTCTTTAGAGAATCCCATGCCTACAAAATGATCAATCAATTTGGATTTCGAAGAACTAGCCGACGAGATTGCCTTCATTCCAGAAAAAAAGAATAAAAATTAAGCATCATTTCTTAATAATCATCTTTCGAATAGATGGATATGTGTGTGTGTAAAACAACTCACAGAGTACTGAAGGAGAGTTTCAAGTATCAAATTAGAGTTCTTCTCGCCTGGACAATAGAGAAGTAGGATTGTAAATGAGATTAGGATAGAAACTTGTGCTCTAAGTAAAGACCTTGAAGCTTTACCTTTTTTTTTCAATTGCTTGCACGACAAGTTTCTCGGAAAACCCCATCCCAACAAAACGACCAGTTAAGCTGAAATTTGGAGAATCTGCAGACGAGCTTACCTTGAAGACCATAAAAGTTAAACCCGAGTTAGTTTTGAAAACATGGAAAAGTTTTAATGATGTAAAATTTAAAATTTATACATCATTAAAACTTCTCCATGTATATAATTGTTATACATGAAGCCATTCAAACATGATGACATGATTGTTTTCTTTCCCATGACCTTTAATTTGTGTATCGATTTTGGCACTAAACTTTAAAATGCTTCAATTTTAGGTACTAAACTTTCCGACAGTCATTGTCGGTTAATCGTTGCCCATCACTTGTTTCTATTCCTGGAAAGATCAGCACCAAAATACTCGCATTTTACTCTTCTTTCTTCTACTAGGATTGATTTTTCACAAAACTCACTCAAAATTGACTAAAATTAAGCTAAAAGTTCAACGTGCTAAGACTCTGATATCCTTTGACAACTATCCAATGAAGCTAGTTTTAAATTATGAGGTTCATTTTCTCAAAAGAGTACCTTCCACCATTTGAATTTTCGAAACAAACGCCCAAACTCTTTAAATTTGAAAAAATTCTAAAAATATTTTTGTGTGTGTTTAATTTCATGAATTTTAAAGAAGTTTTAAAAATCTAAACAATCAAAATGACAGAGGACAATGAGACAAGTTTATTCATATTTAGAGTGACTGCAAAAGACTTTGGAAAATGACATTTCTAACCACAACTAAAAATGGATGAAAATTCTAACTTTGATGAAAAAGAAACGAGGTCAATGAGTTAGCCACCAGTTCTATAATTGAAACCACAATTAATTTAAAGTTTAATGATAAAAGAATATTGAACTTCCATTACTTTTTCTTGTTTAAACAAAATAATAATAATAAAACTTACCCAAAACGATTCCTTTCCCTTACTTCTCATTCTTTACCTCAATCCAAACATAGGGTAAAACAATTTACATGACAAAAAAAAAAAAACCAGACAAATACTATAACTGCAATGCCATGTGAAGTAATTACCTCGGTTGTGCCCAAAGCAGCTTTCCCAATTGCAAGCAACACTCGTGAGTTAGAGGAGATGGAGATACCATCATCACTCATTTCCAGCTCGTCTGATGTATCACCACCCCAACCATTCTGATCCTACACAAAGTTACAGAAATAATATAACATAACAGAGACGGACGTATGATTTTATGTAAGGGATACAAACTATTAGAAAGCTATATTAGAAATGTAAGAACTGCAAAATTACAAAATGTTAAAGGATGCGAAATTAGATTGTCAATAAAAAATACAAATGAAATATTTAAACTATAGAAGAATTTAAAATTTTTAGAGATGCAAGGGTGCGGCTGCCCCAATACCGGTCGGTCCATCCCTACCAGAGAACCCACCCCACAACTGATAATTTGCTAAGAAATACAAGATAGAACAAGTCTTAAAAATAACAAGTAAATAAGAATAAACAATACCATTTTCCTTGAGCCCAAGAACAGATTCTTAACATGTTAAAAACCACAAGAAGATCAACGGTCACTCTACCCTTGGTAAATTGTGTTTGTTTTCTTGGCACATAACCAACCAACAATGGAAGTTGAAGGTAGATTTCCGACAATCATCACAAACCAACAACAACTAGAAAGTCCAACATGTTCATGTTTTAGTCACTAAACTTGCCCTAACAATCTCTTCTTGTAGCTGAAGAGAGGAATGCTAACCTACTTATTTAGATAGTTGAAATCAGTAAAAGAAATTGTTTAGTTAAATAGTGGAATGAGAAAGGTTGGTAGGGGTAATTTATGATCATATGAAGAGGTATGAAGGAAGTAAATAATTGATTATTATTCTTTTGTTTTGGTTAAATTATACCTAGATTTTTTAATCAAATTGATATGAATTTAATAGAAATGATTATTAAGTCATTAAATTTTTCATGGAATTAATGTAACGACATGCATGACAATTCACATGTATTTTTCGTTGTTGCGTGACTGTATTTTCTCATGATAAATTTGTTTAAAAATTTTACCTTAGGATTTACGGTCTATTGGTGTGCGTGAATCGAATTTTTTCAGGGTAAATTGGGTTTGAATGGTCGCTCTCGTAGTTAGATTCTGCAATATTCAGTTTGAATTGGTCGACCAATAAATCAGTTACTGATGATTATACTGACTAATACCCAATCCTTTTAATCAAATTAAATTATTTAATAATTATTTTCTGATTTGTAAGAAAGAATGAACGTTTGAGTTTTTTTTTTTAATTATTTAATCGATCAATTTTGGTATTGAAATGAAAATTTTGCCGCAGTACACGCACTTACATACTGTGGATGACCAGATACATGTATATAATGTTGAATTGTGAAATGCATCATTCTTTAATGATCGATTCTAATCCATTAATTTTATGATTTAAAAATTATTTTTTAAATGTAGATTAATAATACGTTGAAAAGAAAGAGTATTTTAATAGATTCAAAAGTTTCTTCAAACCCATGCTTTTATGTATTATAGATTAAACTTTTTTACACATTAACCAAGTACCTTTATTGATAAATAAAATAAAACCAAAACATAACTTAATAGAGGTTTTAGAGCATCCAAAAAAACAAAATAAAAAATCTAAAAA
The DNA here is from genome assembly GCA_019671005.1 of Hibiscus mutabilis. Taxonomy (NCBI): domain Eukaryota; kingdom Viridiplantae; phylum Streptophyta; class Magnoliopsida; order Malvales; family Malvaceae; genus Hibiscus; species Hibiscus mutabilis. Next base: position 39,445,981 of record CM033738.1, read on the forward strand.
GAAAAGATAAGTGTTGCACCAGTTAGATAGACACTTCCTCTTGCACCAAAGAAAATTTAAACGGTCCATTGTATGAAGGGTCCCTGGGGAGTTGTCGAAACAAGAACTGGACGAAATCCCCAAAATCGGCAACCACCTTTCACGCCTATTCTAAAAAACGGCGATTCACTATAGATTACACCAGCAAACAACCCAAAAGGGGATCAAGCTCTATGTGGCCACCGACAAACATGAATCAGAAACAAACGTTGTGAGGGTCATCGTATGAACACTGAAAACCTACAAAACTAACCATAAAAACGTGCCATAAAGACAGAGAAAACGTGCCACATAGGAAGAAGAAAGTGCAACAAAATGTGCGAAGAAAAAAACAAAACAAATAAAAAATAACAATTGAATATGAATCACCGACGGTTGACAACCAGTATAAAAACTGGTGTCGGCGCCGATTAAACAAAGAAAAAGATTAAAAAAAACGGCTATGATCGAAAGAAAAAGATAAAAGGGGCTAGGGTTTAGGGAGTAAGCGGCGCTTAACTATGTTGACGAAGTCACAAAAATATTACAACCAACATTAGATTAAACTTTTTTGACATATAATGGAAAATATTGATAATATAATTAAAGTAAACATGTTAATTTAGCGTTCATGTAGCGATCAACAGAGTACATTTTATGATCAGGAAAGGTCAACGATCTAATATGATTGAATTCTCTTTTGTGATAGTTTATTGATGCAATCAAAAACATTAGTGGAGCAATCTACAAGATTGATTTTCTTAATTTTCATTCCTAAATTTATATGGCATATAGTTGGTTAGAGACTTAGATTTTGATCATGGTTGTTGGGTTTTAATCCAAGGTGAATGACGTAATTAAGGGAAACTAAAAAGCTAGAAAATAAAAAATCAGACCAGCAAAACAGGTCCATTGAGCAACAATGACAGACATGAGATGAAACACTGGAGAAATGAAGCATGAAACAAAACTCATTGTCTCTATCCACCTATACACTTAGAGATCGAAGTAGGAGTGATGAGTGAAACCAACAATCTTACAGTATGCTTCGCAAAATAGATCTAACTGCATCGGCAAACGAACCACAAAAAGGGATCAAAATACCGAAGACCATAGACAACCGCAAATCAGAGTCTAGCGTCGTGAGAAAACTATCCACTAACACAAATCTACCACAAAAGTAGGCGAAAATGTGCCATAAGATAAAGGAAAAGTGTGCCACAAGCCAAAGAAAAAACTACAATAAAATCAAAACATATAAAAAATAGGCTAAATGGGCATTTTTGCTCTTGAGTTCGACCCAAAAAATCAATTTCGCCCCTCGCTGAAAAACGCACTCAATGTGGCCCTTATGTCCACGTAATCGATTAAATTAGCCCATTGACTAACGTTGACCAACATTTTCGTCAATTCCTGCGTGACGGGCCGTTAAATCCCGCACGATCAACCATCCCAGCCAGCTGGCATGCCGCGTCACGCATGACATGGAAAAAATGCTAACGTGATATATGTCCTATGTGGCACTTTTAAAAAAATAAATTTATTAATAAAAAATATTAAATTCTTTGATTGATTAAAAATAAAAATTAATTAAGATAAAGAAAATTCTCTGACCGTAATGAATGCTTCTAATGAATGCTGAAGGGACTCTTGGAAACCAATCGATTTTTTGAAAAAATTGAAGGAAAAAATCAGACCTTTTAAGGAAAAGAACTCTCTCTGAAAAACGAAACCCTTTGGAAGCCAACTTTATCTTCTTCTTCTTTTTTGCTTATTGAAGCTGTTTATTGAGAAAAATTTTGTCGATTCAAAACACCATTCATTTTGCTTGTCGCTTCATCTGTAATCGGTAAATTTTGTATACCTCAGGCGATTTTTATTTTTGAGATTTTTAGAGTTTGTAATTTGTTCTTATTTTTTCATTTTGTAGAAGTTTTGGGTTTCAAACTGGAAAGAACAGTGTAAGGGGCAAGTTGGTGAACAAAAAAAGGGATAAAAAACGAAGCTTGTTTCTAATCTTAAAACTTGCAAAGGTAAGAATATTTGGGGTTTAAAACCCGAAAGAGACAATGCAAGGTGGTCTCATGTGACATGAAATGTTTATATATTCTAGTTCTTTATATTTTAAGATTTTGTTTGCATAAAAGTTAAAGGTTCAAATTGAATACTGATTGAGAATGTTGACATTGACTGAGTTTCTATTGGGATTGAATGAGTTTATATTTTTAGACTAAATTTTTTATTGCATTGTGATGAATATAGCAAAGATAAGTCTGAATGTGATTGAATTTTGAGATTGACTAAGTTTGACTAACTTTATTATATTGAATATTAACATTATGTTGTTTTTTCCTACAAGTTGGACAATAACATAAACTTATTTGTGTTAGAGTATTTTCATGGTGAAAAATTTGTTAGTTACCTAGGTTTGAGTAGGTCGATTACAAGAGTAAAAAACCTCAAGTTGACCCTGATAGACTATGTTATTGAGATATAATTGGTAACATAAAGGATTTGGGGTATGACAATGATGCATGTGTGTATTATAGGGTACCAGGGGTTACCTTTAGTACATATGCATTAGTGATTGTTCTGGATGATGACGTAGTTAGGCGGTGTCTGGGATTTTTAAACACTAGGAGTGTTGTACAACTTTATGTGGACCATACACATAATTATGCAAAATTTTCAAAGGTTAATGAAGTAGGTGAAGACATTAATGTGGGTGCTGATGAAAATACATTAAATGTTAAAGGTGTACTGATAAGTGTTCAAAAGTACTATTTTTCTTACCCTTTTTACTCATATTATTGTTAGACTTAGGCTCATATTAGTTGCATAATTAGCCATTCATGCATTAATCCATGTTTCCTTCCATCGTTGAGCTTGATTACATAACTTGGTAGTTTTTGTAGGAAAAGATGCTGCTTTGGTGTGTTTTGTGTGTATATGCAGGATCACTTGCCAAAGCAAGGCTAGAGCTAGTTGCCAGCGCAATACATGAAGGATATGCCGAACTAGTTGCCAGGGTAATGCATGAAGGAGACGCCGAGCCAGTTGCCATGGCAATTGTCGACAAGAGCAAATGTGATATGATAGTCGAAATTGATGACTATACAAGCCCAAGATGACGTGGAGCAAAGCCCAAACCCAAAGGAATTTGATTTCCATGCAGAGATTAAAGAAGAATTAAATTCCAAGAAGATAAGAGAAGTTCTAGTAGGAATACAATTATAATAAAGAATTATATTCTTTAAAGATAATTTAATTCCAACTTAAACTCCTCCTCAAAGAAGGACTTTGGTCTAGCCCTATAAATAAGATAGAGATTTCGACAAGACAAAGAGAGCAAAATAGGGGAATTTCGACAAGTCCAAGGAGGGCAAGAGGAGAGAATTTTCGACAAGAATCTAGGGCAAAGAGGATTTCGACAAGCCTCCTTCTTCATCTTTTTCTTTCTTGTTCGATTGGGTTCATGCTAGGGATTATTTATCTTGTGTTTCTTTGGAACCTAGCCATGAAATAAATATATTTGGCTATGGTTATTGTGTTTTGTGGTTGTGAGAAACTATTGGTTTTTGTTTAGGTAATAAGAGTTTGCACTTTTCTATTTCAAGGTTTATTCATTCTTGGTTCTTATTCTTGTTTGCGAGTGAATTGGGAGAGGATCTCGTGATTTCATCTATTTATCTAATATCGGGAGAGTTAGATTCAAGAAACGAATGAATATGATCTTTATTCAATCTATTGATGGTGAAGATTAATCCGGCTTAGGAATAAGTTAAGGATTTCAACGGCTAAGAGGAACGCAAGATTGGTTGTTGTTCACCCTTGATTCACGCAGGGATGTATTATCAAGGCATGCACAAGTAGCTAGAGTTTCAACTTAGAGATAAGAAGAAACCATTGAAGAATGCTCTGCCGAACCTTGAAGGTTGCTGCCCAGACTCCCAAGTAGTTGCCCAACTAGTTGCCCAGGCAACCATCGATTAGTTGCCAAGGCAACCCCGTTGTGTAAGTTGCCACGGCAACTGAGTCGCCCGTGCACTCTTTTACCAAAACGATCCAATCGGCTATCACACCTCAACTCACGATAACCTGGCCTATCTCTCTCTCATTTGATCTCATATTTTCTTTTATTTTGTTGCTTTCTAGTTTAGTTATTAGTTAAACTCCCATAATCCTTTATTTGTGTTTTTACTTTTTACAGTGCAAGAGACTAGATTCTTGAAGTAGCACCAATCCCTGTGGAGACGATATCTTTTATACTATAACTTGCGACGTGTATACTTGCACATTTGTGTAGCACTTATTACGCACAACAAGTTTTTGGCGCCGTTGCCAGGGATTGACAATAGCGACTTTGTTTTTATTTTCTTGCACTTTCTTTTTACTTTTCTTGTTTAAAATTCAAAGGGCTAACAAACTTTGGTTTTGCATTGGTATATGACGGGCGAGACCGACTTCACCAGAATATCCCTTTGATCCGAAATCGAACGAACCTTACAAAGACTTAGACGAAGGATAAGAGTAGCAATGGCTAATCAAGACGGCAATATGAATCAAGATGTTCGAGCGGGAGGAGGAGTGATTCTTGCGAAACAGAACTATTCGAGACTATCTTGAAGAAGATCTTGATGGACTTAACCCAGGAGTTGTCACACTGAAATTGAAGCCGACCACTTTGAGTTGAAACCGGTAATGTTTAATATGATCAACACAATAGGTCAATTTGGCGGCTCAAAGAATCGAAGATGCACGACAACATCTGAAATCTTTCCTCGAGATTTGTAACTCGTTCAAAATACACGGAGTCACCCCCGATGTCTTACGATTAATATTATTCCCCTATTCACTGAGGGATAGGGCGAAAGCATGGTTGAATAGCATTCCTGCCGGATCAATAGCATCTTGGACTGATCTTTGTCGTGATTTCCTTGCTAGATTTAATCCTACAAATTTGGTGATAAGCCAGAACGACATTACTTCTTTTCGATAGGCAGATGATGAATCCATCTACGAGGCTTGGGAGCGATATAGAGAACTTCTACACAAATGCCCCCTACACGGATTCCCGGTGTGGACTCAAGTAACAATGTTTTACAACGCCGTGAATACACCAACAAGGATGATGCTAGATGCCTCAACAAATGGCATACTCCTAGATAAGTCGCCGGAAGAAGCAATGCAAATTTTAAATAGGCTGGCCAAGAATGATTATCAATTCCCATCCACTAGAAGAGGAGGAGTTAGACGCCAAGCCACAATACATGAACTAGGATCATCAGATTCAATTTCGGCACAATTGGCCACTTTAACCAAGATGGCCCAGAACATGTAAAAACCAAACAACACACATGAGGTCAAGGTAATGGATTCTTTTTGTGAGTTATGTGGTGATAACCATAATTCTTCTGAATGTATGCAGAATCCGGAATCCAGCTTCTATGTGGGGAATTACAATAGGAACAACAATGTGATGTCCAATACATACAATCCAGCTTGGAAGAAGCACCCAAATTTCTCATAGAGTAATCCCAACAATGCTCTAAACCAGAACAATCAGAATGTACAAGCATCGGGATTCCAGCAGAATATGCCACGACAACAGTTGCCGCAGCAACAACCGACGACATCTAGTTCTTTGGAAAATTCTCTAAATGCTTTTATGATGAAAACTGAATCTTATATGGCTGAGAATAGTAATTTCATAAAAAGAACTGATGCTTTTATTAACAGGACCGAGATGAGATTACAAAACCAAGAGGCGGCAATCAAATTATTGGAAAATCAAGTCGGACAGTTTGCTCAAAATCTGAATACTAGACCGCAATGAGGTTTACCTAGCGTTACTGAAGTCGCAAGAGGAACTGGCCATGAGCAATGTAAGGCAATCACCACTAGAAGTGGCCAACAACTTAGAGAGGTTCAAACCCGCTCGTCAAACAAAACTCCACAAAAAGATCAAAACGAACCTAGCGGCAAAGCCTCAGATGCTGAACTAGGAATTACCGCGGTAACCGGCAATAAGCATGCCTCGGCAACCGACGATAAAGACGCCTCGGCAACTTGTGAAAAGCATGCCTCGGCAACCCCAATTGATAACGCCTCAGCAACTCCAGTTATCCCAGCAATACCGTCAATCAGGTTTCAAACTAATGAAAGGATCGAAGATATCGGACTTCCACCACTATTCCCACAAAGGTTGAAGCGAAAAAAGCAAGAATACCAATTCAAGAAGTTTCTTGATATCCTAAAACAAGTCCACATCAACTTGCCATTGGTGGAAGCAATTGAACAAATGCCAAACTATGCCAAGTTTCTTAAAGACATTGTGTCCAAGAGAACAAGGCTAGGAGAGTTTGAAACAATTGCCGCAACAGAGGGATGCATGGCAATGTTGAACAATCGTATGCCACCCAAGTTGAAGGATCCCGGAAGTTTAACAATACCTTGTTCCATTGGAAACCACTATGCCGGGAAAGCATTATGCGACCTTGGGGCTAGCATAAACTTGATTCCTAAATCAGTTTTCCAGAAACTAGGAATCGGGAAGGCAAGACCTACAACAGTTATGCTACAGCTAGCCGACAGATCCTATGTGCATCCAAAGGGAAAAATCGAAGACATACTGGTAAAAGTTGATAAATTTATTTTTCCCACTGACTTTATTGTTTTGGATTGTGAAGCAGATGAGCATGCACCTATCATTCTCGGGAGACCATTCCTAGCAACAGGGAGAACCTTGATCGATGTTGAAAAGGGAGAACTCACTATGAGGGTGAATGACCAGCAAGTTAAACTAAATGTGTTCCAAACACTAAGGCATGCCGATGATCCAGAAGAATGTCAACTTCTTCATGCCACGACAGAGTTTAACTTCGACGAGGAATTTAGTTGCCTCGGCAATTGCATTGCCAATCAAGAGGAACCTGAGGAGTATGAAGAACCGGTCGGTGAGGAACAACAAGAAGAGGCAAATTGGCTAGTCAATCGACCAGGTACATACTTTGAACCACTGGATTACTCAAGTAAGGAAGGTAAGCTCGAAAAACCCTCTATTGAACAACCACCGATTCTTGAGTTGAAACAATCGCCAGAGCAACTAAAATATGCATACTTAGGAACCGATAATACATTGTCTGTAATTATTTCTTCTAAGTTACAGCCTGAGCAAGAAAAGAAGCTGATCAAGATGTTGAAGCTACACAAAAAGGCAATAGGGTGGACAATTGCCGACTTGAAGGGAATTAGCCCGGCAGTGTGCATGCACAAGATCTTGTTGGAAGATGATCACAAACCTTCAATTGAGGCCCAGAGGAGACTGAATCATGCCATGAAAGGGGTTGTAATGAAAGAAATCATCAAGTGGCTTGACGCCGGCATTATATACCCTATCTCTGATAGTACATGGGTAAGTCCCGTACAATGTGTTCCGAAAAAGGAAGGTATAACGGTGGTAAGTAATGAAAACAATGAACTCATTCCAACCAGGACTGTGACCGGTTGGAGGGTTTGTATGGATTATCGAAAGCTAAACAAAGCCACTAGGAAAGATCACTTCCCATTACCCTTTATTGATCAAATGCTTGACCGTCTTGCAGGTAAACCCTTTTATTGTTTTCTTGATGGTTATTCAGGTTACAATCAAATTGCCATAGCACCAGAAGATCAAGAAAAAACAACCTTCACATGCCCATACGGTACTTATGCCTTCCGAAGGATGCCGTTCGGATTGTGTAACGCCCCGACAACCTTCCAAAGATGCATGATGGCGCTCTTTTCAGACATGGTCGAAGACTTCCTTGAGATCTTCATGGATGATTTTTCTATTTTTGGTAATGACTTCGACAACTGTCTTGGCAATTTAGAGAGGGTGTTGGCAAGATGTGAAGAAACAGATTTAGTCCTCAATTGGGAGAAATGCCATTTTATGGTAGACGAAAGAATAATGCTCGACCACAAGATTTCATCCAAGGGAATTGAAGAAGACAAAGCCAAGGTGGACGTGATCGAGAGATTACCCCCACCAAGTTCGGTTAAAGGAATTCGAAGTTTTCTCGGACATGCAGGTTTTTACAGGAGGTTCATTCATAATTTTTCTAAAATCACTAAACCCTTGTGTAATCTGCTTGAACAGGATAAAGTCTTCGATTTTGATGATTCTTGCACCCAAGCATTCGAAACCCTAAAGAAAAAGCTTGCCTCGGCACCCATTGTCGTTCCACCAGATTGGACGCTACCTTTTGAGCTCATGTGTGATGCAAGTGATTTCGCGGTAGGAGAAGTCCTAGGCCAACGCACAGGTAAGACCTTCCATGTGATATACTACGCTAGTAAAACTCTTAATAGTGCTCAAGTGAATTACACAACAACAGAGAAAGAGTTACTAGCTGTAGTTTTTGCATTTGACAAGTTCTGATCCTATTTCATTGGTACAAAGGTAATTGTTCATACAGACCATTTGGCAATCAAATATCTATTTGCTAAAAAGGATGCCAAACCTCGTTTGATTCGTTGGATATTACTTTTACAAGAATTTGATATTGAAATTAAGGACATGAAAGGAATAGAAAATCAAGTGGCCGATCACTTATCACGTCTGGAACGCAATAGGGAAGAGGACGCGGATCTAGAGATATACGATGCATTCCCGGATGAACAACTTTTAGTTGCCTCGGCAACCATGGAAGCACATGCCTCGGCAACCCTCGACGCCTCAGCAACCATGGATACACACGCCTCGGTAACCCTCGACTCCACAGCAGCCTTTGACGCGCACGCCTCGGCAATCTTGGCAGCAGTCGCCACAGTAGCACATGCCTCGGTAATACCCTGGTACGCGGATTTAGTTAATTTCCTTGTTTGTGGTATTTTACCTTATGGCATTACTCACCAAGGGAAGAAGTAGTTCCGCCATGATGCTAAGCATTACTTTTGGGACGAGCCTCTTTTGTTTAAATAATGTGCAGATCAGGTTATACGCCAATGTGTCCCCGAAGAAGAGCAACATAATGTACTCCAGCAATGCCATTCTTCACCCTATGGAGGACATTTTGGAGGAACTCGCACCGCAGCCAAAGTTCTGCAATCCGGTTTGTATTGGCCAACATTGTACAAAGATGCCCAATACTTTTACAAGCAATGTGATTGTTGCCAGAGGACGGACAATATCTCTAGACGACATGAGATGCCGCTCCAAAACATCATCGAGGTAGAATTGTTCGATGTATGGGGGATCAATTTTATGGGACCTTTCCCGTCTTCATTTGGCAACCTCTACATCTTACTTGCCGTCGACTACGTGTCTAAATGGGTTGAGGCAGCTGCAATTCCCAACAACGATTCCTAGACCGTGCAACGATTCTTGCAGAAAAACATATTTACACGATTTGGGATGCCAAGAGCAATTATCAGTGACGAAGGCAAGCATTTTGACAACAAACTAATTGCCAAAATGTTGCAACGCTTCGGCATATCACACAAGATCGCCACGGCATATCACCCACAAACCAACGGGCAAGCAAAAATTTCCAACCGGGAATTGAAGGGTATACTCGAGAAAGTTGTAAATCCCTCTAGGAAGGATTGGTCATCAAGACTAGATGATGCACTTTGGGCATATCGCACTGCATTCAAAACACCCTTAAGTATGTCCCCCTTCCGACTTGTCTATGGCAATACATGCCATCTACCGGTGGAAATCGAGCACAAGGCGTACTGGGCAATCAAGACAATGAATATGGATTTGGAAAGTGCCGGACAAAAGCGTTTGATGGACCTCAATGAGATAGAAGAATTCTGTGCACTCGCCTATAACAATGCACGAATATACAAGGAGAAAACAAAGTGATGGCACGACAAGAAACTATTGCCACGGCAATTCACGCCAGGGCAACTAGCTCTCCTATTCAATTCTCGGCTAAAACTTTTCCCGGGAAAGCTGAAATCAAGATGGTCAGGACCATTCGAAGTCGTCAAACCATTCTCCCATGGTGCTGTGATAATCAAGTCCATCTCTGAGAACCATGAATTCAAAGTTAATGGACAAAGATTGAAGCACTACAATGGTGCCCATGTGGAACGTAACAAAGAAGTGGTCACTTTAGGAGATGCATGAGCATGCTCTCCTTTCAATATTTTCTTTTTCTTTTTATTTTCATTATTTTTTTAGGTGATATTTTATTTTTCTTTATTATTTTTAGTTTTCAGGTTTTCTTTGTTTTCTTTTTCACAACAAGACTCACAACTACTATGCTAAGGAAATTTACTGCCGAGATCCTTGCCCCGGCAACTAATGAAGAAGATGCCGCGGCAACCTACATCGTGTCTGCACAAGCTGATGCCACGGCAACCAACCCTGAAGATGCCACGGCAACCAAAGCTAAAGACATCCCGGCAACAAGAAAACAACTATCGTGTTCAAGCAAGAGAATCAAGACACCGACTAAAAGGAAACTAATCATCTACAATGACGAACTCTCGGAGTAAGTCCTCGTATGCATTTTTATTTTTCGTTATTTTTATGTGTGCATTGATGACAATGCCTCACTCGAGTTTGGGGGGAGATTATTATTAGTAGTTACCATGTTTAGTTACATTCATCTTAAGTATTACATTTAGGATACATAAATTGCGTGCCATGCCTTTAATTGGAATAAGAATTGCTTAGATTTGATGAATATCCGATGATGACTTTGCCAATGCACTTAATTGATAGAATTTTTATTCTAGGATAACCATGGAAAAACTTAGAATTTTACTATGATGCTAAATTTGATGAAACACTGTTGTGGTTTGATTGATTTAAGGAATTCTAGTAAACTTAGGTTGATAATTAACAAATTGGTGGATTAGAATAAAAATTGGATGAATGCTAGAGGTGCCCGAAATTGGCTCTAGCATGTGCTAAAAAATTGATTGCTAGAGGTTCCCGAAACAGGCTCTAGTATGTGTTAAAAAAATTGATAGCTAGAGGTGCCCGAAACCGGCTCTAGTCGAATAAATTAACTTAATAAAAAAGAAAACACTAGAGGTGCCCAAAACTGGCTCTAGTTAAAACATGTTAAAAAGAACCCAATAAAGTAATTTGAAAACCTATTGTTTGCATAGAATCCGAAAAATCAACTTGCACACAACTCCGCACACACTCACAAGTATTATAGTTTGATTCCGAGTAACTCCTAAGTTTTCCGAAAAAATAAAAAGCCAATCATACTTTGTGCCCCGGTTCAGAGAATTGAAATCAAGTTCAAAGCTAAGTTTGTGAAAATTGAAGTCTTGACAGGTAATTATGAGTTTGCATTGTTTGAGGACAAGCAATAGTTCGAGTTTGAGGGTGTGATAAGTGTTCAAAAGTACTATTTTTCTTACCCTTTTTACTCACATTATTGTTAGACTTAGGCTCATATTAGTTGCATAATTAGCCATTCATGCATTAATCCATGTTTCCTTCCATCGTTGAGCTTGATTACATAACTTGGTAGTTTTTGTGGGAAAAGATGCTGCTTTGGTGTGTTTTGTGTGTATATGCAGGATCACTTAGCAAAGCAAGGCTAGAGCTAGTTGCCAGCGCAATACATGAAGGATATGCCGAACTAGTTGCCAGGGCAATGCATGAAGGAGACGCCAAACCAGTTGCCATGGCAATTGTCGACAAGAGCAAAGGTGATATGGTAGTCCAAATTGATGACTATACAAGCCCAAGATGACGTGGAGCAAAGCCCAAACCCAAAGGAATTTGATTTCCATGCAGAGATTAAAGAAGAATTAAATTCCAAGAAGATAGGAGAAGTTCTAGTAGGAATACAATTATAATAAAGAATTATATTCTTTAAAGATAATTTAATTCCAACTTAAACTCCTCCTCAAAGAAGGACTTTGGTCTAGCCCTATAAATAAGATGGAGATTTCGACAAGACAAAGAGAGCAAAATAGGGGAATTTCAACAAGTCCAAGGAGGGCAAGATGAGAGAATTTTCGACAAGCATCTAGGGCAAGGAGGATTTCGACAAGCCTCCTTCTTCATCCTTTTCTTTCTTGTTTGATTGGGTTCATGCTAGGGATTATTTATCTTGTGTTTCTTTGGAACCTAGCCATGAACTAAATCTATTTGGCTATGGTTATTGTGTTTTGTGGTTGTGAGAAACTATTGGTTTTTGTTTAGGTAATAAGAGTTTGCACTTTTCTATTTCATGGTTTATTCATTCTTGGTTCTTATTCTTGTTTGCGAGTGAATTGGGAGAGGATCTCGTGATTTCATCTATTTATCTAATATCGGGAGAGTTAGATTCAAGAAATGAATGAATATGATCTTTATTCAATCTATTGATGGTGAAGATTAATCCGGCTTAGGAATAAGTTAAGGATTTCAACGGCTAAGAGGAGCGCAAGATTGGTTGTTGTTCACCCTTGATTCAAGCGGGGATGTATTATCAAGGCATGCACAAGTAGCTAGAGTTTCAACTTAGGGATAAGAAGAAACCATTGAAGAACGCTCTGCCGAACCTTGAAGGTTGCTGCCCAGACGCCCAAGTAGTTGCCCAACTAGTTGCCCAGGCAACCATCGATTAGTTGCCAAGGCAACCCCGTTGTGCAAGTTGCCAGGGCAACTGAGTCGCCCGTGAACTCTTTTACCAAATCGATCCAATCGGCTATCACACCTCAACTCACGATAACCTGGCCTATCTCTCTCTTATTTGATCTCATATTTTCTTTTACTTTGTTGATTTCTAGTTTAGTTATTAGTTAAACTCCCATAATCCTTTATTTGTGTTTTTACTTTTTACAGTGCAAGAGACTAGATTCTTGAAGTAGCACCAATCCCTGTGGAGACGATATCTTTTATACTATAACTTGCGACGTGTATACTTGCACATTTGCGTAGCACTTATTACGCGCAACAAGTTTTTGGCGCCGTTGCCGGGGATTGGCAATAGCGACTTTGTTTTTATTTTCTTGCACTTTCTTTTTACTTTCTTGTTTAAAATTCAAAGGGCTAACAAACTTTGGTTTTGCATTGGTATATGACCAAGGCGAGACCGACTTCACCAGAATATCCCTTTGATCCAGAAATCGAACGAACCTTACAAAGACTTAGACGAAGGATAAGAGTAGCAATTGCTAATCAATACGGCAATATGAATCAAGATGTTCGAGCAGGAGGAGGAGTGATTCTTGCACGAAACAGAACTATTCGAGACTATCTTGAAGAAGATCTTGATGGACTTAACCCAGGAGTTGTCGCACCTGAAATTGAAGCCGACCACTTTGAGTTGAAACCGGTAATGTTTAATATGATCAACACAATAGGTCAATTTGGCGGCTCAAAGAATGAAGATGCACGACAACATCTGAAATCTTTCCTTGAGATTTGCAACTTTCGTTCAAAATACACGGAGTCACCCCGATGTCTTACGATTAAAATTATTCCCTATTCACCGAGAGGATAGGCGAAAGCATGGTTGAATAGAATTCTGCCGGATCAATAGCATCTTGGACTGATCTTTGTCGTGATTTCCTTGCTAGATTTAATCCTACAAATTTGACTGATAAGCTTCGTAACGACATTACTTCTTTTCGACAGGCAGATGATGAATCCATCTACGAGGCTTGGGAGCGATATAGAGAACTTCTACACAAATGCCCCCTACACGGATTCCCGGTGTGGACTCAAGTAACAATGTTTTACAATGCCGTGAATACACCAACAAGGATGATGCTAGATGCCTCGGCAAATGGCATACTCCTAGATAAGTCGCTGGAAGAAGCAATGCAAATTTTAAATAGGCTGGCCAAGAATGATTATCAATTCCCATCCACTAGAAGAGGAGGAGTTAGACGCCAAGCCACAATACATGAACTAGGATCATCTGATTCAATTTCGGCACAATTGGCCACTTTAACCAAGATGGCCCAGAACATGCAAAAACCAAACAACACACATGAGGTCAAGGTAATGGATTCTTTTTGTAAGTTATGTGGTGATAACCATAATTCTTCTAAATATATGCAGAATCCGGAATCCAGCTTCTATGTGGGGAATTAAAATCGGAACAACAATGTGATGTCCAATACATACAATCCAGCTTGGAAGAAGCACCCAAATTTCTCATGGAGTAATCCCAACAATGCTCTAAACTAGAACAATCAGAATGTACAAGCATCGGGATTCCAGCAGAATATGCCACGACAACAGTTGCCGCAGCAACAACTGACGACATCTAGTTCTTTGGAAAATTCTCTAAATGCTTTTATGATGAAAACTGTGAAAAACAAGTCCACGTCAACTTGCCATTGGTGGAAGCAATTGAACAAATGCCAAACTATGCCAAGTTTCTTAAAGACATTGTGTCCAAAAGAACAAGGCTAGGAGAGTTTGAAACAATTGCCGCAACAGAGGGATGCATGGCAATGTTGAACAATCGTATGCCACCCAAGTTGAAGGATCCCGGAAGTTTCACAATACCTTGTTCCATTGGAAACCACTATGTCGGGAAAGCATTATGCGACCTTGGGGCTAGCATAAACTTGATGCCTAAATCAGTTTTCCAGAAACTAGGAATCGGGAAGGCAAGACCTACAACAGTTATGCTACAGCTAGCCGACAGATCCTATATGCATCCAGAGGGAAAAATCGAAGACATACTAGTAAAAGTTGATAAATTTATTTTTCCCGCTGACTTTATTGTTTTGGATTGTGAAGCAGATGAGCATGCACCTATCATTCTCGGGAGACCATTCCTAGCAACAGGGAGAACCTTGATCGATGTTGAAAAGGGAGAACTCACAATGAGGGTCAATGACTAGCAAGTTAAACTAAATGTGTTCCAAACACTAAGGCATGCCGATGATCCAGAAGAATGTCAAGTTCTTCATGCCACGGCAGAGTTTAACTTCGACGAGGAATTTAGTTGCCTCGGCAACTACATTGCCAATCAAGAGGAACCTGAGGAGTATGAAGAACCGGTCGGTGAGGAACAACAAGAAGAGGCAAATTGGCTAGTCAATCGACCAGGTACATACTTTGAACCACTGGATTACTCAGGTAAGGAAGGTAAGCTCGAAAAACCCTCTATTGAACAACCACCGATTCTTAAGTTGAAACAATTATTAGAGCAACTAAAATATGCATACTTAGGAACCGATAATACATTGCCTGTAATTATTTCTTCTAAGTTACA
Source organism: Hibiscus mutabilis (assembly GCA_019671005.1). Taxonomy (NCBI): domain Eukaryota; kingdom Viridiplantae; phylum Streptophyta; class Magnoliopsida; order Malvales; family Malvaceae; genus Hibiscus; species Hibiscus mutabilis. Next base: position 39,461,181 of record CM033738.1, read on the forward strand.
GCCTGAGAAGGAAAAGAAGCTGATCAAGATGTTAAAGCTACACAAAAAGGCAATAGGTTGGACAATTGCCGACTTGAAGGGAATTAGCCTGGCAGTGTGCATGCACAAGATCTTGTTGGAAGATGATCACAAACCTTCAATTGAGGCCCAGAGGAGACTGAATCATGCCATAAAAGGGGTTGTAATGAAAGAAATCATCAAGTGGCTTGACGTCGGCATTATATACCCTACCTCTGATAGTGCATGGGTAAGTCCGGTACAATGTGTTTTTAAAAAGAGAGGTATAACGGTGGTAAGTAATGAAAACAATGAACTCATTCCAACCAGGACTGTGACCAGTTGGAGGGTTTGTATGGATTATCAAAAGCTAAACAAAGCCACTAGGAAAGATCACTTCCCATTACCCTTTATTGATCAAATGCTTGACCGTCTTGCAGGTAAACCCTTTTATTGTTTTCTTGATGGTTATTCAGGTTACAATCAAATTGTCATAGCACCAGAAGATCAAGAAAAGACAACCTTCACATGCCCATACAGTACTTATGCCTTCCGAAAGATGCCGTTCGGATTGTGTAACGCCCCAACAACCTTCCAAAGATGCATGATGGCACTCTTTTCAGACATGGTCGAAGACTTCCTTAAGATCTTCATGGATGATTTTTCTATTTTTGGTAATGACTTCGACAACTGTCTCGGCAATTTAGAGAGGGTGTTGGCAAGATGTGAAGAAACAGATTTAGTCCTCAATTGGGAGAAATGCCATTTTATGGTAGACGAAGGAATAGTGCTCGGCCACAAGATTTCATCCAAGGGAATTGAAGTAGACAAAGCCAAGGTGGACGTGATCGAGAGATTACCCCCACCAAGTTCGGTTAAAGGAATTGAAGTTTTCTCGGACATGCAGGTTTTTACAGGAGGTTCATTCATAATTTTTCTAAAATCACTAAACCCTTGTGTAGTCTGCTTGAACAGGATAAAGTCTTCGATTTTGATGATTCTTGCACCCCAAGCATTCGAAACCCTAAAGAAAAAGCTTGCCTCGGCACCCATTGTCGTTCCACCAGATTGGACGCTACCTTTTGAGCTCATGTGTGATGCAAGTGATTTCGCGGTAGGAGCAGTCCTAGGCCAACGCACAGGTAAGACCTTTCATGTGATATACTACGCTAGTAAAACTCTTAATAGTGATCAAGTGAATTACACAACAATGGAGAAAGAGTTACTAGCTGTAGTTTTCGCATTTGACAAGTTCCGATCCTATTTGATTGGTGCAAAGGTAATTGTTCATACGGACCATTCGGCAATCAAATATCTATTTGCTAAAAAGGATGCCAAACCTCGTTTGATTCGTTGGATATTACTTTTACAAGAATTTGATATTGAAATTAAGGATAGGAAAGGAACAAAAAATCAAGTGGCCGATCACTTATCACGTCTGGAACGCAATAGGGAAGAGGACGCGGATCTAGAGATATGCAATGTATTCCCGGATGAACAACTTTTAGTTGCCTCGGCAACCATGGAAGCACATGCCTCGGCAACCCTTGACGCCTCAGCAACCATGGATGTACACGCCTCGGTAACCCTCGACGCCACAGCAGCCTTTGACGCGCACGCCTCAGCAATCTTGGGAGCAGTCGCCACAACAGCACATGCCTCGGCAATACCCTGGTATGCGGATTTAGTTAATTTCCTTGTTTGTGGTATTTTACCTTATGGCATTACTCACCAAGGGAAGAAGCGGTTCCGCCATGATGCTAAGCATTACTTTTGGGATGAGCCATACTGGTAAAATATCAGTTGTGGTAGTTAACAAAGCTATCTTTCACATGATGTACATTTGCTTTGCTGCTCTAAAAAATGTATGCTTCGATTTCTATAAACTGTTAACATTATTTGGGTAATTTATTGTTGAATACTAACTAATTTTATTCACAGGTTGAAAGGAAAGGTGCATACCCTTTATTGGAGTTGATGGTTGTTTTCTAGAAATTGTCAGCCAAAGAGAATTTTTAGTTGCAATTGGTAGAGATGAAAACAATCAAATATTTCTTGTAGCATGAACAGTTATGGAAAGAGAAGGAAAATAGTCTTAAAAATAGTTACTAAGCAAGTTGATGCAGGATTTGAATCATCAGAAGGTCAAGGTCTGACATTAATGTCAGACCAACAAAAAGTATATTTTTTTTACTTATTTTAACTACTAATGCATGCGTGTCTTATATTGATATTTATGTAGCTTAATTAAATTAAATTTGTGACGGGGATTAGTGCCAACTATCAATTAATTTTTCCCATTATTGGATCATAGGATGTGACACATCTATTTAAATTGACACAAAAATGGAAAGGGATGAATAGGAAGGTCCAATTTTGAAACTATGTAAGATCGACCTTTGTAGAGGATTTTGATGATCAGTTGAAATATTAGAAGCAATGGGAACCACTTCTACTAATGACCTGCTGGCAATTCCTCCACATTATTAGAGTCGTGCATATTTCACAGGAACTTAGTAATGCAAAGAATGCATGTTAAGAGAATGGTGGATTGTAGATGCAAGATGCAACCCTATTATAAGAATGCTTGAAGAAATAAGGAAAATGGTAATGCAAAGAATGCATGTTAAGAGAAGTTGGGTAAGTAAATGGAAAACCAACATTGCATTAAGGGCTCAACAAAAGTTGGAAAAAATGAAACTTTCCACTCAACGTAGGCTGGTTTGGAATGGTGATGGAGGATTTGAGGTGACTCATGGTGAAAATCAACACAGGGCCAATTTAAATAGCCTACAATGTACTTGTCGAGAGTGGGAGTTAACTGGAATACCATGTTGTCATGCAATATGTAAATTGTACCATGATTTAAAGGAGCTTGAGACATATATTTCAGAATGGTACACAAAAGAAAGGTATCTCGCAAGCTACAATCAAGTCCTACAACTAGTTAGGGGAAAAATTGGCCAAAAAGATATGATGATCCAATTGGAACCCCTAAATTAAAAGTCATGCTAGAGAGGCCTAAAAAGAAAATGAGAAAGGATAAGGATTAGCCCGTGAAGCAAAAAATGAAAAGCTCAGTATAGCAGGGTTTAAGATCACATGCAGTAACTATAAGCAAGTGGGGCATCGAAAAAACAAATATACAAACCCTGAATATATATACTTGACCATATTTTAATTACTTAAATATTATGTAATCAGTATCTTAATTTTTTTTAAATTATGCATCTGCCACTGGTGTATAAAATTTAGCTACAATTGTAAGTACTACTACAAGGATCGATGGTTCAACTAGCAGTATATCTCAAAGTAGCAATGTTAAAAAGACCAAAATCTGCTGCTGCAAATCATGAGGTATAACATAAATACAGAAATTATTATGTTTGGTTAACATAAATACAATTTCTTTTATGCATCTTAAATTGATAACAATAGGAGAACTACAAGAAGAATGAAAAAATCCAATGAGATAGAAACATCAGCTGTCAAACCTTCAACAATTGGTTCTGCAACTAATAAAAAAAGGCAAGCTGGCATTGGCATATATACAGACTTGAGAATAGGAGAACAAACATTAAATGTGACTGTTACAAGCTTTCTCTTTTGTTTGGCATCTAGACTCTATTAACTACCACAACTGATTTTTATTGAATTTTATCTTTTTAGCATGGTTTTCCGAATGAAAGAGTTGTTACAAGTAGTGCAAAAAGAAATATTAGGGTTGATACTTCACGATACAATCATGCATGGAAAGGACATGGTCTAAAGTGGAAAGGAAAACAAGTTGTTACTACAAGGCAACTCAAGCAACAATAATCTAATGAGCAGAGAAAAAGAAGACAAGGACTGAACAGAACCATCTGAAAACACAATCAAGTCAGACATATACAAATGCTAATAATTAGTGTGATGTTGCAAGTGTTATTGTAAAATAGTTATTTTGTTATTGGGATGGTTTATTTTGTGTTACTAGGATGGTAATATTTGGTTTCAAGTAGTCAAAACAGATGGTTTGTTGAATACTATCCAATCATATAATTTAGGATACAATTTATGTTTGAAGTAGGCGAAATGAATTTGAAGCCAAATGTATCCAAAATTGATGCTACTTGTAATGTTATGTCTTTATATTATGAAAGACTAAGATATTTCTTTACATTTTATGCATTCACTACATGTTATGTCTTTTTGTTTGATGCATCATACTTACTTGATCTTCCTTTCTGTACCTTTTATGGCAATTTACAACATTGAATGAAATTTTTAAACCCTAATTATAAGACATAACAAAATTTATTCTATTAAACATATTTCATTACACATATGATCTAACTATCATCAATAAGCATATCATCCATATTATTACCATCCATTTCAATAATATATTTTTCTCTTTTATGCAAATCACATTCTTAATTGCCATAGACACACGCTTCTGCATTTTGATCATTTTTGCCTTTATTTCTTCCATTGCATCTTCCATTGCATCATCTTCCTTACTTTTATCCAATTGCTTCAATTTATCATTCTTCTTTTTTAGCTGGTAAATGAGAAACTGAGCCATTTTTGACATTGGCTCATTAATTCATCTAAAAAAGTCATATTTCTTCTTACGCCTTGTTAACTGTTAAAGTAAACATGAGTCGAAAATGATGGTCCGATGGTGATTTAAGTGGTCATTCCTAGTCTGGGTTCGAGTATGACTTTCTTGGTGTGGATGGTCCTGCCTAACACGGAAGATCTTGGGTTCTCTTGTTGCATGCCCCTTTTTATACTATTCAGACATGTGTCATGACTAGGTTGTCTTGGATTGTTGATTGGACTAGCTACGATTTAACATCCTAGGTTCCTATTATCATATGCAGTGATCACATGTGTAGACTCTCTAAGTGAATGCTGGCAAAAGGGCAGAAGATATGTATTGGAAAAGTATAAAACAGTGCCAAGATAAGTCCTTTGAGTGCAAGTATACACGATCTGCAAGTAATATAACAGTTAAGCTGAGTATCGATCCCACAGAGATTGACTTGGAGTTTGATTTCTTTGATTGTTACTTGTCTTGAAAAAAAATTATTTGTTTTGAAGTGGGTTTGAAAATAATTGAAATAAAATAAAATAAATGAAAATAAAGTAAGACATTGGCAATGAAGGTGTTTTAATGAATGGTGAGCATTGGCAGGGAATGCCTGTTTTCACGCTATTCATGTCGTGCCAGCCTTCAATAATAACCTGTCTTGGCATTGTTTCCTGAGCAGATTCAAAATTAGCAAAGTATCTCTCGACGGTCATTGCCCTAAATTGATCATGTAAAAACCCCTATATCTCTATAGTGCATGCTTTTAAATAAACCAATTTGATTAAGATCCAACCTATACTCCTCAGGGGTAGATTTCACTCCCGAAGTAAGTTCATCTACTTGAACGACTTCTCTCGAAGCTTCTCTCCTCAGTATTCAAGAACTTAATCGTTGCCACCATAAGTCTATTAAGATATTGAGGAGCAATAGGCCAACAGTGCCAGCTCTCGCTTGGCATAGTATTTAGATAACATTAAAGTATGTCGAATAGATAAAACAATGCCAAAGGCAGATTTATTATTAAAATCTAAAACATAAAATAACATTCAACGCAAAACATCCCCCACCAACTATTAGATTAGTTCATGGTGAGGGATTTAACCCAAAATTCACAAACGTTTTCCAAATACATCATTATTAAAACGAAAGTAAAACTATTTAAAACAAGAGAATGGGTGAGAGGGGTCTCTCGATGCAGCCCTCAAGATCCAGGCTTTCGGCCAAGTGGTCGAACCTCTCTCCTTGGTGCGGCCGGTTGTCAATCGTCGCACTCCAACTCCTCACTCTGATCACTCACGATCAAGCACCAACAAAACTCCCCAAAAACCACTCATCGAATGCTTGCTTGGTTAGTCTTTAAATAGGCGTGCAATGAGGGCATATGATAAGCTTCTCATTTTAATTTTAAATGCTAATGGAATAAGAGATGAGATCTTATCCGAATTTGAATGAAAGCTGATCGGGTTAGTGCTAAAGTCATACTACAGACGCTGTCTTGGCATCCAAGCTTGGCATGCATCTGCCAACTAATATTGGCACTATCTTATCTGCTATTTTCTCAGAGATTGATCCAATTACTATCTTTTTAGAGCCTGATCTTGTCCTATTTTTTCGAATTTCAAAAGTTTCTTGGCATGACATCAAGTTCACTTCTCTGCCAACCGATGCTTGGCATTGTCTGGCCCATCTGTGCCAACAACACTCGACATTCTCTCTGGCATTCATTCCTATGTTGCTCTTCTGGGCCTAATACTATGCCAAACCTGCAAAATTGCCAACAAAACAACCCTTCACACTGGCATAGACAGAATTCTAAACTCCTTATGCAAATGCACGGTTTTAACATCCTAATGCAACTAAATGTACCTGTAATTACCCGTTTCTGCTCGGGTAACCCAAACCCAATTATACCCAAAACTCAATCCAAACCTAGATCAAACCCTTAACCCGAGATCTAACCCGGATCTAAGGATCTGATCTGAACCAAAATACAAACCCTAAACCTAGCTTAATTTTACAGCCACCGTCGTCATATTCTGCCACCGCTGCCGTTGCTCGTATTCCAACCGCCATGACTCCGGTAACCAAGCCTAAACCCCAAATCAAATTTACCCCAAACTAAATCACACCATAAAATATCAAAACCCTAAAATAAAATAACCCAAAACCTAACCTAATCTACTTGACACGCCCATACCCCTGCCAAATCAACCACCATACCCATATCCCCTAAAATTCGGCTGCCATCAGAGATCTGGAGCAATAAAAAATAGGGTTGTTTGTTTGTAATTTTGGGTTATATAAACCCTGAAAATATGTAAACAAAGAGGGATCCGAAAATTGTAAGAAAAAATTCAGTAAAAAAATCAAGTCTTTTGAGTGAAATAAAAAGGTAGTTTTTATTTTCAAATCTAAAAACAAAATAATCATTAGTGTTTTGGTTTGAAAACCATTATTTGTTATTTAGTTTTAATACTCTAAATCAAAAAATTCGAAGCTTACCGATAGTTTGAAGGCATCATCGTTACCGTTCGGATTCCCACAGTGAAGTCGAGCTGCCGATAGTCAGCATGCAATGGCCGGCCAAGTGAGGGAGCGGCACGCCGCCGGCCCTCTAGGGTGAGAGCAGAGGAGAGAAAAGGGGAGGGCTGAATAGATATGGCTTTGTTTTTTACCCAGTTTTGAAACAAATAACCCTTATTTTGTCTTAAACCGATGGCTTCAAAACAACACCGTTTTGGTGTTTGACCCGCGCGGTGACCCGTAACCCAGGAAGGATCCGCGCAGTTTTAAGGGTCAAATTACCATACCAGTCCCTACTTTCTTTCCCCGTTTTCACTCCTGTCTAGGGGATAATTCCCCTTTTGGTCCCCATTCTTCTTTCCCGCCTCTGTTTCTGTCCCGTTTTCATTTTTATTTCGCATCTTTATTTCTCTTTTATTTCAATTTGGTCACCATGTTTTAGTGTTTAATTTTCAACTTGTTATTTCTTTTAGTTTATGTTTATGTCCCTACATTTCACATTTGTTTCATGTTAGTCCTTTCTATGTTATTCTAACCATACATTTTATGTTCGTTGCATTTTAATCCATAATGTTTATTATTTATTGCCATGTAATTTAATTCTTATGCACCATGATCCATGCATTTTTTTAGCTTCATGTTGTTTTGGTTTGAATCATGCACTATTATTATTATTATTATTATTATTGTTGTTGTTGTTGTTATACCAAATATTTTATTTTGTATATATTATATAATGTATAAAATATATGTATCTATATGTTTCTATTTTAGTTCATATTTTTATAACCTTTTTATATTTTCATATATTATATATATATAAGGTTTCATGTAAAACAAAGAATGTATTTTATTACCCTGCATATAAATAATAATAGATGTTTGTTTTTTTTTGTAAATATACATATAGATATATAAAAACTATTAATTTAATATATAAATAAGTATATTTTCAATAATTAATATAAGTATATATTTCACCTTTACCTTGTATCTTAAATATATATATATATATATAATAATAATAAATATATGTCCTTGTATATATATGTATATGTAAATTACTAGCTTTATATATAGATATTTTTATAAGAGTAAATATTAAATTGTTTTACCTTAATTATTATATTTTTAAGTTAGATTAATATTTATGTATGTGTGTTAGATTCATATTTTATTATGTTAGTATTTATTTATATTTTTATTGCATTGTATTTATTTATATCCGAGCGTAAACGGGGCCAGTATCAGGCATAGTGATGGTGGTTGGGCGTTTACTCTCGGATAACGGGCCCTTTAAAATCTACTCGCACTTATAACCAAATTTTAATTTAATCGTCACTTTAATCCGGGAAGTCTAATATTAATAAAGCAGTAATTATTAAAGTACCAATTTTGGGCGGTGTGGCAGTGCTAATCCTTCCCCATCCGTAACCGACTCTCGAACCCAACATTTTTAAATCTCTAGTTTTTACGGTGTCCGGCCTACCTTAGTGGCCAGTGGCGACTCCATTTTTAATAAAATACAGTTTTTCTAAAACCCCAATGAAAGACATTTTTTTAAATACCTGAAAATACCCAAACAACCTTAAAACCTCCTCGTCGCTTTTTTTAGATCGCTATAGATGGCGACTTCAATTGAGGACATTTTTGGTTTTCAAAATACAAATGAGAGTCAAGTTTTTTAAATAATTACCGCTTTACTAATATCGAAAGTTCTGAATTAAAGTGACTATTAAAGTAACATTCAATTATAATTTGCGTTTATTTTAATGCATTTAAAATTTAGCATATAAACCCATCATTTTAAGTGGGGAAAACGCTAATGCTTTCGTGAGGATATCGTTCCTCCGTATGGGCCTAGCAAGTACCTTCTTGGGCTCGAGTACCTTATGCTTTCGTGAGGATATCGTTCCTTTGTATGGGTATAAACGAATGGGTCCCCTTGAGTTGAACCCGGTTGAAAGAAGCCTATAATGGGTGATGACCGGGCGTTGCTACTCTTAGTAAATGACAGCAAGGACAATTTGGGTACCTCCTAGAACCAATATTGCATGTAGAGAACATATAGAAACCCACCCCTTTAGAGCCATATGGATAACCTAGGTGTTTTAGACGGGATATAAATAGGGTTGTTTTGTTTGTTTATCGTATTTAATTTGCCCTTCTATTTGTTTATTTATTTTATCCGGCACTGACTTGTTTTCTTTCTTGTTTTGCTTTCTTTTTGCATACATCATTGCATTCGCATTACATAAAGGTGTCGGTTTGCCTGATCAGAAAGCTTCCATTATTTACTTTAATTTATTAATATAATTATTTTAATTTCAAATGGACCCATTTTTGTGATCACATCATATCTGTTCATTTTGGCATTCACGGCATTGCATATCATGACATTTTAATATTTGTATTGGTGCATTCGCATATAGGACATATACTTTGTTTCTTACACGCATTCATTTTGAGACTGGTCCTCGGGATCCCCTATGATAACAATACTGGGAAAGACGAAAGATCAATCGATTCAACATCCATATAGAATGAGAAGTAAGACAAAGATGGCAAATGAAGACAGACTGGATAGGATTGAGCAGAACTAGAAGACTTTGCAGGCAGATTTAACCCAAAAATTAGAGGACCAGTTAGCCAAGGCTCAACAAGAGATAATGAATCAGTTTGCAAGATCTCAACAGGACATACTGGTGAAATTGGCACAGATGCTAGGATGCAAGTTTCTTGAACAAGGAGATGCCTCTACTATCAACCCTGGGGCAGGTCCCGGGAAAGAAAATGAAGATCTTATGTATCCTCCAGGGTTCACTCCCATTCAAGTCAGGATGCAACCGAAAACTCAACCTCGGTGATCATTTCTCGGGAGTCTAATCTACATCAGGCTGGTACTTCAATGCCTATAAACGGCCCTCTACATCGAAGTTAAGCTGGGGGCAATCAAGCTGAAAATTTTACCTCGAGAGATGAACCATATGTTTTAGATCGAGAAACAAAAGGTGGAAACTTCAAAGGAAATCAAGATCGATGCAAAAGGCTCGGAGAGAAGCTAGAAGCTATGGAAGTGGGTGATACTTTCAGTGGATTCGATGCTAACGAACTCAGCCTCATCCCAGATTTAATTTTACCTCATAAATTCAAGGTCCCATAGTTCGAGAAGTATGATGGGACAAGCTGTCCCTACGCTCATCTTACTATATTCTGCCGGAGAATGACTGGGTTCGGTAGAGATGACAAGCTTTTGATCCACTATTTTTAAGATAGTCTATCCAGATCCGCCACTAGATGGTATAACCAACTGAGCCGACATCAGATAAAATCTTGGAGAGACTTGGCTAAAGCTTTTTTAGAGCAGTACCGACACATTAGTGATATGGTGCAGACCAGCAGACACTGCAACACTTGAAACAAAAGCATGATGAAAGCTTTAGGCAGTACGCTCAACGTTGGAGGGATTTAACTGCTCAAGTTCAACCCTCGCTCAACGAAAGAGAGACGGTGGTCATATTTGTCCAAACTTTAGAGGGTCCAGTCTTGGGTCGCTTGATAGGCAATGCGACTACCAATTTTACCGACCTCGCATTATCCAGTGAACTCATTGAGAATGTTGTCAAGACTGGAAAAATTGATGATGGAGGTAGTTCGTCCCACAAAAAGCCCTACCATGCAAAGAATGACCATGAAGTAAACTATTCGGGAGTTTATAATGCCAATTACTCTAAGCCTATCACGGTTGTGCAACCCAAGGTTGCAAATGTTCAAGGTTCTTCAAGCTAGGATCTGAGTCAGAAAAAGAATACTGAGAATATAGAGTTCATTCCCCTGCCAATGTCGTATGGAGATCTATATAAGGATTTTCTAAAAGCCCATATAGTGGTACCTTTCCACCAGGCTCCGACGCAACCCCTATTCCCTAAGTGGTATGATCCTAACGCAAGATGCGAGTATCACGCTGGACAGGTTGGCCATACGATTGAAAATTGTTGGGGCTTCAAGAGGCTGATAGAAAGGTACCTCAAGCTTGGTGTTATAAGTATTGAAAACCCTGCAAGTTCAGCCACAAGTGGGAATCCCTTATCGAAGCATGAAGGCCCCAAATTGGAATTTTTGAAACCCAGTATTGGGTCATGCCCCGTTATTAAGGATGCTTATTTTGAAATACTGGATATTAAGCTATTTTGACCCTTGTAGGTCTGCTTGTAGTTTTTCTCTCTTCCAAGATAACACTTTTTGGATTAATTTCACTGTCTCAAACCTAATGAAAGTGAAAATCTTTTGTAAGGGCAAAAAACTACAAGTTTTAATGAAATGAACCTTTTTGTTCAACTATGTTGACTCTGATTTGAAGACTGTTGTGATAACGCCTATGGATAAAGGAAATTAGAAATTATGAAAACAACAAATATTTGAATGGTATTCTGATATAATTTGGGGGCATTACATTTTCCACAAAACGGGGACAAAAGAAAAGGCCACTATGTACTCTAAGGGATCAAGTTTGCTGCGTAAACATTTTTGGGGCATCCATCTGAGATAAATGAGGATATTTGGAGTCGGTTGAGGTTGGGGCATCATTTTAGAGACCATAAACCCGACAAGACCAAGGAGAAGTTAGGGGCATCCCTTTGAGGACCAAAAATTGCATTCACACGTTTAAATCATTTTGCATGTAGGATGAAATGCATACATTTTACATACATTTAAGTTGTCATGCATTTAGACTAGACACATGCATTAGGAACAAATTTAGGTGCACTCATGATGCATTTATTTTTGCTTGTATTTGCAAATAGGCCCAGGGAAGAGACCGAAGAGCCTCAGCCATGGGGGCAACAACACGATTGTCAACCTCTAGCCCTGAGGAGGCCAAACATGCAGAAGAGCTAAAATCTTTAGACAAATGGTATCAGCGGCAAAACTTTTGAACAAATACTAACTAATGATTTCTTTCATTTTCAGGTTTTGCCTTCATCAGTAATGGTGGACCAGCTCAGTCAATCCTAACAAATCCAACATTTTGAAGATCTCCTTCTCGTTGATGGTGTAATAGGTCAAATTTTCCTTTGAATCTCGTCTCTTCGCCAGTGATGTGACAGATCTTGCATAATCCAAATCTCACTTCTTCGTTGATGGTGCAACAGATCAAATTTCTACTCAGGTCTTGTTTCTCCACTGACGGTGCAGTGAGACCTAACTTTTTCTCAAGTTTTACTTCTTTGTACAATTAAAAAAATCTTCAAAAAAATCAAAATAAAAAAATTAATAAAAATGAATAAAAAAGGCAAAAAATAGGAAAAATGAAAAAAATATTCAAAAAAATCAAATCAAGTACCATTATCCGATCCAGTCCCTCCGCTGATGGAGTGGCCGGGTCCAAGCTGTCATCGTCCTCTGATCTTGCTCTCCACTGATGGTATAGCCGGTTCCAGGTCGTCATTATCTGATCTAGTCCCTCCGTTGATATAGTGGCCGGGTCCAAGATGCTGTCGTCCTCTGATCCTACTCTCCGCTAATGGTGTAGCCGATTCTAGGTCATCATTATCTAATACAATTTCTTCGTTGATAGAGCGGCCGGGTCCAAGCTCGTCGTCCTCGATCCTCGCTCTTGGCTGATGGTATAGCTGGTTCCAAGTAGTCATTATCTGATCCAGTTCCTCTACTGATGGAGTGGCCGAGTCCAAGCTGTCGTCGTCCTCTGATCTTGCTCTCTGTTAATGGTATACCCGGTTCCAGGTCGTCATTATCCGATCCAGTCCATCTACTGATGGAGTGGCCAGGTTCAAGCTGTCGTCATCCTCTGATCCTACTCTCCGCTGATGGTGTAGCCGGTTCCAGGTCGTCATTATCCAATCCAGTTCCTCCGCTGATGGAGTGGCTGGGTCTAAGCTGTCGTCGTCCTCTAATCCTGCTCTCTGTTGATGGTGTAGCCGGTTCCAAGTCGTCATTATCCGATCCAGTCCCTTCGCTGATGGAGTGATCGGGTCCAAGCTGCCATCATCCTCTGATCCTGCTCTCCAATGATGGTATAGCCGATTCAGTCGTCATTATCGATCCGATTTTTACATTGATAGAGCGGCGGGTCTAAGCTGTCGTCGTCCTCCGATCCCGCTCTCCGCCGCGGCGGTGTGCTTGATTTGGTCGTCATTATCCAATCCAATTCCTCCGCTGATGGGTGGCGGGTTCAAGCTGCCGTCATCCTCTCGATCCCGCTCTCCGCTGATGGTGTAGCGATTCCAGTCATCATTATCCGATCCAGTTCCTCCGTGATGGAGTGGTCGGGTCCAAGCTTACGTCGTCCTTTGATCCTACTCTCCGCTGATGGTGTAGCGGAGTTCCAAGTCATCATTTTTGATCCGTCCCCTCCGTTGATGGGGTGGTTAGACTAGGTTACCAACGTTCTCCGATCTTACTTCTCCGTTGATGGCGTAGTGGGGTCCAACATCTATTTTTGACCTGGTCTCTTCGTCAATGTTGTAGCAGGACATTTTTTACTCTCGCATTACTATATAAAAAAAAATGAATGAAAAATGAATGATGAAAAAATAGAAAAAGATGAAAAAAAGAAAAAACAACAACAAAAAAGAAAGAAAGAAAGAAAAAAAGAAAAAAAAGAGAAAAATAAGTAAAAAAGAAGAAGAAAAAATTAAAATGAGCTTTCAATCTTCTGATCTTGTATCTTCGTTAGAGTTGTAACTGAATCAGACATCAGAACTTTCATCCATCGATCTTGTCTCTTCGTTAGTGTTGCAGCTGGGTCGAAGTTTCTTTAGGTATTAGCATATCGTCAATAACGTAGTGAGTCGCACTCATTTTGCTTCCCCAATAGAAAACCTCCCGTTTTGAAGATTTTACTTCCCAAGAGTGATAAGGTAGATTCGTCAAGACTAGAAAGAAGACCTGCGTCAAAAAGAAAGAAGATCTACTAAAGAAAGAAGACATGCATCAAGAGGGGGGAAGCTCGGCTAGATCGGACAAAAACGGGTCATTCTTAGTCTTTGCTCTATTGCTGTTACACAACAATGAGCAAAGAATGGCAGCTGTAATTACCCGTTTTTGCCCGGGTAACCCAAACCCAATTATACCCAAAACTCAATCCAAACCAAGATCAAACCCTTAACCCGAGATCTGACCTTAATCTAAGGATCTGACCCGAACCAAAATACAAACCCTAAACCTAGCTTAATTTTACAACCGCCACCGTCATATTCTAACACCGCTACCGTTGCTCATATTCCAACCGCCATGACTCGGCAACCAAGCCTAAACCATAAATCAAATTAACCCCAAACTAAATCATACCCTAAAAGACCAAAACCCTAAAATAAAATAACCCAAAACCTAACCTAATCTACTTGACACACCCATACCCCCGCCAAATCAACCACCATACCCATATCCCCTAAAAATCTGGCTGCCATCGAGAGATCCGGAACAATAAAAATAGGGTTGTTTGTTTGTAATTTTGGGTTATATAAACCCTGAAAATATGTAAACAAAGGGGATCCGAAAATTGTAAGAAAAAAATTCAGTAAAAAAATCAAGTCTTTTAAGTGAAATAAAAGGTAGTTTTTATTTTCAAATCTAAAAATAAAAAAATCATTAGTGTTTTGGTTTGAAAACCATTATTTGTTATTTAGTTTTAAAACTCTAAATAAAAAAATTGAAGCTTACCGATAGTTTGAAGGCATCATCGTTACCGTTCAATTCCCATAGTGAAGTCGAGCCGCGATAGTCGACATGCAATGGCCCGGCCAAGTGAGGGAGCGGCACGCCGTCGGCCGTCTAGGGCAAGAGCAGAGGAGAGAAAAGGGGAAGGCTGAATAGATAGGGCTTTGTTTTTTTACCCAGTTTCGAAACAAATAACCCTTATTTTGTTTTAAACTGATGGCTTCAAAACAACACCATTTTGGTGTTTGACCCGCGCGGTGACCCGTAACCCAGGAAGGATCCACGCAGTTTTAAAGGTCAAATTACCATGCCAATCCCCGTTTTTTCCCGTTTTCACTCCTATCCAGGGGATAATTCCCCTTTTGGTCCCCATTCTTCTTTCCCGCCTCTGTTTCTGTCCCGTTTTCATTTTTATTTCGCATCTTTATTTCTCTTTTATTTCAATTTGGTCACCGTGTTTTAGTGTTTAATTTTCAACTTGTTATTTCTTTTAGTTTATGTTTATGTCCCTACATTTCACATTTGTTTCATGTTAGTCCTTTCTATGTTATTCTAGCCATACATTTTATGTTCGTTGCATTTTAATCCATAATGTTTATTATTTATTGCCATGTAATTTAATTCTTATGCACCATGATCCATGCATTTTTTTAGCTTCATGTTGTTTTGGTTTGAATCATGCACTATTATTATTATTATTATTATTGTTGTTGTTGTTGTTGTTGTTGTTGTTGTTGTTGTTATACCAAATATTTTATTTTGTATATATTATATAATGTATAAAATATATGTATCTATATGTTTCTATTTTAGTTCATATTTTTATAACCTTTTTATATTTTCATATATTATATATATAAGGTTTCATGTAAAACAAAGAATGTTATTTTATTATCCTACATATAAATAATAATAGATGTTTGTTTTTTTGTAAATATACATATAGATATATAAAACTATTAATTTAATATATAAATAAGTATATTTTCAATAAATAATATAAGTATATATTTCACCTTTACCTTGTATCTTAAATATATATATATATATAATAATAATAAATATTTGTCATTGTATATATATGTATATGTAAATTACTAGCTTTATATATAGATATTTTTATAAGAGTAAATATTAAATTGTTTTACCTTAATTATTATATTTTTAAGTTAGATTAATATTTATGTATGTGTGTTAGATTCATATTTTATTATGTTTTATTTATTTATTTATTTTTTTATTGCATTGTATTTATTTATATCCGAATATAAATTGTCAAACGGGGCTTTTATCCGATCATATATAGGCATAGTGATGGTGGTTGGGCGTTTACTCTCGGATAACGGGCCCTTTAAAATCTACTCGCACTTATAACCAAATTTTAATTTAATCGTCACTTTAATCCGGGAAGTCTAATATTAATAAAGCAGTAATTATTAAAGTACCAATTTTGGGCGGTGTGGCAGTGCTAATCCTTCCCCATCCGTAACCGACTCTCGAACCCAACATTTTTAAATCTCTAGTTTTTACGGTGTCCGGCCTACCTTAGTGGCCAGTGGCGACTCCATTTTTAATAAAATACAGTTTTTCTAAAACCCCAATGAAAGACATTTTTTTAAATACCTGAAAATACCCAAACAACCTTAAAACCTCCTCGTCGTTTTTTTAGATCGCTATAGATGGCGACTTCACTGAGGACATTTTTTGGTTTTCAAAATACAAATGAGAGTCAAGTTTTTTAAATAATTACCGCTTTACTAATATCGAAAGTTCTGAATTAAAGTGACTATTAAAGTAACATTCAATTATAATTGCGCGTTTATTTTAATGCATTTAAAATTTAGCATATAAACCCATCATTTTAAGTGGGGGAAAACGCTAATGCTTTCGTGAGGATATCGTTCCTCCGTATGGGCCTAGCAAGTACCTTCGGGGCTCGAGTACCTTATGCTTTCGTGAGGATATCGTTCCTTTGTATGGGTATAAACGAATGGGTCCCCTTGAGTTGAACCCGGTTGAAAGAAGCCTATAATGGGTGATGACCGGGGGCGTTGCTACTCTTAGTAAATGACAGCAAGGACAATTTGGGTACCTCCTAGAACCAATATTGCATGTAGAGAACATATAGAAACCCACCCCTTTAGAGCCATATGGATAACCTAGGTGTTTTAGACGGGATATAAATAGGGTTGTTTTGTTTGTTTATCGTATTTAATTTGCCCTTCTATTTGTTTATTTATTTTATCCGGCACTGACTTGTTTTCTTTCTTGTTTTGCTTTCTTTTTGCATACATCATTGCATTCGCATTACATAAAGGTGTCGGTTTGCCTGATCAGAAAGCTTCCATTATTTACTTTAATTTATTAATATAATTATTTTAATTTCAAATGGACCCATTTTTGTGATCACATCATATCATTCATTTTGGCATTCACGGCATTGCATATCATGACATTTTAATATTTGTATTGGTGCATTCGCATATAGGACATATACTTTGTTTCTACACGCATTCATTTTGAGATCGTCCTCGGGATCCCCTATGATAACAATACTGGGAAAGACGAAAGATCAATCGATTCAACATCCATATAGAATGAGAAGTAAGACAAAGATGGCAAATGAAGACAGACTGGATAGGATTGAGCAGAACTAGAAGACTTTGCAGGCAGATTTAACCCAAAAATTAGAGGACCAGTTAGCCAAGGCTCAACAAGAGATAATGAATCAGTTTGCAAGATCTCAACAGGACATACTGGTGAAATTGGCACAGATGCTAGGATGCAAGTTTCTTGAACAAGGAGATGCCTCTACTATCAACCCTGGGGCAGGTCCCGGGAAAGAAAATGAAGATCTTATGTATCCTCCAGGGTTCACTCCCATTCAAGTCAGGATGCAACCGAAAACTCAACCTCAGGTGATCATTTCTCAGGGGAGTCTAATCTACATCAGGCTGGTACTTCAATGCCTATAAAACGGCCCTCTACATCAGAAGTTAAGCTCGGGGGCAATCAAGCTGAAAATTTTACCTCAGAGATGAACCATATGTTTTAGATCGAGAAACAAAAGGTGGAAACTTCAAAGGAAATCGAAGATCGATGCAAAAGGCTCGGAGAGAAGCTAGAAGCTATGGAAGTGGGTGATACTTTCAGTGGATTCGATGCTAACGAACTCAGCCTCATCCCAGATTTAATTTTACCTCATAAATTCAAGGTCCCATAGTTCGAGAAGTATGATGGGACAAGCTGTCCCTACGCTCATCTTACTATATTCTGCCGGAGAATGACTGGGTTCGGTAGAGATGACAAGCTTTTGATCCACTATTTTTAAGATAGTCTATCCAGATCCGCCACTAGATGGTATAACCAACTGAGCCGACATCAGATAAAATCTTGGAGAGACTTGGCTAAAGCTTTTTTAGAGCAGTACCGACACATTAGTGATATGGTGCCAGACCAGCAGACACTGCAACACTTGAAACAAAAGCATGATGAAAGCTTTAGGCAGTACGCTCAACGTTGGAGGGATTTAACTGCTCAAGTTCAACCCTCGCTCAACGAAAGAGAGACGGTGGTCATATTTGTCCAAACTTTAGAGGGTCCAGTCTTGGGTCGCTTGATAGGCAATGCGACTACCAATTTTACCGACCTCGCATTATCCAGTGAACTCATTGAGAATGTTGTCAAGACTGGAAAAATTGATGATGGAGGTAGTTCGTCCCACAAAAAGCCCTACCATGCAAAGAATGACCATGAAGTAAACTATTCGGGAGTTTATAATGCCAATTACTCTAAGCCTATCACGGTTGTGCAACCCAAGGTTGCAAATGTTCAAGGTTCTTCAAGCTAGGATCTGAGTCAGAAAAAGAATACTGAGAATATAGAGTTCATTCCCCTGCCAATGTCGTATGGAGATCTATATAAGGATTTTCTAAAAGCCCATATAGTGGTACCTTTCCACCAGGCTCCGACGCAACCCCTATTCCCTAAGTGGTATGATCCTAACGCAAGATGCGAGTATCACTGACAAAGTTGGCCATACGATTGAAAATTGTTGGGGCTTCAAGAGGGTGATAGAAAGGTACCTCAAGCTTGGTGTTATAAGTATTGAAAACCCCGCAAGTTCAGCCACAAGTGGGAATCCCTTATCAAGCATGAAGGCCCCAAATTGGAATTTTTGAAACCCAGTATTGGGTCATGCCCCGTTATTAAGGATGCTTATTTTGAAATACTGGATATTAAGCTATTTTGACCCTTGTAGGCCCGCTTGTAGTTTTTCTCTCTTCCAAGATAATGCTTTTTGGATTAATTTCACTGTCTCAAGCCTGAGGACAGTGAAAATCTTTTGTAAGGGCAAAAAACTACAAGTTTTAATGAAATGAACCTTTTTGTTCAACTATGTTGACTCTGATTTGAAGACTGTTGTGATCGCGCCTATGGATAAAGGAAATCAGAAATTATGAAAACAACAAATATTTGAATGGTATTCTGATCTAATTTGGGGGCATTACATTTTTTCCACAACAATGGGACAAAAGAAAAAGCCACTATGTACTCTAAGGGATCAAGTTTGCTGCCTAAACATTTTTGGGGCATCCATCCGAGATAAATGAGGATATTTGGAATTGGTTGAGGTTGGGGCATCATTTTAGAGACCATAAACCCGACAAGACCAATGAAAAGTCAGGGGCATCCTTTTGAGGACCAAAAATTGCATTCACACATTTAAATCATTTTGCATGTAGGATAAAATGCATATATTTTACATACATTTAAGTTGTCATGCATTTAGACTAGACACATGCATTAGGCACAAATTTAGGTGCACTCATGATGCATTTATTTTTGCTTGTATATGCAAATAGGCCCAGGAAGAGACCAAGAGCCTCAGCCATGGGGCAACAACACGATTGTCAACCTCTAGCCCCGAGGAGGCCAAACATGCAGAAGAAGAGCTAAAATCTTTAGACAAATGGTATCAGTGGCAAAACTTTTGAACAAATACTAACTAATGATTTCTTTCATTTTCAGGTTTTGCCTTCATCGGTAATGGTGGACCCATTTTCAGTCAATCCTAACAAATCCAACATTTTGAAGATCTCCTTCTCGTTGATGGTGTAATAGGTCAAATTTTCCTTTGAATCTCGTCTCTTCGCCAAAGTGATGTGACAGATCTTGCATAATCCAAATCTCACTTCTTCGTTGATGGTGCAACAGATCAAATTTCTACTCAGGTCTTGTTTCTCCACTGACGGTGCAGTGAGACCTAACTTTTTCTCAAGTTTTACTTCTTTGTACAATTAAAAAAATCTTCAAAAAAATCAAAATAAAAAAATTAATAAAAATGAATAAAAAAGGCAAAAAATAGGAAAAATGAAAAAAATATTCAAAAAAATCAAATCAAGTACCATTATCCGATCCAGTCCCTCCGCTGATGGAGTGGCCGGGTCCAAGCTGTCATCGTCCTCTGATCTTGCTCTCCACTGATGGTATAGCCGGTTCCAGGTCGTCATTATCTGATCTAGTCCCTCCGTTGATATAGTGGCCGGGTCCAAGATGCTGTCGTCCTCTGATCCTACTCTCCGCTAATGGTGTAGCCGATTCTAGGTCATCATTATCTAATACAATTTCTTCGTTGATAGAGCGGCCGGGTCCAAGCTACTGTCGTCCTCTGATCCTGCTCTTCGCTGATGGTATAGCTGGTTCCAAGTAGTCATTATCTGATCCAGTTCCTCTACTGATGGAGTGGCCGAGTCCAAGCTGTCGTCGTCCTCTGATCTTGCTCTCTGTTAATGGTATACCCGGTTCCAGGTCGTCATTATCCGATCCAGTCCATCTACTGATGGAGTGGCCAGGTCCAAGCTGTCGTCATCCTCTGATCCTACTCTCCGCTGATGGTGTAGCCGGTTCCAGGTCGTCATTATCCAATCCAGTTCCTCCGCTGATGGAGTGGCTGGGTCTAAGCTGTCGTCGTCCTCTAATCCTGCTCTCTGTTGATGGTGTAGCCGGTTCCAAGTCGTCATTATCCGATCCAGTCCCTTCGCTGATGGAGTGATCGGGTCCAAGCTGCCATCATCCTCTGATCCTGCTCTCCAATGATGGTATAGCCAGTTCCAGGTCGTCATTATCTGATCCAGTTTTTTCTGTTGATAGAGCGGCCGGGTCTAAGCTGTCGTCGTCCTCTGATCCTGCTCTCCGCTGACGGTGTAGCCAGTTTCAGGTCGTCATTATCCAATCCAATTCCTCCGCTGATGGAGTGGCCGGGTTCAAGCTGCCGTCATCCTCTGATCCTGCTCTCCGCTGATGGTGTAGCCAGTTCCAGGTCATCATTATCCGATCCAGTTCCTCCGCTGATGGAGTGGTCGGGTCCAAGCTTACGTCGTCCTTTGATCCTACTCTCCGCTGATGGTGTAGCCAGTTCCAAGTCATCATTTTTTGATCCAGTCCCTCCGTTGATGGGGTGGTTAGACTAGGTTACCAACGTTCTCCGATCTTACTTCTCCGTTGATGGCGTAGTGGGGTCCAACATCTATCTTTTGACCTGGTCTCTTCGTCAATGTTGTAGCCAGGACATTTTTTACTCTCGCATTACTATATCTAAAAAATGAATGAAAAATGAATGATGAAAAAAATAGAAAAAAGATGAAAAAAAGAAAAAACAACAACAAAAAAGAAAGAAAGAAAGAAAAAAAGAAAAAAAAGAGAAAAATAAGTAAAAAAGAAGAAGAAAAAATTAAAATGAGCTTTCAATCTTCTGATCTTGTATCTTCGTTAGAGTTGTAACTGAATCAGACATCAGAACTTTCATCCATCGATCTTGTCTCTTCGTTAGTGTTGCAGCTGGGTCGAAGTTTCTTTAGGTATTAGCATATCGTCAATAACGTAGTGAGTCGCACTCATTTTGCTTCCCCAATAGAAAACCTCCCGTTTTGAAGATTTTACTTCCCAAGAGTGATAAGGTAGATTCGTCAAGACTAGAAAGAAGACCTGCGTCAAAAAGAAAGAAGATCTACTAAAGAAAGAAGACATGCATCAAGAGGGGGGAAGCTCAGCTAGATCAGACAAAAACGGGTCATTCTTAGTCTTTGCTCTATTGCTGTTACACAACAATGAGCAAAGAATGGCAGCTGTAATTACCCGTTTTTGCCCGGGTAACCCAAACCCAATTATACCCAAAACTCAATCCAAACCAAGATCAAACCCTTAACCCGAGATCTGACCTTAATCTAAGGATCTGACCCGAACCAAAATACAAACCCTAAACCTAGCTTAATTTTACAACCGCCACCGTCATATTCTAACACCGCTACCGTTGCTCATATTCCGACCGCCATGACTCCGGCAACCAAGCCTAAACCATAAATCAAATTAACCCCAAACTAAATCATACCCTAAAAGACCAAAACCCTAAAATAAAATAACCCAAAACCTAACCTAATCTACCCGACACACCCATACCCCTGCCAAATCAACCACCATACCCATATCCCCTAAAATCTGGCTGCCATCAGAGATCTGGAACAATAAAAAATAGGGTTATCAGTTTGTAATTTTGGGTTATATAAACCCTGAAAATCTGTAAACAAATGGGGCATCCGAAAATTGTAAGAAAAAATTCAGTAAAAAACAGGTCTTTTAAGTGAAATAAAAAGGTAGTTTTTCTTTTCGAATCTAAAAATAAAAAAAATCATTAGTGTTTTGGTTTGAAAACCATTATTTGTTCTTTAGTTTTAAAACTCTAAATAAAAAAATTCGAAGCTTACCGATAGTTTGAAGGTGTCGTCGTTGCCGTTCGAATTCCCATAGTGAAGCTGAGCCGCCGATAATCGACATGCAATGGCCGACCGAGTGAGGGAGCGGCACGCCGTCGGTCGTCTAGGGCAAGAGCAGAGGAGAGAAAAGGGGAAGGCTGAATAGATAGGGCTTTGTTTTTTTACCCAGTTTCGAAACAAATAACCCTTATTTTGTTTTAAACTGATGGCTTCAAAACAACACCATTTTGGTGTTTGACCCGCGCGGTGACCCGTAACCCAGGAAGGATCCACGCAGTTTTAAAGGTCAAATTACCATGCCAATCCCCGTTTTTTCCCGTTTTCACTCCTATCCAGGGGATAATTCCCCTTTTGGTCCCCATTCTTCTTTCCCGCCTCTGTTTCTGTCCCGTTTTCATTTTTATTTCGCATCTTTATTTCTCTTTTATTTCAATTTGGTCACCGTGTTTTAGTGTTTAATTTTCAACTTGTTATTTCTTTTAGTTTATGTTTATGTCCCTACATTTCACATTTGTTTCATGTTAGTCCTTTCTATGTTATTCTAGCCATACATTTTATGTTCGTTGCATTTTAATCCATAATGTTTATTATTTATTGCCATGTAATTTAATTCTTATGCACCATGATCCATGCATTTTTTAGCTTCATGTTGTTTTGGTTTGAATCATGCACTATTATTATTATTATTATTATTGTTGTTGTTGTTGTTGTTGTTGTTGTTGTTGTTGTTGTTGTACCAAGTATTTTATTTTGTATATATTATATAATGTATAAAATATATGTATCTATATGTTTCTATTTTAGTTCATATTTTTATAACCTTTTTATATTTTCATATATTATATATATAAGGTTTCATGTAAAACAAAGAATGTTATTTTATTATCCTACATATAAATAATAATAGATGCTTGTTTTTTTGTAAATATACATATAGATATATATAAACTATTAATTTAATATGTAAATAAGTATATTTTCAATAAATAATATAAGTATATATTTCACCTTTACCTTGTATCTTAAATATATATATAATAATAATAATAAATATTTGTCATTGTATATATGTATATGTAAATTACTAGCTTTATATATGTATATTTTTATAAGAGTAAATATTAAATTGTTTTACCTTAATTATTATATTTTTAAGTTAGATTAATATTTATGTATGTGTGTTAGATTCGTATTTTATTATGTTTGTATTTATTTATATTTATATTTTTATTGCATTGTATTTATTTATATTTGCTATGTTATAAGTTGCATTTCGGAATATAAATTGTCAATGCGGTGCCCTTTTATCCGAGCATAAACGGGGCCAGTATCAGGCGTAGTGATGGTGGTTGGGCGTTTACTCTCGGATAACGGGGCCTTTAAAATCTAGTCGCACTTATAACCTAATTTTAATTTAATCGTCACTTTAATCCGGAAAGTCTAATATTAATAAAGTGGTAATTATTAAAGAACCAATTTTGGGCGGTGTGGGGGTGCTAATCCTTCCTCATCCGTAACCGACTCCCGAATCCAACATTTTTAAATCTTTGGTTTTTACGGTGTCCGACCTATCTTAGTGGCCGGTGGCGACTCCATTTTTAATAAAGTACGGTTTTTCTATAACCCCAATGGAAAACATTTTTTAAATACCCGAAAAATACCCAAACGGCCTTAAAACCTCATCGTCGTTTTTTTAGATCGCTACAGTACCTAAAAACAAGCAAAAACATTGTAAGATTGGCATTAAAAAAGTACTTTGGAGAGGTAACACACCCCCAAACCTAACTCATTGTTTGTCCTCAAGTATTGCAATCAAAATAAAAACAAAAACTCTGAAAATGTTACCTCAACAAAATTTTAGTTGAATGCCAACACATACTAGCAAGCAAAATTTTGCTCTATTTCTGACCTCAGTATCTCAGTGCAATAATGCCAAGCAAGTAGTAATTCAAGTGCAGCAATATAACTCTAGTCTAAGTTCATGAAGAGTGCATGATGTGTAGGCAATATGCATCGAGTATCCTTTCACTCCCTATGCCAATTTTACTACCTAAACTCGTATTCTTTTTTATCATCTTTTTTTCTTCTTTTCCTAGGGTTTCTGGTTGCATTAACTTTAGCTTGCTTTGTGACACTATCTAGCGTGAGAGTTAAGAAGGAGCATACCACGAATCCCTACCTTAATCTTGACATCACTAGGTTTTATCTTCAACTCATACTCCAAGGTTTTGGACTTGAGAACTAAGAGGGAGCAAACCACGAAGCCCCAAGTAACTTATTATCCTTAGTTAGAAGAGAGTTCATTTTTTTCATTGCCCTGGCAGAACATTGCTGCCTTATTAGTTTCTTTTACCCTGGCGTCATTTGATCTTTTTTTTTAAATCTGAGAATAGTTTCAAAAAGACTAATTTTGCTAAGGAACTAGATACATACTACGTGTTAGTGAAGTTTCAGTTCCCTAAACTAGAGATCAATTGTTAACATTCTTTAAAATCAAACCGAGGTGAAATTTTCTTTTTCTTTTTTTAGTGGTTCGGTATGCATCTATTCTAAATGACCTAGATGGCATGGCAAATGGCATGGCAACAAAAATTAAACGTGAAATGCATGGCATAAATGTGAAGAAATGCACACCCCCAAACCCAAGATGTGCATTGTCCTCAATGCATGAAAACAACACATTTATAAAATTAAAATAGAAAATAAAAATGAATGATCATGTGAATGCAATGTAAAGAAGTTTAGAAAGAAGAAGACTCTCCTTCGAAGACTTCTTCTCGTGTTATGCGGGTATTTCTTTTCAGAAATTGTCCATGGGCCATTCGTTTTTTTTCTTTCATGATTGGCTGTGAAACGGCAGTGGAGGCTCCAACTTCCTCCTTTTCTTGGTAGGTTTCGACAGGGCAGGTGCATCGGTGGAATCAGAAGGTGTTTGTATAGTAGGTGCCATTGGTGACTTGGCCTTGGTTTCCTTTGATTCAGATGATGAATCAGAACTGGCAGACTCAGCTTGTACTGGAGACAATGGGACTGTGGCATCAGATAGGGTATGAATTGGACTAGCTGGCATGGCATTGTCGCTGGCAGAGGACTCGGCAGGGAAATTTGGTAATTTTGGCACAAAATCAGTGGATAATTTTTTAAGAGCCTCCATGATTACAACATCTCTGGCTTGTATGTAATGTCACATTTTGACATTGAGCTCTTCAGCTTTCTCTAGCTTTCAGAGAATAATCTCCTGGCGATGGTAAATTTATTATAGCATTACCAGTGAACTGTCTGGCACGGTTCCTGGCATGTTGTTGGCTCTGCCTTTGACACTTCCGGCCTTGCCATAGGCACTTTGACCTTCCCCTTGCCCTTGTCCTTTGGCTCGGCAACTGTAAGGGTTCTCCAGATAGCAGCTATGATTGTCGTTCCCTTGATCTTTTGACCTTTATCTGTATCAAGCTTTGGCACACCATGGAGCATGCAAATATTAGAAATCAACAAAGGAAAGAACAGACTGCCATTACCTTTCGCTGCACATTTGTAAGTTTCGTCAATAATGAGTTGCCAACATTAATCTTGCGCCCCATAACGATGGAATCCAATAAGATCAACCTCTCTTCCGATACAGTCTCGTTGTGGGATGTTGGTATTAAATTTGCCTTGACAAAGTGATTTTATCATCTCCATTGGGGTTTCAACGCCAAACGTTTTATCGTACGGTGTCCCTTTTTTGACACTGTCTATACCGTGCCAAGCTCACACAGATCTGCCAACAGCTTCTTTCTCTTGGCAACAATAATCGACTCGGTATAATCAAAATATTCATCCTCTACACCATCCAATTCAAACATATTGTCAATATTCCCCTCATCGAAATGCACAAACTTACCTCAAATCATCAAGAAGGGCAAATCCTTAGTCACAAGATGAGCGTAGAATTCTTGAACAAAGGTGGCATAAATCTCCCTTTCTTGCTGGAAAAAAAGATTCCACTTGTGCTTGTCAACTATCGCCATGAATTCTAGAGGGAAGCCAATGCTTGTATTCGTCTTGAAATCGAAGTGTTTCTCATAGCAAAAAGAACTTGAAGCAAAGTTAGCTTCGAACTTTTTTTGGATCTCCTCATTGAAAAATTGATTGAAAGAGGTTGAGAATAAGCCATGGAAACGTGCAAAATTTGGAATGATTTTGAATCAAGGAAGAAGAAGAAAAGACAATGTAAAGCTTGGTTCTTGTTTGAAAAGAAAACTGGAAAATTTAGAGAGAGTTTGGTTCTTTAAATTCGGTTATGGAAAGAAAGTGAAAAGTTTGGGAAGTTTAATGGGGTTGGTAACTGAGTAAATAGTGATAATGATGGAAGGTAAAAAGGTTTGATTTGAAAAGAGGGTAAAGTGATAAGGTAAAGTGATAAGGTTGTAAGTGATAAAATTTGGTAAAGATTGGAGTGATAAGGTGATTGGATTGAATTTAAATTTCAACCCAATTTTGGGGCGGCTAGGGTTTAAATTAAAAGAAAAATACTCTCTCTTATCTAATGGGCCGATCAAACTAATATTTATCTCATCTTTTCATTTTTTTTAGTTCGCTGCATGCCAAGCTGCTCTGGCAATGT
The DNA here is from genome assembly GCA_019671005.1 of Hibiscus mutabilis. Lineage (NCBI taxonomy): Eukaryota > Viridiplantae > Streptophyta > Magnoliopsida > Malvales > Malvaceae > Hibiscus > Hibiscus mutabilis. The sequence continues at coordinate 39,488,335 of CM033738.1, forward strand.
GCTTGGCACATAGAATTCTCTTATTGTGGCATCGACACATGCCAAATCTCTTCTTGGCCTTGTTCCTGGCATGGTTCATGGCATACTGATTCTGCATTGACTCAAAGAAAACCTTTCAACATAGACAAGGAATAAAAATAAAAAACAACAGAAAGAAAAAACTATTAAAAACCTAGAAACCTAAAAACAAAGAAAAACAACTTATCCTAGTATTTACAAAAATTCAAACCTGATGGTGCCTTCATGTTACCTTTGCCAAGAGGATCACCTCATTGGCATTGTTCTGATCACCTTACATGTAGTGCTTCAGTATTTGGCCCTTGGTTGATGGATGGTAAGCTGTGGCACTATTTTGTTTGAATAACCAACATAGAAAGCCGAAGAATTGCTTACCTTTGAGTATGTCGAACTCTAGATTGCTCAACAAGGGAGAATGTTTTGTCATGTGGGTTTTGAATAACCACCTCAAAAAAACCAAAATACCTCTTTTCTGTAGGTCTATCAAATCTTTGATTGAATTCAGCACCCCAGTAGTGCTTAGGTTGTGGTACTTCTATTTCATTTGATGCCAAGGTGTATGTATCCTCTATCGGTTCCAGACTTGCCATAGCATTCTTAGGTAAATCTTCAATTTCTGGCGGCACCATCTTTGGCATTATTATCATGGCCAGATTCTCTTGCTTCAGTTCTTCATTTTCTACCATTTGGACTCCACTTTTTCTTCCAGTCACTAGCCATATAAGCACACCTCGCTTTATGGCATCAGTCCTGACCAGACTCAATTTTCTCTGTCGCTCAATTATTTTGCCATTGCACTTACGTTTAAGGGCATCAGCTTTCATTCCTTGGCAAGTCAATGCCAGGTTCTCATCCAAAATGGATTCCATTGGCTCAACTGCATAACATTCTTCAGGTTCATCTACACACTTAAGAGATTTATCAATATTAAAATTAATATTTATTTGTCTTACCAATATAGGGTTAGCAATTACTGGCTCTACTGGTTTTGTTGAGGTGGTGTTGGCATTAGATTCAGATCTGGCATTGGTGGTGCTTGCTTCCCATTTGTCAGATTTTTTGGTTTCTTTCGCTGGCATTAATTTATTCGCATGGAAAACAATTGGCTTTTCTTCACACGTTAAAATCTCGACTTGGTTGCCTATTAGGGGAGTGACAGCTTTGCTTTGTTCTCTCTTTTTTCGTCGAGCATCATCCATATCATATGGCAGGGTTTCTGGAGGTCTGACATCAAATAGTGGTATGGCATCATCAGCCTCTGCATCTTCTTTCTCTACTTCTTTGGGTTCATCTGTTGGCACTGATTTCTCTTCCTAGCAAATAATTGGCTGATTGCCTTCGTTTTCTTGGTTTGAAACTTCAGAATACTGCCATTCTGCCCAGGCATCGAACTTGGCAACATTATCTAGCTTTACCTCGACGTTGTTGTGTTCAGGATCTTTACCCTCAAAGTTTTCCTCACACTTAATTACAACTAATGAGTCCAATGTACCTATTGTTGAATACTCTTTATCAGCATAATATATTGATTCAAGTGTGTTAGGAAAAATCTGATACTCGTAATGTTGATTCTGAATTCCTTGAGGAGCAGATGGAGGAAGAAAATTGCCATCTTGTTGATGTAGCGTTGCCATGGCATTCTGATTGTTACCACTAACCAAAGCGTTTGCCACCTCTTGCTGCCTTGATGGAAGCTCTATCTCGTTCTCTTGAGGCATGTCATTCATGGCATTTGCAAGCCTCATGAATTGTTCTTCCAAGCCTCTCATAACAACCATGGCTTCTTCAAATATGTCTCCAATGTAATTTGTTTGCTCTTGAGGTGGATTGTTGTGCATCGACATATCTTGGGATGTCATTTGTTTGAAGTCTGGTGGTGCAGCAAAGTTGTTAGGTGCATAAAAATAATCGTTATCTTGATTAGTCCAAAATCTATTTTGATGCTGGTTCCATCCTTGGTTGAAGTAGTAGGAGGGATGATTGTTTACATTACAGTGCCTCGTGTAATAAAAGAATTAGGGTTAAAGGGGCAATTGTCAAATGAGTGACATCCTCTACAATATGCAAAAACAACGAGTGTTGCTTGCCTTTTGCTGAACTTGTTAGGCACTCGCATTGATGTAATCATGTTTTTCAGTTCAGAAATTTGTGTCGATAGTGTTATACATGCATCATGCTTTTCATATCGTCTTTGCTCATGGACAGCTCTTGGAGTTGGATATTGGTAGTCATAAGTGGCAAAAATGTAGTCATCATCATACCATATGTGGCTGCCCATACTCTTCTTTGTAGCTTTCCTAGAAAAGAAAAAAAAAATTAATGATCAAAACAAAAAAATAAAGTTAGTAAAATAAAAACAAAAAAACAAGTAAAAATTAAAGCAATAAATTCCGTCGCAATCCCCAACAACGACGTCAAAAACTTATAGACTCTCTAAGTGAATGCTGGCAAAAGGGCAGAAGATGTGTATTGGAAAAGTATAAAACAGTGCCAAGATGAGTCTTTTGCGTGCAAGTATACACGGTCTGCAAGTAATACAATAGTTAAGCTGAGTATCGATCCCACAGAGAGTCTATAAGTTGTTTGTTTTATTTTATTTCAATTATTTTCGAACCCACTTCCTTGGCCCCGTTGTTTGTTTTGAAGTGGGTTCGAAAATAATTGAAATAAAATAAAATAAATGAAAATAAAGTAAGACATTGGCAATGAAGGTGTTTTAATGAATGATGAGCGTTGGTAGGGAATGCCTGGTTTTCACGCTATCATGTCGTGCCAGCCTTCAATAACAACTTCTCTTGGCATTGTTTGCCAAGCAGATTCAAAATTAGCAAAGCCTCTCTCGATGGTCATTGCCCTAAATTGGTCATGTAAAAACCCCTATATCTCTATAGTGCATGCTTCTAAATAAACCAATTTGATTAAGATCCAATCTATACTCCCAGAGGTAGATTTCACTCCCGAAGTAAGTTCATCTACTTGAACGACTTCTCTTGAAGCTTCTCTCCTCAGTATTCAACAACTTAATCGTTGCCACCCCAAGTCTGTTAAGATATTGAGGAACAATAGGCCAACAGTGCCAGCTCTCGCTTGGCATAGTATTTAGAAAACATTAAAGTTTGCCGAATAGATAAAACAATGCCAAAGGCATATTTATTATTAAAAACTAAAACATAAAATAACGTTCAACGCAAAACATCCCCCACCAACTATTATATTAGTTCATGGTGAGGGATTTAACCCAAAATTCACAAACATTTTCCAAATACATCATTATTAAAACGAAATTAAAACTACTTAAAACAAGAGAATGGGTGAGAAGGGTCTCTCGATGCAGCCCTCAAGATCCAAGCTCTCGGCCAAGTGGTCGAACCGCCCTCCTTGGTGCGGCCGATTGTCAATCGTCGCACTCCAACTCCTCACTCCGATGACTCATGATCAAGCACCCCAAAAACCACTCATCGAATGTTTGCTTGGTTGTTCTTTAAATTGGCGTGCAATGAGGGCATAGGATAAGCTTCTCATTTGAATTTTAAATGCTAAAGGGATAAGAGATGAGATCTTATCCGAATTTGAATGAAAGCTGATTAGGTTAGTGCTGACGTCATAATACTGACGCTGCCTTGGCATCCAAGCTTGGTATGCATCTACCAACCAATCTTGGCACTATCTTATCTGCTATTTTCTCAGAGATTGATCCAATTGTTAACTTTTCAGAGCTTGATCTTGTCTTATTTTTTCAGAGTTCAACAGCTTCTTGGCATGGCATCAAGTTCACTTCTCTGTCAACCGATTCTTGGCATTGGCTGGTCCATCTGTGCCAACAACACTCAACATTCTCTTTGGCATTCATTCCTATGTTGCTTTTCTGGGCCAATTACTATGCCAAACTTGCAAAATTGCCAACAAAACAACCCTTCACACTGGCATAGACAGAATTCTAAACTCCTTATGCAAATGCATGGTTTTAACATCCTAATGCAACTAAATGTACCTAAAAACACGCAAAAACATTGTAAGATTGGCATTAAAAAAGTACTTTTAGAGAGGTAACAACATGCGTTGTCATGTGATCGTTGGATGTGATATCGTTCGCAATCTTGCTTTTTCGCCACAATCACGTGCGTTGTCACGTGATCACTAGGTACGATATCGTTTGCAGTCTTGCTTGTTCGCCATAGGCTGTCTGATCGTGCCTACATAGTCTTGACACATGGCCGTGGGTGTTTGTAGGTACCAACAAGCCTAAAGTTTGGACAACTGAAAAATCTTTTCTCAATGTTTTACGTATTCTTCCAAGCGGTCCATAGTGGACATTTCATGCCACAATCACATAATATTTTTTCGCCATGGTACTCCCAATTCACCCAAGCTTTACTCTGACTATTTTTAGATGATGCATGGGATGATGTTGATGTCATCTTCAACCTGTAAATCCAATATACCAAAAATCTAGTAACCTTCAACCCCTAGAATTTAAAGTACACAAAAATTGAAAATGTACCAAATATACCAAAAAAAATTCATGTACGTGTTTAAAAGGATTTCAAACAACCCAATGAAAAGAATGATTGATTGCTTTCAAATTTTGAAATACCTAAAAAATTTGAAATCAAAAAAATGGTTTAACACATTACCTGGCGATATAACACAACAGTGGAAGAAGAAGAAGAACTAGTGAGAGAGAATGTGAAAACATGTTTAGAGTTTTGATATAAAAAAGATTTATTATTTAAGGAAATTAATATTTTTTATTAATAAATTTAATTTTTTAAATGTGTCACGTCAATACATATGCCATGTCAACATTTTTTCATGTCATGCGTGACGCGGTAGGCCAGCTGGCTGTGATGGCTGATCGTGCAAAAGTTAACGGCCCGTCATGCAGGAATTGACGGAAACGTTTGTCAATGTTAGTCAAGGGGCTAATTTGATCGATTTCGCAGACATAAGGATTACATTGAGTGCATTTCTCAACGAGGGGCGAAATTGATTTTTTTGGGTCGAAATCAAGGGCAAAAATACCCCTTTAGCCTAAAAAATAAGAACTGGATATAAGAAAACAGGGGGGAAGGAACAAGGATGGACCGAGGGGGTGCTAGGGGCAGTCGTGCCCCTTGGAAAGTTCAAATTCTCATATATTTTAGAAAATTTCTTTGTAATTTATATTGAAAATATAATCTTTCACCCTTAGAATTTTAACTTATCGTATAATTTTACTGTTACAAATATCACAATCCGAGACAATAGAAAGAAAAATAAACTTTTATTAACTAATTGAAATAAAGCAGTAAAGAGAAACAAACACTTGATTCGAGCAGGAAAACAATAGAAAACACGTTGAGGCCTGTAGCTACACAGTTTCCTTAAGATAGATTTTCGGTCACTTTTGAGGGCTTGAGTTCGTTGGTCATCTGTCTCCCAAGATACAACAACTAGATGATCAACTACAGTAGCATGGATGTAAAGATCATGAACTATGCTCTTGACTTTGCCTATCACTAAAAACTAGTGGAGAAGAAAAGAATTTTCAAGTTGTGTATCAACCTAGAAGATTAAAACGGTATTTATAAGAGAATAATGGAAACAATATATTCCAAAATAATGATCATTAATGCTATATCTGAATAAATTCAGAAATAAGTCATTAATACCATATTCAATTGAATATATTTATGTGAACTGCAAGATGTTACTATTTTAATATCCGAATTTAGAGAAACTATAAATTGTCCTTTTAATTCAGAATATTAAAAAAAGATATGCCATTTTTAAGGAAAAATTTAATTTGTAGTGGGTAAAAATATCCATAAGTCCCAAAAGGGTCCAACTGATCTGAACGTTCACATCGCCCACATCGTACTAGCGCGCCCCAACCCCAATGGGTTCTTCAAGCTTTGATTTGCACCCCTCTTGTGCTTACGTGTAAGACACAATTCCAACCTAAGTCATTTAATGACTAGTAAGTGGGTTGATGTATATAAACACATCTCGTGTTTGTTATCCTATCAATGTGTGATAAGAGTTTTCCACTTTCCTTGCACAATTCACAAGTATCTTACTTTGAGCACAAATTTCTCATTCAAGACTCAACCATTTTTAGCATATGAGATACCAAGTAGAATATGAACCAATAAATTCATCATTCGAATCTCCTCCTTTACACATAGAAAATATGGCTTAAAGTTTCCAATTTCTCTTTTTTTCCAACATTTATCAAGTATAAAACTTTGCACTCCTAACATAAAATCTTGCGTCTGTCCTTGGGAATGAATACCGGCAATAGGCGACCAACACTAAAATTGACATCGTTGTCAGCTGAATTTTGTTTGTTATTAACGTCCTTTGAGTATGCATGTTTTTATTTTCTTTCTTCCTGAGTTTTCTTGATGATTTTGGTCTCCAAAGTTCTCTTTTGTTTTGTTTTATCTTTTATTATTTAAAATAAACTCAGCTTTTTGCTGTTATTAAAAAATATGTTAATTTAATTGATTGAAAATTAATAGAGATATTAAGATAATAAAATTAATGAGATTTAAACTAATAATCTTACCAAATTTATGATACAATCTTAGCCATTGTGACTGCTTGACCAGTGGCCACGAATATGAACAAAAATTATCATATTTATTATATAGTCTAAAGTGAATTTTGAAGAAGAAGAAAATTGTCGATAATTTTACTGTTTCAATGGGTAAGTATTATCATACCGTTCAAAGTTTGAATCATATCTCCTCCAAAACATAAATGATCATAATATTATTTACCAGTGGGTTATTTTATTTTATTTAAAAAAAACTAGAGGCCAAGGCAGGGTAGATTTTAGATGTGTTTATTGTTCGGTTAAAACTGAATTAACCAATTAAATCGAAATTCATTTCGGTTAATTAAGTGTTTGATCGGTTAACAGTTAAAGATTTTTTGAATTTCGTTTATGGATTACTTTGGTTCAAAATCGGTTAATTAACTGAATTAACTATAATAACTGGAAATATTAAATATTAAATATATTATATTTAATTTAAACCAAAATCCAAGATGTCCAGAGACTCAACTATTTCTAACCCTAAATTTATTAAGATTTCAAGACCCAACAAATTTTTAATTCAAAATGAAAAGGCACCCACGTTAATCTAATCTAACTAAAAAAACTGAAATTTTTGATTAATTAAAAAATGACTAAATTAATCAAATTTTGATCGATTCAATTAATAATTTTTAAACAAATTTCAGTTCAATTAAAGGTTAAATAAAAAAATAATTCATTTAATTTAGTTTTAGTTAATTCAGTTCGGTCAGGGACCGAATCAGCAGTTTGAACCCCTAATAAACCCCTATCTTCATAATTTATTTATTTATTTTTAACTAAGGTGTTTCATAAACTTAAAAAATGAAGTGTTACAAAATTAAATACTAAATATAAGTAATAAAGTCCGATCGGTATATTACTTAAAATTAAGCATTCAATATAATCAAAATATTTGATAAATGTAAAATTTAGAGGATAATATAATTTTGGAAGAAGTAAAATAAAATAAATTTATTAAATTTACTATCCATTAATTTGTAAGTATATCCTTATCTACTTATCATTTTCACACCTTTTCATATAAAGAATCTATAAAATAGTTTTCATTTTGGATTATCAAATACATTAAAAAGTTAAATCATTGAAAATATTAATTTACAATTGATTGAATTCTTTCAATGTATCATCAAATAAGTCCGGTTTATGGGTATAAGAAGCCCTTTAATTTTTGAAAAAAATCAATTAAGTTCCTGAACTATTTTTACACTCAATTAAGTCTTTATACTCCAAAATTCCATCAATTCACCTTTTTGACCAACATTGACTCTTAAATCAAACAATTTTTTTGGATTAATTGGTGCAACATGTCGTGTTACAATGTTGCCACTTGACATTTCTATATTATATTATTTTAAAAATCATTGAAAGTTCTAAAAACTTATAGAAAATGGTTTTCTAAAAACTTGTAAATATCACATCATAGAACTGTAGTGTTTCACATGGAAGTAATATCTCAAAAAAAACTCGTCAAAATTGGTTAAATGACATAATTAATTTAACTTATTGGTTCAAAGATTATTGAGTATAAAAATATTTATGGGCTTAATTAATTTTTTTCCCAAAACTTCAAGAGCTTTGAGCACTCTTAAACCAATAAGGCCCAAGTGACTACCATATGATTTTGTATACAATACTTAAACTACCTATAATCTCCAAATAATTAAATCAAAATGCAATTGCACTTAGGGGTGCATCCGATCGAGTTGAGTCAAAATAGTTTGAGTTAGTTAAGTTGACGAGTCTTATTTTATAACTTAAATTTTATTTCAATTTTTTTGAGTGGAGTCGAGTCAAGTCAAGTTGTTCGAGTATCTGTTCAAATTTAATTGTAAACATTTATAATGTTATGATACTAATTAGTTTCAATTTAAATTGTTTTCTATAATCATATACAATACACATATATTTTTCTTCATATTTTTTCATATATGATATATATATATATATAATACCTGGCAGACTTTCAATTTGTAACTCAAGCTTTATTTTAAAATTTTTCGAGTCGAGTTTATGAAATTATGAGTCAAGTCAATACGAATTGAGTTTTTTACGTCGAGTCGAAAAATCAATTTTTTCAGAGTCGGGTTTTACACACCTCATACACTTAAATTTATTTCAACCTATCAACTGACAGCCTCTAAAAAAATACCAATTGTTTTAAGACTCACAACGCATTATTTTTATTTTAATTGTTTTAGTACAATATTGTAAGAAATGCATTAAAAATCAACAAAATTAATTGAATAATCGATATGTTTATTATCTTTGAATTGTACTTTTAATATAAATTGAGATTAAACATTATTTTGGAAAATTTTAAATTATAATAAAAAAATAAAATCATTCATAGTTCAAGATTTTCTGTAGTTAAAAAACATCAATAATTTTATATTGAAGTAAAAATCAAAGGGAATGTAGCTAAGATGGTAGAGCACTTGCTTAGCATGCGAGAGGTATGGGAATCAATAACCCGCATCTCCATTTTTTTTTTTTACTTTAACCTTCTTTCTAGCTTTTATTGGATACCTTCAACGGGAAATGGTTTACGAGATTCTCAAAGATTTAACGAGCCATTCATCCCTTTACTATTTGGTGAAGAAATTCGAAACACTTGTACTCTAAATCTGGTGTAGAAATTCGACGTAACTGGCAGAAGCTGCAGCAGGATGAACTAAGGTGGAGAGTAATGATTGTTGTTTGCAATTATTTTACCTAATTAGACTGGCTCTTTGATGGTTTACCAAGTCTAAAACATTGATTTCCTTGCAGGATTCAGTGTTGAAACAGTGGTCAAGACTAGGTATGTATGTGCTTACAGTTCTATTAGCTATGTACATGACATTCTAAAGTTGGAACTTGTCATGTCGTGCCATTTTTTCGCGATATGTAAGGATATCATTCTGGAAAGATGTCTTGATGATGGCCATCGTTCCAGAAATTCGACTTTTTATTTTTTTTATACTATCCAATATTCATATCAACGGGTTCGGATATGGGTATGGAAAAAAAATTGAACATACTCATTTTAGCCCCATACATGTATCCAAAGAGAAAAAGGTCCAAAGCCATGTTCTTGGTGGAAATTTTACATATTTCGTCTTAACCTTTGTTTTCATTTTCTCTTCCGACATGTTTTATGATCCACCGATTGTGCGATTTTCCGATGTGATTCGATGTTACGATCACTAGACTTGTCGGAATTTCAGCATGTCGAAATTTGGGTAAATCCGGAGAAGATCGTTTGGTGAAGTTTTTGTAAGGTTAGAATGTAAACTAGATATAATACGAGTCGCAACGAGGCAATACTTTGTTTTTTACACGAAAAACGATACGATATATTAATATTTTAAAATCGATAGAATATTATTAAATTATTAAACATAAAAAACCTCAAAATTTACAATCTTATATCCAGTTTGTGTAAGGTTTATTCATGTGAATGTAGATATTAACTCTAGAATATTTATTGAGTCCAGCGTTACGAAAACTTTAATAGTTTATACCAACGGGTTGATCCAAGTGGTAAGTAGTTTAGTATTGCTTAAGTAAATCTCAAATTTGATACTTTGTGTATGCAAAAAATTCGCACTGAGAGACTCACCCACTAAAGACAGGTGTACGACGCGGGTCGGTCCAGCTTAGTCAGAACAAAATTTTGAGAAACCAAAAGAGCAACCAAAAAAACTTGAATAGTTTATTATCAATTTAAAATAGAAAAAAATAAAAATAATTTTATTTTAAATAATATTTTATTCATAATTTTTAAAATTACAATAAACATAATGCCACGACATCAAATGTGTATTTTTATTAATAATTTTACTCGAAACTTCTTAAAAAAAATTAAAGCTCCTTGGGCACGCATATTCGACTCTTGTGTAAATTATGTGTTAGTTGATTTCAGACTTTATTATGATATAAATCTTTCATGTGTAGGTCTGTTTTAGATATATTCTGGTCTGATTCAAGATATATCTTGATTATTAATACCATTGTATTTTATAACGATTAATTTTAATTATAATATATTCAAATATACAGCTCAGCCCTGGACAAGGGCAATAAAGGCTCCCGCCTAAGGCTCACTGCTAAAAAAACTAAATATTATTTTTACTATTAAAGATTTAATTTTTTTAATATTTGTTATTAGAAGTCTATTTTTTAGTACTTGTTAATAGGTGGTTAGTTTTTTCCAATATTTATTATTAGGGTCTACTCTTAATATTCATTTTTTTCTAATAATTTTCATTAGGACCCATTTTTTTCTTCAATATTTGTTATTGTGGGCATAGTCTTAAAATTTAATTTTTCAATACTTGTTATTAGAGTCTAAATTTTTTCAATACTTGTTACCATGGACCTACTCTTAAAATTTATTTAATTTTCATTACATGCTATTAGGAACAGAGATTTAAATAGAGGTATGCAACCACAACAACGACTGTTATATGAAGATAATGCCACCATCTGATACCGCGATATTTGCAACCGTGATGTCCTTACTAGCGTATATTATTAAAATTTCACAATTGCCGCAGTGATTGAAATAACATTGGTTATGTCCGCAATCGCAATAAAGCAACACAACCTAGAATATTATTGTAACTGCAATTATAATTTAAATCCCTGATTTAGGGCCCAATTTTCAGTTCGCCCAAAGCTACCAAAAACCCAAGGCCGACCCTGCAAATATATTACGTGCCTACAAAGTGTGTGTGCACATTATAAAAAGGCTAAGAAAAAATAAACACATACTAGTTACCTTGAAATCGCACCAAATACTTAAAAAATATATATTATTTGTAATTATGATTGCAATTTGTACTTGTAACTTAAAAATAATTTTATTGTTTTTAAAATAGTGACTTTCATTAATCTTTATATAAATATCAATTATTTTATAAAAAATAAAGATCAATTACAATCACTAAATTCATAATCAAGGTCAAGTGGTAGGTGAGCACAATGAAGCGACCGTTCAGGCTCCCTACTAGTCTAAGGTCTCTAAAAATAATTAATTATTATTTTTAAAATTTATTTTTTTAAATTTAATTCTATCTTTATTCTTTTCCAATCTAACGATAAAAAAATAAATGACACAATATGCTTCAAATTTTTTGTATTTATTGTTTAAAATCAAGCTTCATATCATACCCAGTTACCCACAATTCAATGTTAGAAAATGATGTAGTAATAATCTAAATATAATAGAATACCGTAAGAAAAATAAATAATAATGAATTAAAAACAGAACCTAAAATCGAACATAGTTAAAATCAGAAGAATTTTTGTTGATGCCTATATAAACAGTTTCCTTGAGACAGATCCATCCTCTCCCCGGTGCTTGAGTAACTTTGGACGTCTATCTCCTAGGATACAACAACAGACGTTCACAGCAGTATCACAATTACAATGAACAATCGAACACGTGCTTGCCTTCACTATCACCAGAAACCAAAAACATTTTTCTATGCTTATTTTCAAAGTTGATGTGTTGTTTTCCAAAGTTGTTGATTTGTGAAAAATGTTTTGGAAATCTCTCCTTTATATAGTGGATGAAAAATTAAACCGTTTGATGGAAAGATTTGTTGAAAAGTTTAATGGATATGATTGAATGAATGTAATTTTAAGCCAAAATTTAATAAGTCTATTCTCCCAGTGACACGACTAAATATTAGTATGTCTATTCACCAAGTGACATGCCTTAGCATCAATATTATTTAACCAATATATACCATTTTTCCAACATTCAATTCCTTCAAATTTTCTCAACAAAACAATGAAAACAATGTATTTGACAAAGTTAATCATGTTTCTATGGTTTATTAATGAACTATCAAAGTAATTGTTTAAAGTAATGTGATATGCTTTCGTTCTATATGATTCTATTTTTTATTTTCTCACAGGGGCCCGAAAATATCCGAGACGGCCATGTCCATAATAAAAAAACTAAACTGCAAACACACTCATACAATAGAAATAATCCAAGAAATAAATCGATAACAAGTGTTCCAAATCCAGCTTGAAATGTTCTTTTGGTCATCTTAATGACATACTATTTGCTCAAAAGTTTCACCTAGCCGCTGCATGTTTATGGACGAAATTTAATGGAAGGAATTGAGGTGTATGATGTGCCAATATCCCCATTTCAATAAACTAATAATCTCAAAAATAAAAATAAAAAGTTGGGTTTCTTTTGCAATTTGCAAACAAACATCATTAATCCAACATTTTGTGTTGTTTTCCATCTACTTTCTCATGGTTGGAAGCAGCCTAATCCAAGTATTAGCCACAAATTTCAAATGTGACTGAGATTTAGACCTTTTGGCCAATCAATTTAAGCAATTTGATTGGCTCCTCAAGCATGATTATATATTATTTTAACATATAAACTCATATTTTCTCTTTCAAGTATCCTTAATTAGTAAAAGCAAAGCACATCAAGGAAAAGAGCCCTCCCTTTTTGCTACTTTGAGGTCTAATCAATAAAAATGGTAGCTCAAGGTTAAGCTTGAAGTGTCCAACTTTAAATTATTCTTATAATTTTTTTAATATTTGTATTTTGATACATATACGACGAGAATAAATGAAAATATTTTACGTAAAAATTGTTCAGAATGTAAATGAGTCGAGTTTAAATTTATTTTTTTTAAATCAGCTTTGGTCCAACCAGATCAGACCCGTGAACAAGTCTAATTGTGTGTGTGATAAAATTTAATGTGTGGGTGTGTATGTATGCGTATGAAAATATTTTGATACTCACCCCAATCTAAATATTAGTCACAAATTTCATGTGGTTGAGATTTAGTCCAATTTAAGCAATTTGATTGGCTCCTAAAGCAAGGTTATCGATTATTTTACATATAAAGCCTTAATTTCTCTTTCAAACACCCTTAATTAGTAAAAGCAAAGCAAATCAAGGAAAAGAGCCCTTCCTTTTTTTGCTACTTTGAAAATCTAATCAATTTGAAGTGTCCAACTTTAAATTATTCTTTTAATTGTTTTTTAAATATTTGTATTTTGATACATAGTCCTTCGTATTTGATAACACGTCTCAATTTTGTCACATTCGTGATGTGGATGAACCAAACAAATTTATGTAAATACATATTCTATTTTTAAAAAAATTTCAGAGTGATAAATAATTTGTATATAGAGAGATTCATTAATCTTGTGTTCGAATTTTAAACCATTCTTTTTTTATTTTTTATTTAAAGATTATATGAAAATATGAAAAGACTCGGTCCGACCAAATCCGTGAACAAGTAAAATCGGGCTTTGATAAAATATTTTACGAATTTGAATCGCATTTTCCGAAATCATATTTTATTTAAATCATATTTATATGTTACTATGATAAAGTACGGGTTTAGAGACGAAATCAAGATAAAATCTTAACATACCAAATAACTAGTAATAAAATGAGGTACTATGGTCTAATATTAAGCCATCAGTTTAATATTTAAAAACCAAGAGTTATGATCTAATTTGTTTAATTTTAAAATTGACGAGGACATAAGAAACATTTAAATAAAAATAAGGGGACAATGCTTAACTTTTCTAATTTTAAAATCGACAGAAATGTAAGAGGTATTTAAATTAAAAAATTAGACCGATACTTAATTTATCTAATTTCAAAACAACATGAAACTTAAAAAATAATTAAACTCTAAAAATCTGAGAGGAGTCAAAACATAATATATTATAAGTTTCTTCTTAAAAATATTTTTTAATGGTCGAAGGTTCGATCATCGTCCCGAGCATGTGGTAGTTTTAAAACTTATGGCCTGAATCTATCTCCAATATGGACAACAAAATGCGAAAGATTAATCACCAGACTCGCTCGAATGAATACCTTCAAAAATAAAAAAATTAAAATAACATGTTATTTCAATATTAGTTTAAGTATGATATTGGTATTGAAAATTTAAAATATAAATCAATATAAAATTTAATATATGCATGTTCATATTCAAGAAAATAAAGTTATCATGTGCATTGCACATGTAATAAACTAATTTAATTATAAGATCATGCGAATATTAATATAAAAATCTTTTTAAAATTTAATTTTAAATAGTAAATCAAGCTTTCAAAAAGACTCAACAAGTTATCAAATTGATAAACAATCCAAACAACTTTTTGTTTTGAAAATAAAATAAATCCCAAGAAAGCAAGAGATAGTTTCTTTGATAAAATTAATGAGTGGCTAAAATTTCTTTGAATGATTAATTAATTAATTTAGGAATGTGTCCTTTTAATTAAAAAGCTTTTCTATCCTTTATTTATATATATTTTTCCTAATTTCTTTGGCCTTTAATTTGAAATCAATATCACATATTTAACAAGTTTTTATGATATTTTATTTATTTATTTTGTACTTAATTTGATATATTATTATTAGATTTAAATGTATAAATTATTATTATTTTACTCTGACAAAATATTTAGAAAATCAAATTTATTGTAAATGATTTTAATTTATTTAAGACTTAAACCAAATTCCATGAAACTTGTTTAAACAATGTTTTCGTTTTTTTTTTAAATACTTAATTATTTACTTATAAGAAATATATATTTATTCATAGACTCCTCGTATCTCTATCGAATTACACATTCACTTCGTTTAGAATTATATCAATTGATCAATATATTCGCTTTCTTAAAAAATCAAAAAAATAATTAATTGAGATTTGGAATTCTTTTATTATTATATTTAAATGCACAATATATATAATTATTTAAATAATACTATTTCACGTAATTTTTTTATATCTATTTTAAATTAATTTATATATTTGAAGATTGAAAACCAATTTAAAATCTAAGTTGTAATTTAAGGATGTTTGGCGTAATTAACCTCATGTCTGCATGGCATAGCACCTTATTTGATCAAATTCTAAAAGGTTGACCCCTTATTTGATCATTTTGAAAGATTAATCCCTTATGTGAGCTACCTCTAAAATATTTTATATATGTATGTATATTTGTTCAGCTTTGACAAATTAAATAGTGCGCTTGATTCTAGAGAATATGGGTCATTTTCATTTTTATTTTCTTGAAAAATAAAAAATATTGAAAAAAAACGTGTTTGGTTGTAAACTTTGAAAATAATTTTTAGAAAATAAAAACAAAAATGAGTACAATTTTGAAAACATAAAAAAGATGTTTTCAATATTTTCATTAAAATGTTTTAGAAAAGTGAAAAAGATAAAAACAAAGGTTTTTAAATTTTAACTCTATTTAATCCGAGTTTGAATCCTTCTAATGTCAATTTTAAAATTTTAGTTTATTTAATCATATTTTATTTATTATTATAATAATTTTTTTCTAATAATTATATTTTAATTTAATTATTTAATGAGTAATTATTTATTTATTTTTATTTTAAAAAACTGGATACCAAACATATTTTTATTGTTTTCTTTTTTGAAAAAAAAAATTATTTCTAATAACCAAATGTATTTTCTAGTTTTTGAAAAACTGAAAATAAAAATAAAAATGTTTTTTTAGAACCAAACATAAGTTTCTATTCTGATTAAAGATATTTTTTCATATCAAAATTGAAGTGTAATTGACCACAACAAGTGGTCTCAATGGAAAAGCGGATGATATCCATCACCGGAAACTCGGGTTCAATCATTTTGTCTACAAGATGTGTGTGCATTGTCAACGAGTTAAGAATATGTATGAACAAATACTATTGAATATTAAAAAAATTAACTATTTTCCTTTCTCTTTTCTTTTCCACTCTTCACTTGAGACCCTCCAAACTTCCAAATATTTTTCCTATTAAGAAGATAACATTTTTTAAGAGAAAGAAAAAAGATAATGTCACATTTGGTATTTACACTTTGACAAAATGTCTAATGTGACACTTGTATTTTGATAAGAAAAATATTCAATGTTGCACTTCAACTATCAATTTGTGTTTTACTAAAGCACCTATAAAATTTCATTAATGTGTTAAGGGAAGTCGTGCCTCATTAAAAAAATCCCTCATACTTCAAGTAAGATAGAAATTCGACCTAGGCCAACGGAAGGAGAAAAAAGTACCCATCATACATTAACAAAGCATAAATATTAAGGACTTCAGTACATACAATAAGCCTTACAATAGAAACACTTTATCACGATACCTGTTGAGCCTTTCATTAATTGATTTGGTACTTACTAACCATGTTAACTTAATTACCATAATAATACACAAAATGATAATACAAATACAACACTTAGTAACGATATTAATCAAGGTACCATAATAATACATGAAACGATAGTTTATGTACTATATTGGACTTTTTGACAAAGTATATGTGTAAAAAAAGGCATGTGTACTGCATTGGACATTTATAAAATTACATGTATCATATTAGACATTTTGTCAAAGGAAAAATACCACATTAGAAATTTTAAAAATACAAGTATCAAATGCGATATTATCTAAAAAAATTAATCTAAACTTAATTTTTATTTATAATATTTATTATAAATGGCTAGGTATGTAAATAAAATGCCACATGCACAAGAAAGGAGTAATAGAGTTCTTTTTATACATATTGGTAGTAGAAAATTAATTTCACAAAATATAGAGAATTTAAAATTATCGAATTATAATAAAATGATTAAATCTATCGAAAACATATAATATAGGGACTTTCTATCAAATTTGACCTAACTAGGACTATAATAAAGTGAGTTTAAGAGTATGTATTATCTTAATAACTTTGCTAGTGGAGTCTACTAAATATTGAAATGTGATAATTTATTCATATATTAACCCTAAAATCATTAAACATGTGTATATAATATGAGGCCATGCATGCAAAGGTATTTGGCCATGCATGCATGTGTTGTAATTAACACAATAGTTAGGTCAAATATTTCATCTCTAATGATAATTAGCAACAACTATTACTAGTAAAAATCTTCTTAATTTTTCTCTATATAAACCTCATCTACCTTATTCTCCATCACACTCTCCCCATTTCTCTTCTTTTTTCTCTCTTTTTTATATAAAAATAATTTCTTATATAAATAAATATTATTTCTATCTTTTTTTTTTCAAAAAAGATATGGATCAAAAACCATGCAAATCTCAAGATGTTGAAGTGAGAAAAGGGCCATGGACAATGGAAGAAGATTTGATTCTCATCAACTATATTGCTAATCATGGTGAAGGTGTTTGGAATAATCTTGCTAAAGCTGCTGGTAAATATATATGTATATGTATGTTTGTATGCATTTATACATGAAAGCAAACTCATTGAAAGAACATGCATAGTGCTACTTCAATTTTTCATAGTAACCCTAATGTCAATAAAATGAATTGTTTTGTTAGGGTTGAAACGCACCGGAAAAAGCTGCCGGCTCCGTTGGTTGAACTATCTTCTCCCGGACGTACGTCGAGGTAACATCACCCCTGATGAACAACTCTTGATCATGGAGATGCATGCTAAGTGGGGAAATAGGTCGGTTCATGTTATGATATATATATATATGTGCATTATTCATATACAAATTATCAAATAAATATAAAAGTATATTACCTGCAGTTGATCTTCTTCACTTGTTCTCATTGGTGTGTGTTATGAGTTTGAAGTACAAAAAATTTGAATTTTGATTATGAGAAGAAGAGAAGTGCACTTCTCTAGGGCCTATATATTTCTTGAGGATTCAGCAAAATGGGGTTTGATTTGTTTTCAACCACCAAAAAGATTTCTGTCACATGGCTTTTCTTATTTTTTGTGGATGCAATAATTCCTTCATAAAACTCACCCAAGTTCTTGGATTTTCCATGGCTACAAAAAATTCTGATGATTTTTTTTTCATTTTCTCTTGAATTTTGATTATATATTTATGTAGGTTTGGCTGCCATTTCTTGTCTAAATTATTCTGCAATAATTTTGTTTTTAGAAGGTCGAATTGTTACAAAATGATCACTGGACGTTATAAAATAGTGTAACAATTTGAATAATTTAATGTTGCAACAGTCCAATAAATTTAATAACTATTTTGTAATAATTTAATAAATTTAATGACATTTTATAGCTTCTAAAAGACTACCGACCAAAACGATCATTTTTTATACTTCACTGCTAATAATTAAGATATATACAAGTAATGAAATTTGTTACACGATATATGGATTTTTATTTAAAATATCGGCTATGAATATATTTATACACCGTTAATAAATTAATGATGTCACGTGTTAATAAATTTTTAAAAATTAATCAGATATCAATTAAATAAGAACTCATTAGGTATATAAAGTCATTAGTGTGCCAAATAACTATAAAAGTTGTACAGCTAACAAAACAGATTGGATATTTAAAAGGTTTCCATTTTAAGCTGAACCCTCCCCAATTATGCACATGTTAAGGCTTCTTTTGGGAAGATAAAGAAGCATTTGAACTTGGTTGAAGTTGACATGAACCTTAATACATGGTATGTCTCCCTTTATTTATTTTGGACCTACTATGAATCGATTCGATCAAATTTCGAGTTCAAGTTATTAATTTGTATTTTGTATGCTAAATTTAATACAATCTTTAATGCGTATGTATGTATATGCAGATGGTCCAAAATAGCTAAGCATATGCCTGGAAGGACGGATAACGAAATAAAGAATTATTGAAGGACTCGAATCCAGAAGCACATCCATAAGCAAGCAGAGATGTATTCTTCCCATGTCAGCAACCCTGAATTACATGACCATCAAGCAAGCACAAGTCAATTGCCCTGCAACAGCCCTGCTGATTTCATGGAAACGTACTCTCCGATTTCGTCATTTAACCACGGCAACATCGAACTGTTTCCCATTCAGCAGCAGCCGCCGCAGCAACCACAACAACACATCGTCAATCAATCGAACAATGGAAACTATTGGAGCATGGAAGATATCTGGTCCATGCAGTTGCTTAATAGGGAAAAAACATGAAGATCAATTAATCACATTTCCATGGCATAATATTAGGGTTGTTTATAGATGAGGCTGAGACTTGAACTCGGTATATCCCATTATGTTAATCTGGTTTAAGTATGGCTTGTAGTGGGATCTTATATAGTACTACTACAACACACATATATATTTATATAAATATCCACCTATACATACATATACATTATGTATATGTATGGAGTTTTTAGTTGATTACTTAGTTTTTTATATAAATCTACTTCACATGTAAATAAACCAATAAGGTTTCCGAAATTTGATACACCGACAATGAATTTTTTTCTTCTTCTAAATGTGGCTGTAGTCTATCGTCAAGAACGAAATTAGGATGAACGATTAGGGGTTGAATATAAATTGTAATAAAAAGGGGTCAGGTCTAATGGTTAAGCTAAATTTTAAAAATGGATTTAGGGTTTATTTTGCTTAATTTTGAAATTGACACGTATTTAAAAAGTATTTAAAAATGAATTTATTACTTGTTTTGTCTAATTTCAAAATTAATAAAGATCTAATAAATATTTAAACCGGAAGTAGAGAACCAAAGCCTAATTTACATAGTTTCAAAACTAACAGGGACCTAAGAAGTAATTGAATTAAAAATTTACAGTCCATTTGATCAGGTAAGTGTTATCCAACATCGTTAAAAAAAAAAAAAAAAAAGAAATTAATGGTTGAGATTAACATTAGGAAAGAAGGATATTTTATGAGAAAAAAAGAGTGAACAAATCTTATTTTCTACTATTAATCTCAATAATTAACTTTCACTCCCAACGATAAAAAAAGTATAAAACTTTAAATTTTTACGCTTCGGCGAATCATACCTCATTTAAATTACCATAACCCCAAACCTTATATTGAAGAAACTAACATTTAAGCATACTCAAACTGAAGATCTAGACCATTACATAATGTTAACTGAACTAACTACTTTATTGATATATGTAAAGTAAGTCTATGGTTTACTGACAGTAACACTTTTTAATCCTAGTAGACATTAAATTTTGGGTTCGATCCTGAACAACTCATCTCTCTCCTCATATAAAAAATACTCAATTGATATATATATATATATATATATATATATAGAAATCTCCTGATCCTTTTTGGTAACCCTATGTATGTCACATCACTAAAAAACTAAATCTTGCACTCTAATCCTAAATCTTAAATCATAAACTTTAAACCCTAAAAACTAAACATATACATAGGGTAATATTTTAATCCACAATATGTGTAAAAGAATTTATACAACCTTCTAATTTAAACTATACAATTTAAAATCTAAATGTATAACCCTAAAACCTTACATCGTAAACCTTAAACTCTAACCCTAATTTTTAAAGCTCATAAACCTTAATCTATGATCCTAAACCTAAATTTATAAACTCTAAATTTAACAAGTTTATGTAAATTTTAGTTTACGCGTATAAATTATTTTTCTCGTATAAACATTAATCCATGAGTTTACCTAACTAAAGCCATAGGAAAACCGACACGTACGTCAAATCGATATTCCAAGGCAATGACATAAGGAAAATAGCACTCTTCAACTTTGCTTTTTTTTATCCCAATTTGTTTCCGAATTTGGTGCATTAACCATGCAAACCCTTCGACGTTCGACGTGAGCCTAACTCATTGTAGTGTTAGCAACCAAATCTTTCACATGCACCTCTACTTATTAATTACTACAAACTAAATTCCTAATCCATTTGGATCAACAACATCACCACTTGGTAACATAACTCCCAAACCCGAAGCCCGATCCCAAAAGTTAGTTCTCAATCTCGTTTAGCTCGAATTCTCGAAGTTTAATTCAATTACTCCATACAGAATTTGATCGTGTTGTATTATATGTATCATTTTGTTAGAGTTGTGACCCAAATTCACTTGTACACAAGTCTGGATATTAATAAAGAAGCAGTGGCAAAAGTGGAAGTTTGCTCGGGCCGGCGAAGAGTAGGAAATTCTACTTCAATTTTTGGATATGCGACGAAGAGTAGGAAACTCAGTCTTGAGTAGAATTTCTTTCTACACAAGTTTCCTTTGTAACCAAACAGTCTATCCTTATAAATGGATACTAGGGACTATGATTGAAATCATCAATTGTATTCTTTTCTTTTCGACATAGTGAAAATTTCTCCGCCTCTGCCTGTAGTTTTTTCTTTTGAGTTTTCCATGTAAATCTTGGTGTTTATTTTTCTTTTATGTGTTTGTGGTTGTCTCTTATCTTGCCATTATTGTTCCAATATTATAACACATTTCGAACTTAATTAATTAAATTTCTTATATATATATGCATCATTTTGAAAGACCTAACTTTGTATTTTCGTATGTGTATTCATATACAAAAAATACAAAGTTAGTTCATTCAATTGGCGTTGGATGGAGCAATTGTGCAGTGTGCCGAACTTGAAGTGTTAGCACCAAACTTCTTATCCAAAATAGGATAGAAAGAGAGGACAATGAGGTTTCAACTGCTTGAAGAGTTCAAATTTGAGCCACTCATTTCATTTTGATCACATGTTGTATGTGTGGGGAAATCATGAATAGAGTAAAAGGCAAACTTCCATGTGAAACTTAAGGAAAGGAACCACATGATTTGTCGGCCATAGTTTTCAGTATTGGAACATGCACGTACCAGTTCTTATCATGGCACACTACTGAGTATAAATTCTTGAGATTAAATTGTTTTATCGATCGAGTGTTTATACTTTCGGTTGAAAAAAGTTATTTGATGAGCGATTAATTGAGTTGTTGACGCAGGTTGATGTATCGAATTGCGTAAACAATTGCTTGTCTTCTTTTCCGTTATGCCTTGCTACTTGTAGCGAGCACTTGTCACGACATGTTATAACTACTCAACGACCGTAACACTTTCAATAATTATATTTTTAATAGGTGGCATTATATAGTTCACTATCTATCTAGTTGTCTGTATAATTATCTATCTATCTATTGATTGTGCAATAACTCATAGATAGATAGATAGATAAATAGATAGATAGATAGTAGTACGGAAACTGAACTCTATAAAATCACAAAAGCTCTTCGCAATGGCTTTGTATACATAGGATATTAGTTGTTTATAATAATCTATGTACTTTATAATAATATAAGATTTTAAAATTATATTATGTGTAAATCCATTATATGTAACAAAAATAATATGAATTTAATAATTATATTTTTTAATATTAAATACAATATTTTAAACAAACTCTTACTTTAATTATCAATTCATGTTTTTTGTTTTAAAAGAATTAAAAATTATATAGTTTTCATGCAATTAGAAGTGTTTATGGGTTGGCCCAGTTGAGGCCCACTTTTTAAAATTCCTAGTTTGGACTTGCCCTGGTTTGTCCAAATTATCCATTGTCTTATTTAAAAAATAATATTAATATTAATATTAATATTAATATTAATATTAATATAGTTAAATTTAAATAAACATATACATTCAAATTATTTAGATTATATTCAGGTCAAGTCGATCTATGACTAATTTTCTTTATCATATTCGATCTGAACCTAAGAGTAATCTGGTCCATGAACAAGTCTACTTGTAAAAACCTTTCCATTTTATTATACTGTATCAATCCTAGTTGGTAAAATAAAATAAAAAAAAAACTCATTAATTGGTACGTTGGGCCTTATCCAAGAAACTAAACCCTAAGCATAAAATGTTTGAAGGCTTCATTATACATTTATACTAAACCACAAAGCCTTGGTTTTGGGCTTGATCCAATTCACTTAGATCCGTTTAGAATTGCATTTGAAAACAAGTTTTTGGTTAAAAGTAATTTTAGAGTCATAAATAATGTTAAACATATAATTTTTAGAGAAAAATATATTTAAAAAATATTTCTCAATCTAAACGTAAAAGTAAAAGTTGTTATTTTTGTGCTTGAAAAGTGTTTTAGAGTTAAAATTACATTTTTTACATTTATATGTTATCCTTATGATGACATTTTTTGACATATCAACTATGCACCTTTATTGGTAAATAAAAGTAAAATAATAACATAACTTATTAGAGGTTTTAAAACATAAAAAAACAACAACCAAAAAAATAATAAATCTAAAAAAAAAGATAAGCGAAACACCAATCAGGTCAGACACTTCCTCTTTGTACCAAAGAAAATCTCTATGGTCCATTATAGGAAGGGTCCCTAGAAAGTTGTCAAAACGCGAACTAGATGAAATCTCCAAAATCGGCAACATATTTTACTCCCATTTCCAAAGGCGGCGTTCCACTCCAAATAACATCAGCAAACAACTCAAAAAGGAATCAAACTATGCGTGACCACTGACAAACATGAAGTAAGAATAAATGTCGTGAGGGTCACCATACTAATACCAAACATCCGCAAATATAATCATAGAAACGTGTCATACGCCTGAGACGTGGAAAAATATGCTACAAAGACAGAAAAAAATATAATAAGATGTGCGAAGAAAAATAAATAAATAGAATCAAATATAAAAAAGAAAAAATATATATAAATCACCTACAATTGACGATTAACACTAAAACAGATTGGATCTGCACGTGAAAACGTATGTCATTTACGAGATTTAGTCGATGCGAACCGCCTCGTTAACGTGATGCAATCGTGTACCGGTAGTGGGTTCCTTGCAACGGAGTGTGCTTCTTTTGTGACCAATAAAATAAATGTAACCATGGTTTTCTTCTAAGCTCATTGCAATGAGTGTCTATATTATTTTTATCTAACACGAATATTTCAAGAAAAATGAATAATCGAGTCTTTCTGTATTATAAACTGTTGTCTTTTTTATGCGTTCTATTGAGTCGATCAAAAAATTTCGAGTTATTCGAGTTTACAAATCTTATTTTACGATTTAAACTTATTTGAAATTTTTTCGAATCAAGTCGAGTTTTTGAGTTTCTGTATAAATTTAATTGTAATTATTTATAATATTATAATACATATTGATTTCAATTTTAACGACTTTCTAAATCCATATACGATATACATATATATTTCTTCATATTTTTAAATATTATATGCATAATATCTCGTGTAGAATTGATAGGCTCGACTCGAATTTGAAAATCAATCAACTAATTACTAAAAATTTTGAGTTATTCGAATTTTTATTTCATAACTCAAACTTCATTTGAAAATTTTTCGAGTCGAGTTTATGAAATTACAAGTCGAGTCAAAACGAGTGGTTATTTTTGCGTCAAGTCGAGTCAAATAATTCAATTTTCCGAGTCGAATCGAATTTTGCCGACCCTTATATTGTAGTGCCTCGTCCGTTCACGCCAAAGATTGCAAGATATTATCTATCAAAAGGAGTTAAGTTCATTAGAGGGACTATTTTATCATCATTTAAATTCGATTCCAATGGGAAGGTAAATCATATTAATATGCGTTGTTTCTGAAGTTTTAATCTCCGACAAGGTAGTCGGATACCTGCGGTAGCGGACATGGTTGTTGTCGGGGGATCGGAACATGTCCAAACACAAGCATGTGGATCGGCAATCTGGGATGCAGTTTTTCCTGTTGGCTTTACCCGTACAATTAGGGTGAGGAAAACTCGACTCAACTTAAGTCGAATCATAATTTCATAAATTCAATTCGCAAAATTTTGAAATAAAATTTAAGTTATAAAATGAGACATCGCATAACTCAATATTTTTAATAATTAGTAGATCGATTTTTAAGTCTATCTGACTCCTTCAACTTTGCCTTACATATGTATATCACATACGAAAAATACATGTATATATCGTATATAGTTATAGAAAGTCGTTTAAATTAAAATCAATTAGTATCATAATATTAAAAATATTTACAATTAAATTTAAACAAAAATTCGAACAACTCGACTTGACTTGACTCAATTCAAAATATTTAAAATAAAGTTTGACCTATAAAACAGAGCTAGTCAACCTGACCAACTCAAAAAAAAAAATCCCAAACCGTTCGAATGCTCGCGCACTAGAAAAAAAATGCAAATTGAGGCAGTGCATTTGGGGCTTATTGAATAAACAATGGTCACCTTGTCGGATCATTCCTCGAAGAAGAACCTAAGCAGAGTTTGAAACAATAGCTAATGCCAGACGATTTAAACCGACGGTTGACGATCCGGTGGCTTGAGCTTCGCTTTGACAGTAAGAGAATGAAACCGCAAACACGGTGTAGCGACTTTTTTGTCCGGGCTTACCCGGAAACCTATTCTCGGAGTGGGATTTCGTGTTTTAAATAATAAAATAATAAAATAGAGTCGCCACCGGTCACTTGAATAAGATAGACCGAACACCAAAAAAGTAAACCAGAGATGGGTTCGGGAGTTGGTTACGAGTGGGGAAGGATTAGCATGCCCCCTACGCCCAAAATTGGTACCTAAGGGTTCGCATTATTTTTATTAAGAAAAATAAAAATTCGATTTAATTTAATAATTAATTTCCAAAATGCATGCACAACAGTTTAAATTTGCCTTGATATTCATGACATTCAAAGGAGATGTCACCGGAGACCGGAATAAGACTTCTAGCAGAAATATCGGAACAATAAGGCCTAATACTATATGCAACAATTATTAAGTATGAAAAAAAGAATAAAATAGAAAAAACATATATATAAAATAATAAGAAGAAGAAAGAAAGAAATATAAATAATATAAATATTAGATAATTAAATATATTGGAAAACTTCAAAACTTGTCTCGACATCCACGATATTTAAAGGAGATGACACCCGGATGGCCGGGACGACACTCCTAATAGAAATACCGGAACAAGTAGGGCCAAAAATACTATATACGATATTTGAAAGAAAAAATATTAAATAATATAGATGTAATATAAATAATATAAGTTTAGGGTAAATGAAAATTAAAAAAAATACCATTTAATACATAATATATATTAATATTTATACATAAACATTAGTTATAAATAAATATATAATATTGTAGTCATATCATATATACATATAAATATATAATGTATACACATTATACAAATGCTATGTAATTTAAACTATATATCTTATAAGTATATCATATATTATACATATTATATATATATGTATATTTATATATACATTAAACTTACCACATATAAAACATATTATATACATAAATTACACAAGATAAATACACAAATAAAAAATAAAATACATCAAATATGTATAAAAAAAGACTTAAATTAAGGCAAATAAAAAAACAGTGCAAAAAGTGAATAAAAATAGAAATCGGGGATGAAATTAAAGTATTTACAAAAATCAGGGACCATATGCGCAATTTTCCATTTAACATTGATTAAATCTGACTTTTAGGACCATTTTGCATGATTTTTGAAACTATCAGGGACTTGTAAAATAATTTTACCATGCGACAACCCCTTTTTGCAATTATTTTTAGGACGGAATGACTATTTACGTAATTTACCCTTTTTAAATCCGATTTAATTAAAGTTAGGGACTAAATTGCAAAACAATTAAAACCTGCAGGGACCCAAAATGAGATTAACCAGTACGGAAGGATTAAAACAGTAATTTCCCCTTTCTTTTATTTGCGTGGACCCTGGACTCGGGTCAGGTTATTATCCGGATAATGACCAAAACGACGTCGTTTTGGGGCGAATTCAGACGCCCCAAAACGACGTCGTTTTATAGATTTATATGTGTATTTTTTACCCCAAAAATCATTTTTTTAGTTTTCAAAAAAATAAACACCCCATATTCTCTCAACCCTCCCCTTGGCCGGTCAGGATTCCGAGTGGCCGTCCGCCGTGAGTCACCGGAATGTGCGTTTTTATCCCTAAGCCTTTATTCTCGGTCAGTTTCTTTTAAAAAATACTTTAAGTCTCTAGATCTAAAATTATTCGAAACTTTTTATGTATATTTTTTATAAAATAAAAAAGAAAAAGAAATTACCTCTATGCTTTGCTCGATCGGAAGCTATGAACTGAGTTATTTTTCCGAACTATTTTTCTATTTTTTATAATTCGAAAATCCTTCCAAAAAAACTTCCCCCTCAAAATGTTACAAGATATGGGTTTTTATAACCCTATTTTCTCTTACAAGTTGCATAAAAAAATAAATTTTTCCCACTTGATTGACTATTTCGAATGTAATAATTTTTTTGGCCTTTTTTGCAGGTCCAGTGACGGCTTGGACGGCGGTGGCAGTGCGGCATTGTAGCCGGTCAGATGGGCGGTGACGGCTGGTCAGATGCAAGTGGCCGGCGGCGGCGGCTGGTGATAATGGTTTTAGGTTAAACTAGGGTTAGGGGTATTTTAGGTATATTAGGTTATTAATATCCGGGTCGAATCTGGGTTGTTGGGTTTGGTTTAGGATTTGGGTATTGGGCTTAGTATTGGGTATGGGTTTATTTTAGTGGGCCGGACTGAAATGGGTCACAACACACGGGCGATTGAAGCTGAAAATTCTAGCCTTGTTCTCGAAACACCGGTACAATCTAGGCATGCGACGATGGGTGTTGGTTTGGTTGCAACAATATCTACAGTTGAGTACTTGTATGAAAGGAGACGTAGAAGCAGGTTCAGTCAAGATTTTTTGGCCCAGAGCGAAATCAAATATAGCCCCTAATACAAAATAAATTTAAGAGATGGAAAGATCTTTTGCAATTAAATAAATAATTTATATTATAATCTGTAAAACATTGTTAAAAAGAACAATAGTTGCACACTAATAATGACCAAATTTAAAGAAAAAGTCATTTCTCTCCCTTTCTGATTGTCGACTGAACCCAACATATAAAAATTAGAAGAAAAAAATTTAGAAACATGATATTACCTAGAATTTTAAGAACAATCTTTAATATGATTCAAGTACCGCAATTGATGATAAGCAATTGTGACTTTGCGTTTGTGGGAAATATAAAAAATTGAAAAGTAGGAGTAATAATTTTTAATGAATTGAGAAATATGGAAAAGAAAAATATGCTATTTAAACTTAAATTTTCTCCTCCCATTGAATTTTGAATTGAGAAAATAACACTTATCAAATTTTTATTAGATTTTAGGAAGAAAATAATAAAATGGAGTTTTTTGGAATTGGAAACTGAAATAATTTATTATCGTTGCTTATCATTTGACAATTAAAAATAATAATTTATCGAGAAATAATGATTTATTACCGGTGAATTATAATCGAAAACTAAACAAAACAATTTTTATATTTATAGGCGTGGGCGGGCACCCCTCCTGCCCTGACCCAGGGTCGACCCTTCGTAGAAGGTGGTGCGAGATATTAATATTAATTTTTTTTCCGTTCTAATGTTCTTGATTGTTGTACAAGTACAACTACAAATAAGTACAAGGATTTAAATATTTTGGCTTAATTACAAAATAGGTGTACAAACTTTGTCTCTTTTTTGTAATATGTGTCTAAAGTATTTTTTGACTAAAATAGGTGTCTAACGTTTTATTTTGACACATATTAAAGTTAATCTGTCAAAATAAATCTATCACCCAATTATAGCTTTACACGTGAATTTTATTCTTTAATTTCAAAAACAAGCTGTAAAGAAATAAATTAAAAAATCCCAAAATTTCCAAAAAATCACAAAATAGTCTAAAATCCAAAATCTTAAACCTAAAACTGTTGAGATATTTGATTTTGATATAACTTAAATGAAAAATGTTTTTGGACTTAAACTAATTTGCATAAATATTTCAAAAGTCCGTTAACTTGAAAATATGTTTGAAAGGTTTTCAAAGGGTTTTTGACTTATTTAAATGCTTTCAAAAAAATCCAAAAGTCAAAAACAAGCTCTGTGTACCGATACAGTCATTCATGTATTGATACCCCGAAAGATCTCGTACCGATATGGATAAGCCGTGTACCGATATGCACTTTTAACATTCAACGGTCATTTTTCCAGTGGCTAAATTGGCTAAATCGGGTCTTGGGCTCAGGTTATGGGGCTTTTATCTTGGAAGACTAGGTAAGGGCTTTTAAGTTGAGCCCGTTATGTTGGTGGAAATAGGTTTGAATTTTAAAAGGATAGGAATAAGTGAAAGGGGGATGATGATATGATGGAAAAAGAGAGAAAAAGAAAAGTAAGAGACGAAAGGGAAAAGTGAGAGAGAAAGTGTTAGGAGGAAATTCAAACCCCGATCTACAGATATCCGGCCGACCATTTTAGACACCTCCGTCGCCATTGTATTTATCTCGTCAAGATGAGTCCATCGGTACTAGTGGCACCACCAACAGAGTCACCGTCGAAGAGGGTGAGAGAGAAGAAGTTTCAGGTTGTTCAAATAAGGGGGTTTGAGTGCTCAAAATATGAAACGGAGGCCACCACCATGATTAGAGGTTGGAAAACAACTGATCTGGGCATTTTTCGCCATCGTCCGAACACCAAAAGCTACCGTACATGCTACCGCCTGCGCGTGGACGACGTATTGCCTGCCAAGCTGTTATAATAACTGGGCTCAGCTGTTGGGCTTGAGCCGTTGGGCCAAGCTAAGTTGGCCTACCAAGCTGACCCAAGACGTAGTCCGAGCTGGTCCAGCAAGCTGGCCTTTTGAGCTGAGCCAGTCGTTAGGCATCAGCCGCTATTGATCGCCGCCTCCACGATTGATCGTTGATCAGCGTTGATTTTTTTCGAGGAACCCTACCTGGGGGTTTCTCGATGTTCTGAGTTCGATGGCATAATCTATTTCACTAAATTCAAACCCGATAAGTTATTTTTACGCGTTTGACCTTGTGTTTTGACTAGGGGGTGCACGAAATTAATATGGTTTCATATTCGTTGTTATACGAGGATTAATTGGGATCGAATATCTGATCAAGTGGAATAATCGAGAAGCTTATATGAGGATTTATCGCTTTGGCTTAAGGTTAGTACACCTCAAACTCATATTGCTTTATGAGCATCATAAATGTGATTACTTTGCGTGTTAGTATCTGTAAATTTGGTAGACGATGAATAAGCATATGTTGAGACCGGTATTACAAGACTTGGTAAATATTGAGACGCTTGATGAACTTGAGAATATTTGAGACTAGTATGAGCTTCAGAGATCGTGAAGGGTCGTTTGAATATTTGTATAATTATTTGATTAGTTGATTTACATGTTGTATTACTTGAATGTTTGGAATATGAATTGGCATGTTCGATGGAAGTTATTATAAATGGATTGATAATTGGTAATATTTGAATAAATGATTACGAAGTCAGTAATTAATGTTAATTGAATGGGTGCGTTAGTAAACAAATCTTAATGAGCGTTAGTAAACAAATCTTAATGACTTTCATAAGCTTTAAGGATCGAGTAAAGTGTAGTAATATTGTAATTCGAGGAAATGGTACGAATCTGTGAATAAGGTATCAATACAAGCTTTGGCCATACCGATATGCATTTGGGGACCGTATCGGTACGGGACGACCCTTACCAGTATTTGTGGAAATCTAGGATTTCTAGTAACCAGTTTTGTATCGATACACGTGTGACATACGATACCCAAGGGCACTGCATTGATACTCATGTTTGAGAGGGGATTCAAGAAAATTTGTTGTATTCTAGAGTTTGTAGTTTAAAATCAAGGATAAAAAAATAATTCCTTGTTGTTCGATTAAAACCCGTTTGTTTTAAGTCTTTTTTTTCTTTTTATTCGAATCTCAAAACAAAGAAATGGTTTAGACTCTTACTTGGTGCCGTCGTGACCACCTCCGTGAGGCCATTGGCCGATGAATGGACGAGCGTGGTATCTCCTCCTAAGCGGCGCCGTTGTGAAGTTGAGAGAATGAGAGAACTTAGGGTTAGGTTTAGTCTTTTATTCTAATATGTGTAAAAAATAACTTATATATATATTAAAACTGGTTACATAAAATGACGCCGTTTAGGCTCCCCTAACCCGCGTTTTAACCCAGAAACCCGAAGAGGATCCGCACTTTTGGGGTTATGGTCTAACTGCACAAGTGATCCCTACCATTCTTTCCCGCTTTCATTATCATCACTGGATATTTTCGTTTTTAGTCCTTCTATTTTGCATGCGCATTCAATACTATTTTTTTATTTTTTTAGCTTTTAAGTTCTGTTTTATTTCAATCTGGTCACTTTATTTTAGCATTTTATTTTTAGCCTATTATTTCCATTAATTTACATTTATTTCCTCATGTTTATACTTGTTCCATTTTAGCCCTATTTTATTTCTTTTCTTGCCATATTATTCAATGTTCATGTATTCTAATCCTCGTTATTTAATTTTATGTTGTTCCATGCACTTTTAATAAGAACCATGTGTACACATTGAGCCATATTACTATTTGTTATTGTCATAGTTATTATGTGTATCATATATGTATATTACTTCTACTCGTATTATATACGTTATTATATGTATATTATATTTATATAATACTATATATTATATAGGTATAATATTTATCATGTTTATACATTTTATATATGTTCATCTTTTTTAGATATATGCGTAAATATTTAATCATGCATTTTAATCCATAATTGATCGTTTATAACATTTCATGCATTTTCTTATTCATACATGCATTTTAATATCCTATCTTGTCATTATTTGAGTAATTTCATTAATATTAGTATTTTTAAATTATGCGATATTTTATATCTTTGTATATATGATTTTGATAAAGTACTACATATATTTTCATTATCATTTGGAACAATAATTTTAAATACATATATTATTATAAAAGTTTTGGGTTTTAATAGTTATGTACATATATGTATATATTTAAATATTTATATTGATGTCTATAATGCATCTAATTTTGATAAATAATTTTGTGTATATATGCATATATTAAATATAATATTATAAGCTTAAAAAAGGTTTTATTTTTAATAAATACTATATGTTTTGTTAATGCACATGTACATGTCATATCATATTTTTGCATCATATGTGTTGTTTTTAAATCATCAAAAAAATTAAGAAAATTTTGAATTTTAAATCAATGTTTAAAAAAACCTCGATAAATCATATCCCGGGCGTAAAGGGATGTGATGTTTTTTTAAGAAAACGATAAGTCGTGTCCCGGGCGCAAAGAGATGTGGTTCTCTCAATATTTTTGGCATTTAAGGATCGTATTTTAAATTTTATTTGAATTTGCAATTTCCAATACCAAGACATTAAATAATCGACTAGGTACTAATTTTGGGCGGCGTGGGGGTGCTAATCCTTCCCCATCCGTAACCGACTCCCAGACCCGAATGTTTGAATCTCTGGTTTTATTTTGGTGTATGGTCTACCTTTTTAAAATGATCGGTGGCGACTCTACTTTTTTAATTTTAAAACCGGGCGGTTTTTTAAAACTAAATTAAACTGAAAGAAATTTTAAACAGAAATGAAAAAAAGTGAGCGCCGGACGGATTTGGGTGCTCACAGCTGGCGACTCTGCTGGGGAGATTTTTTGAAAAAAAGAGTCAAGCCACGAGTCGATTATTTTTAGTCTTGGCCGTTGGATTGACGAATTTGATTTTGAGTTGAAATATGATTATGTATTTTTGAAAAATGACATGCATTTCCTTTTCTGTAAATGTAATTGCCTTTACTTTTATGCATTCCATGAGCTTTCTACCTGAGCTTCATCATTTTTAAGTGGAAGTGTGATACCGCTTTCGTGTGGGTTACCACCGTATAGGTTGGTGAATCGCTTTCGGGATATATTTCTTATGTTTTCGTGTGGGTTACCTCCGTATAGGCATAAGGGATGTGTCACCTTGAATTGAACTTGGTCTGTTTGAAACCTATAATAGATTGAATAAAGACCATACTCATTCGTTTCTTGAATCTAACTCTCCCGATATTAGATAAATAGATGAAGTTACGATATCCTCTCCCAATTCGCTCGCAAACAAGAATAAAAGCCAAGAATGAGTAAACCTTGAATAGAAAAGTGCAAACTCTTATTACCTAAACAAAATCCAATTGTTTCTTACAACAACAAAACACAATAACCCCAACCAATCAAGTTAGTTCATGGTTGGGTTCAAAAGATATACAAAGAATAATCCCCAAACTATGAATCTAATGGAAGCAAAGAAGAAGAAGAAAAAGAAATCGAACTCTATCCCCCTTGTTATCTTGTCGAAATATCTTCCTTCTTGCCCTTTGGAGTTGTCGAAAATCCTCTCCCCTTGCTCTCTATAGAATTGTCGAAATCTCCTTCTTATTTATAGGGCTAGGCCAAAGTCCTTCTTTGAGAAAGAGTTTAAGTTGGAATTAAATTATCTTTAAAGAATATAATTCTTTATTATAATTGTATTCCTACTAGAACTTCTCCTATCTTCTTAGAATTTAATTCTTCTTTAATCTCTGCATGGAAATCAAATTCCTTTGGGTTTGGGCTTTGCTCCACGTCATCTTGGGCTTGTCTAGTCATCAATTTCGACTACCATATCACCTTTGCTCTTGTCGACAATTGCCATGGCAACTGGCTCGGCGTCTCCTTCATGCATTGCCCTGGCAACTAGCTCGGCGTCTCCTTCATGCATTGCCCTGGCAACTAGCACTAGCCTTGCTTTGGCAAGTGATCCTGCACACACACAAAAATACACCAAAGCAGCATCTTTTCCCACAAAAATCACCAAGTTATGTAATCAAGCTCAACGGTGGAAAGAAACATGAATTAATGCATGAATAACTAATTATGCAACTAATATGAGCTTAAGTCTAACAATAATATGAGTAAAAGGGTAATAAAAATAGTACTTTTGAACACTTATCACGCCCCAAACTCGAACTATTGCTTGTCCTCAAGCAATGCAAACTAACAATTACACCGCCAAGACTTTAATCATCAAAGACATGCTTCAAACTTGAATTCAAACCTCAAAACCGTGGCACAAAGTATGATCACCTTTTAATTTTTCGGATAACACAAAAATTACCGGAACCAAACTATAGTGCTCGTGACAATGTGTGTGCGTAATTGTGTACAAGTTGATTTTCAAGATTCTATGTGAATAGTAGGCTTTTATCAATTTAATTACTGGGGCATTTATTTTAATTTTCACTAGAGCCAATTTCGGGCACCTCTAGTAAAGTAAGCAATTTCTCATTTTATTTTAGTCGACTAGAGCCAATTTGGGCACCTCTAGCGATTCTTTAATGTGCATTAACTACTAGAGCAGTTTGGGCACCTCTAGCAAGAAAGTGCATTTACTACTAGAGCGCGCCAGCACCTCTAGCAAGAATTTAACTTTTAATTTTCAAATTTACCCAAATTTTAGGCAACCTAAGTTCACTAAGTTTCTTTCAATCAACAAGCCACAACCGTGTAAAAAAAATCAGCATCATAGTAAAATTCTAAGTTCTTTTCATGTAATCCTAAAATTAAAGGTTATTTCAATTAAGTGCAGTGGCAAAAATTCATCATTGGATATTCAACAAGTCTTAAGCAATTAGATCAAATTAAAGGCATGGCAAGTAACATATGCAACCATATGTGATTGCTAAAGATGAATGCAACTAAACATGAAACTAACTAGAAACCAACACCCCCTCCAAACTCGAGAGAAGCATTGTCCTCAATGCACGTAAAAGTGAAACAAAATTTAAAAGAAACTAAATGAAATGAGTTAGTCAGAGAGGTCGTCACCTCGAGTGATGAGTTTCCTTCGTGCCGTTTGCTTGATTCAATTTTCGGCCAGTGGTTGAATGCTTGTGGCTGGTACCGCGTGAATAGCATTGCCTTGATTTGGTCCATGTTTGCCGATGCAGGTTTACTTGCATGTGCATTAGTAGTTGCGAAGCCATTGTTGTTGCCTGGGCATCGCCAGTTTCTGTTGTGGTTGCTGTGGCGGGTAGTCGGCAGTAAATTTCCTTATTATGGTGGTTGTGAGTCTTGTTGTGGAAAAGAAAATAAAGAAAACCTGGAAACTAAAGATAATGAAGAAAAATAAAATATCTCCTAAAAATAAAAATGAAAATAAAAAGAAAAAGAAAAAGAAAATATTGAAAGGAGAGCATGCTCAGGCATCTCCTAAAGTGACCACTTATAATGTTACTGCATATCTGAGAAAACTTGAGGAGAGTCGTTTCCGATACTTCTTATAGTCCATCCGTACCCTCCATCGGGTGACAATATTGCCCAAAAAGAGTTGGGCCAATGTGCTCCCAGCTACTCCCTTTTGCATTACCATGGTGGAGGTGTCTTTCTTCTTTGTTCGCTTGTAGTCCATGTATACTCTCCACCTTACTACTATTCCTGAAGGCACAAATATATTAATAGGAAAAATTATATCCATTCTCAACCATTCAATTACCTCATTCTTGTCGACTTCTATTATGGTTGGATGTAGCCTTTGTTGTCGTGGCAATTGCTGCTCAAGACAATTGCCGTGGCAATCAGTTGTCAAATTTTGCTTTAAGTCAAGGGAATAATCAATTTTCTGAAGAGCTTTATGAATCCAAACACCTTTTTTTTGGCCTCTCAAACATCTCCATCAGTAGAGATTTCGATGGCTTCAAATCTACCAACCTCAGTTCCTCAAGACATACCTGCAATGGACGAGGTGAGTTTTTAAAGAATTCAAAAGGTTCAACTATTACCTGCTCGTATTCCATTGGCAAAGTATTATCATCTCGTTGATCTTGCATGTGGTCGTGTAATTGCCGTGGCAATTGTAGATGAGAGCAATCTACACATTCCTGCTTCAACATCAACGTTATAACTTTCTGGGCATCAGGTTCCTCAGAATTTGCTGTAGTATTGTTGTTCTCAGCTTCACTGAGTGTTGTCGCGACATTGCTCTGTTCAGTCTCCTCAATCATTGCCGAGGCAATTTGTTGTTCAAGCTCATCATGTGTTGGGCAGTCTCTCTCATTGGCATCCTCTTGACTTTGAGGTTCTAGTTGTTCCTCACACATCGGAGAGATTTCTTTGTATTGCTCCTTATCCTCTTGCCTTGGGACATCAGTATCCCTAGGAATGAATTGTTGGTGCATGTTATCCATGACATATGTGGATCTCCCCAATTGATCTTGAATCCCCTAAGGTTGCATCCCCTTTGAGCTATCCTCGTATCCATAGATTTTGATAGTTCTCGAATCTCTTCAATTGATCCGTCAAGTCTAGCCAAGGAAGCTAGTAACATTTCCTCCAAGGAATTGGAATGCTCTTGAAAAGGACTACATTGCCATGGCATATCTGTTGTCGCGGCAAAATTGTTATGGTAAAAAAAATTTGAGCTTTTTGACCATACCATGAAGAATTTTGCTGCTGGTTCCCTCTATGGTCCTCCATGTAGTTATATGCACCGAAAATGTGAGGGCAATTTTCAAACACATGATGTTCTCCACACATAGCACAAGATTTTTCCATGGTATAAGTTCTTTGGGCTTTTCTCGGTTGGTATAGGTAATCATCAAAGGGTGCAAGGAACTCTTGATTGGATTGATTCATATCTTCCAACATCATCTCTCGAATAGATTGGCTTTAATTTCCCGACATGTTGACGTTCCTTAACTTGTAGCGCACCTAAATTTTTTTTTGATAAAACAAACAAAAAGAAAAGTTAGTGAAACTAAGAGAGAAAAAAATGCAATAACAAAAACAACTAACACCAATTGCCAATCCCCGGCAACGGCGCCAAAAACTTGTTGCGTGTGATAAATGCTACGCAAATGTGCAAGTATACACGTCGCAAATAATAAAGTAATACGAGTATCGAGTATCGTCTCCACAGGGATTGGCTTGGGCCACTTTGCTTAAGTTACTGCACTGTGAAAATAAAAACATAATTGATAATAGAAGTTTTAATTAACGAGAAAACTAAGAACAATAAACTAAAAGAATAGATGAAATTAAAATAGAGTAAATAGGCCAGATTATCGTGAGTTGAGGTGTGATAGCCGATTGGATCGTCTTGGTAAAAGAGTGCAAGGGCAACTCAGTTGCCGTGGCAACTTGCACAGCGGGGTTGCCTTGGCAACTAATCGATGGTTGTCTGGGTGACTAGCTGGGCAACTACTTGGACGTCTGGGCAGCAACTTCAAGGTTCAGCAGAGCGTTCTTCAATGGTTTCTTCTTATCCCTAAGTCGAAACTCTAGCTACTTGTGCATGCCTTGATAATACATCCCTGCGTGAATCAAGGGTGAACAACAACCAATCTTGCGCTCCTCTTAGCCGTTGAAATCCTTAACTTATTCCTAAGCCGGATTAATCTTCACCATCAATAGATTGAATAAAGACCATACTCATTCGTTTCTTGAATCTAACTCTCCCGATATTAGATAAATAGATGAAGTTACGAGATCCTCTCCCAATTCACTCGCAAACAAGAATAAAAGCCAAGAATGAGTAAACCTTGAATACAAAAGTGCAAACTCTTATTACCTAAACAAAATCCAATTGTTTCTCACAACAACAAAACACAATAACCCCAACCAACCAAGTTAGTTCATGGTTGGGTTCAAAAGATATACAAAGAATAATCCCCAAACCATGAATCTAATGGAAGCAAAGAAGAAGAAGAAGAAGAAATCGAACTCTATCCCCCTTGTTATCTTGTCGAAATATCTTCCTTCTTGCCCTTTGGAGTTGTCGAAAATCCTCTCCCCTTGCTCTCTATGGAATTGTCGAAATCTCCTTCTTATTTATAGGGCTAGGCCAAAGTCCTTCTTTGAGAAGGAGTTTAAGTTGGAATTAAATTATCTTTAAAGAATATAATTCTTTATTATAATTGTATTCCTACTAGA
The DNA here is from genome assembly GCA_019671005.1 of Hibiscus mutabilis. Classification (NCBI taxonomy): domain Eukaryota; kingdom Viridiplantae; phylum Streptophyta; class Magnoliopsida; order Malvales; family Malvaceae; genus Hibiscus; species Hibiscus mutabilis. Next base: position 39,526,587 of record CM033738.1, read on the forward strand.
ACTTCTCCTATCTTCTTGGAATTTAATTCTTCTTTAATCTCTGCATGGAAATCAAATTCCTTTGGGTTTGGGTTTTGCTCCACGTCATCTTGGGCTTGTCTAGTCATCAATTTCGACTACCATATCACCTTTGCTCTTGTCGACAATTGCCATGGCAACTGGCTCGGCGTCTCCTTCATGCATTGCCCTGGTAACTAGCTCGGCGTCTCCTTCATGCATTGCCCTGGCAACTAGCACTAGCCTTGCTTTGGCAAGTGATCCTGCACACACACAAAAATACACCAAAGCAGCATCTTTTCCCACAAAAATCACCAAGTTATGTAATCAAGCTCAACGGTGGAAAGAAACATGAATTAATGCATGAATAACTAATTATGCAACTAATATGAGCTTAAGTCTAACAATAATATGAGTAAAAAGGGTAATAAAAATAGTACTTTTGAACACTTATCAGCTACCTTTAGTAATGGACAACGAGGACAATTTGGGTACCCTTCTCTAGAACCAAACCCGTATATAGTGAGCCGTAGGAGCCAACCTTTGTAGAGCCATGGAAAACTCTGTCCGTTTAACGGTTACCCTTTTAGGCTTTGATGCATTTTTCTATGTATGGTTTTTTATCTATTTTATTTTTACTGTAATTACCATTTAATTTGTTCATTTGATTATTTTAAATTCGAACTGGCCTATTTTTTGTTTGTGATCATATTAAATATGTTCATTTTGGCATTCACTGCATGGCATATCATAACATTTTGATTTTTGCATTGGTGCATTCATATATAGGACATATAATTTGCTTTTACATGCATTCATTTTGAGACTGGTCCTCGGGATGCCTTGTAACAGCAATACTGGAAAAGACGAAAGATCAGACAATTCAACACCCCTACAGAACAAGAAGTAAAACAAAGATGGCCAACGAAGACAGACTAGATAGGATCGAGCACAATCAAAAGACTTTGCAGGTAGATTTAACTCAAAAGTTTGAGGACCAGTTAGCTAAGGCCTAGCAAAAGATGAGGGAACAGTTTGCGAGATCTTAGCAGGGCATACTAGGGAAATTAGCGCAGATGCTAGGATGCAAGTTTCATGAACAAGGAGAATCCTCTGCTATCAGTCTTGGGGCAGACCCCGGTGAAGGAAACGAAGATCTTTTACATCTTTCAGGATTTACCCCAACTTAGGCTAAAATTCAAACCAACCCTCGAGTGGTAATTTCTATAGAGAAATCTCAACCACTTCAGGCCAGTGCCTCTATCCCCGTAAATTTACCCGCTATATCAGAAGCCAAACTAAGGGGCAATCAAGTCAAAAATTTGTCTTAGAGATAGACCAATTGATTGAACCGAAGAAATCAAAAACCGAGACATCGAAAGAGATCGAGGAACGTTGTAAACGACTCAAAGAAAAGATGCAAGCCATGGAGGTAGATGACACCTTTAGTGGGTTTGAAGCCAGTGAACTCAGCCTTGTTCCAGATTTGGTGTTACCCCCAAAATTCAAGATCACAGAGTTCGAAAATTATGATGGAACTAGCTGCCATCGCGCTCACCTCACTATATTCTATCGGAGGATAACAGGATACATAAGAGACGACAAGCTGTTAATACACTACTTTCAGGATAGTCTGTCAGGATCTGCTGCCCGATGGTATAATCAGTTGAGCCGCCATCAGATAAAATCATGGAAAGACTTGGCTAGAGCTTTTCTGGAGCAATATCGACACGTCGGTGATATGTTATCTGATCGTTGGACTCTGCAACACATGAAGTAGAGGTCTAATAAAAGCTTCAGACAATACGCGCAACGCTGGAGAGATATAGCTGCACAAGTCCAACCCCCTATTGGTGAGAAAGAAATAGTGGTCATATTCATCTAGACTTTGGAGGGTCCAATCTTAGATTGCCTTATAGGCAATGCAACTACCAACTTTGCGGATCTAGTGCTATCTGGTGAGCTCATTGAGAATGCTGTTAAAAGTGGAATTATCGATGTTGGTGGAAGTTCATCTCATAAAAAGCCTTTGTATGTAAAAAGGGACAATGAAGTGATCTCTTTTGGAATTTTTAAAGTTGGCTATTCAAATCCGGTGACGGTGATACATCCCAAAGCCACAAGTGCTCACTGTTCCTCAAGCCAAGATTCTGGTCAGAGGAAGAATACTGAAAAGATAGAGTTTACTCCATTACCTATTTCTTATGGAGAATTGTACAAACAGTTGTATGACATCCATATGGTGGCACCTTTTTACTGAGATCTGATACAACCTCACTTCTTGAAATGGTATGATCTCAGCGCAAAATACGACTATCACGCGGGATAAGTTGGCCACACAATTGAAAACTGTTTTGGTTTCAAAAAGTTGGTGGAAAAATTTATTAAGCTTGGGGTGGTAAGCCTTGATAACTCGGTGGGAACAGCTACGAACAATGATCCTTTACCGAAGCATGAAGATGCCAATTAGGGCTGTGTCAAAGGTTTTTGAACTGGACCATGTTTATCCAGCTTAAATATTGCACTGTCTTGACCATAGTAGGTCCCCTTGTAGTTTTTATCTCTTTCAGAGTAATACTTTTTGTAAACCGATCTCACTAACTTAAGTATGATGGTAGTGGGAATATTTTGTAAGAGATTAAAAATATATGTTGCAATCCAAGTATATTTTGTTCGTATCCGAGTCTTGAACATCCAAAATGCATAAATAACACCACCCTAAAGTTTCAAGAGCAGTTTCAGATGATGACATAGAACGAACAAAATTTTGGGGCATCCACCCAGATGAAAGCTAATTTAAAGCTAGGCGATCGAACACAAAAAGAGGTTGGGCCACTACCACATGCAAAAGACCAAGATCTTGACCAGACCATTGAAGAGTCAAGGGCATCCCATTGAGGACCAGAAAATCATACCACATTCATGCATTTAGTTGCATTCATCTTGCATTGAATATTTTTTTGCATACGTCATACATTTAGATTAAGTGCATACACCGAAGTCACCATGCATTTAGGATAGACACATGCATTTAGGCATAAAATTAGATGCATTCATGCATTTTTGCTTGTAAATTGGAGAAGGCCAAACACAAAAATGCTGAAACATGTGAATAAAAGGTATTAGCGAAAAAAAATTTGAACAATTACTGACAAATGTTTTTTCTTTTGTAGGATTTGATTTCTCTGAAAATGGTGTGGCAGAAACCAACATTTTCTAGATTCTCACTCCTGCCAGCAGAAATAACTCATTCCAGATCTTACCCTCTATCGAGAGAGAAGAGAAGCATTTTTTTCCAAACATTGTCTCGCTGTCAATGGCACAACAATTCAACATCTTGCAAATCATGCCTCCGCCAATGGTTGTACGCCAACTTAATGTAGATCTTGCCTCCATCGGTGGTGTTGCAGATCAAATTTTCCATCCGGATCCTATCTCTCCGTCGGTGGTGTAGTGGATCTCATATTTTGCTGATCTAGTCTCTCCATCACTAGGTGTAGCAGATCAAATCCTCTCCATGTCTTGCCTCTTCGACGGTGTTGCAGCTATACCAAAATTTTACTCAGAATTTACTCTTTTATAGTTGTGGCAAAAAATCCAAAAAAATAAGATTAAAAAAAGGTCGAAAAAAGGTCAAAAAAATAAAAAAAATCAAAATAAAAGAAAAAAAAAGAAAAAAATAAAAATGATAAAAAAATGAAAATGAATGAAAAATCAAGTTGTTATCCTTTGCCGATCTTACTCCTCCGTTGATGGTGTGGATAGATCCAACTTTATAAATTTATGGTTCTGCCTCTTCATCGGTATTGTAGCCTAACCAAATTTGCCAAATTCTGATCATGCCTCCTCGTCAGAGTTGTAGATTGATCGAAAAAAATGAAAAAAAAAACTTTGATCATGCCTCTTCGTTAGAGTTGTAGCTGGATCAAATCTTCAGACCTTGCCTCTTTGTCAGGGTTGCAGCTTGGTCAAATTTAACTTCCGGTTATGCCTCTTCTTCGGTGTTGTAGCTGAACCAAACTTGCCAAATTTTTATCATGCCTCTTTGTCAGAGTCGTAGCTTGATCACAAAGAAACCAACCCTCCGATCCTTCCTCTTCTTCAGAGTTGTAGCTGGATTAAATCCTCAGACCTTGCCTCTTTGTTGGTGTTGTAGTTTGGTCAAATTTAATTTTTAGTTCTGCCTCTTCGTCGGTGTTGTAGCTGAACCCATTTTACTAACTTTCGGTATTGCCTTTTCGCCGGTGTTGTAGCTAGACCAAATTCACTAACTCTTGATCTTGCCTCTTCGTCGGTGTAGTAGCTGGATCCACATTACTAACATTAGACCTTGCATCTTCGTCAGTGTTGTAGCGTGGTCAATATTTGCTAACTTCCAAGTTGTATCTAAACAAAGAAAAAAAAAGAAAAAAAAAGAAAAACATAAAAAAAGAAGAAAAAATCAAAATGAGCTTTCGATTATGCATCTTCGTCAGAGTTGTAGCTGGATCAAACAACAGAACTTTCATCCATCGATCCTGCTGTTTCGACAGTGTTGCAGCCGGATCAAATTTTGAAAACACTGCATCTTCGTCGCTGTTGCAGCTGGGTCAAGTTTTCTTTAGAAATTATCGTCGTCAATAACGTAACGAGATGCTCTCATTTTGCTTCCCCAACAGACGACCCCTTTATTCTGAAGATTTTACTTCCCCGAGAGTGACAATGTAGATCAACCAAGACAAGAAAAAAGACATGCATCGAGAAAAAAATAGATATACCAAAGAAAGAAAACATACGCCGAGAGGAAATAAGCTCAACCAGACCAGACAAAATCGGTCATTTTTAGTCTTTGCTCTATTGCTGTTACACAACAATGAACAAAGAGGGGCAGTTGTAATGACCCGTTCTAACCCGGGCCCCAAACTAAACCCAATACCCAAACCTGGTCCATAACCCGACTCGGATCTAATAACCCGACCCAAATCCAAAATTGCCAGAATGACATTTAACCTAAAAATAAACCCTAACCTTAACATCTAACCAGCCACCGCCGCCATTGTCCTCACTTTTCGGCCACTATCTTCTGCAACCACCCGAATGCCAACAAACAATCGAATCCCTAAACAAACCCCAGATCTAATATTAAAACCCTAAATCTAACCCTAAAGATAAAATAACCAAAAGTCAAGCCCTATCCCTAAACCTAACCCTCAGCCATCCACTCATGCCTAACCCATCATCACCCTAGCCTGCCGAACCTCTGCCGCCGCCCCTATTTCTGGCTCAAATTTGGCTTCCATCAAATCTGCAATAATAAAAGTGGAGCAAGTTGCTATTACTTTATGCATAATTTAGGGTTATAAAAACCTTCGAAATTGCATGTAATAGGGGGTTTTAGAGAGAAAAAGGAGAGAGATCAAAAAATGAGGGGTTCGGTTAAAAATAAATCTGAAAGGGGATTCAAGAAAATTTGTTGTATTCTGGAGTTTGTAGTTCGAAATCAAGGGTAAAAAAAATAATTCCTTGTTGTTCGATTAAAACTCGTTTGTTTCAAATCTTTTTTTCTTTTTATTCGAATCTCAAAACAAAAAAAGGGTTTAGACTCTTACTTGGTGCCGCCGTTACCACCTCCGTGAGGCCATTGGCCGATGAACGGCCGAGCGTGGCATCTCCTCCTGAGCGGCGCTATTGTAAAGTTGAGAAAATGAGAGAACTTAGGGTTAGGTTTAGTCTTTTATTCTAATCTGTGTAAAAAAATAACTTATATCTTTATTAAAATTGGTTACATGAAACGACGCCGTTTAGGCTCCCCCAACCCGCGTTTTAACCCGGATACCTGAAGAGGATCCGGATTTTTTGGATTATGGTCTAATTGCACAAGTGATCCCTACCCTTCTTTCCCGCTTTCATTATCGTCATGGGATATTTCCGTTTTTAGTCCTTCTATTTTGCATGCACATTCAATACTATTTTTTTTTATATTTTTAGCTTTTAAGTTCTGTTTTATTTCAATCTAGTCACTTTATTTTACCATTTTATTTCCAGCCTATTATTTTCGTTAATTTACATTTATTTCCTCATGTTTTGTACTTGTTCCATTTTAGCCCTATTTTATGTCTTTTCTTGCCATATTATTCAATGTTCATGCATTCTAATCCTCGTTATTTAATTTTATGTCGTTCCATGCACTTTTAATAAGAACCATGTGTACACATTGAGCCATATTACTATTTATTATTGTCATAGTTATTATGTGTATCATATATTTATATTACTTCTACTCGTATTATATACGTTATTATATGTATATTATATTTATATTATACTATATATTATATAGGTATAATATTTATCATGTTTATACATTTTATATATGTTCATCTTTTTTAGATATATGCGTAAATATTTAATCATGCATTTTAATCCATAATTGATTGTTTATAACATTTCATGCATTTTCTTATTCATACACGCATTTTAATATCCTATTTTGTCATTATTTGAGTAATTTCATTAATATTAATATTTTAAATTATGCGATATTTTATATCTTTGTATATATGATTTTGATAAAGTACTATATATATTTTCATTATCATTTTGAACAATAATTTTAAATACATATATTATTATAAAAGTTTTGGGTTTTAATAGTTACGTACATATATGTATATATTTAAATATTTATATTGATGTCTATAATGCATCTAATTTTGATAAATAATTTTGTGTATATATGTATATATTAAATATATTATTATAAGCTTAAAAAGGTTTTATTTTTAATAAATACTATATGTTTTATTAATGCACATGTACATGTCATATCATAATTTTGCATCATGTGTTGTTTTTAAATCATAAAAAAATTAAGAAAATTTTGAATTTTAAATCAATGTTTTCTTTAAAAAAAAACTCTATAAATCATGTCCCGGGCGTAAAGGGATGTGATGTTTTTTTAAGAAAACGAGAAGTCGTGTCCCGGGCGCAAAGGGATGCAGTTCTCTCAATATTTTCGGCATTTAAGGATCGTATTTTAAATTTTATTCGAATTCACAATTTCCAATACCAAGACATTAAATAATTGACTAGGTACCAATTTTGGGCGGCTGGGGGTGCTAATCCTTCCCCATCCATAACCGACTCTCGGACCCGAATTTTTGAATCTCTGGTTTTATTTTGGTGTCCGATCTACCTTTTTTAAAATGATCGGTGGCGACTCTACATTTTTAATTTTAAAACTGGGTGGTGTTTTTTTAAACTAAATTAAACCGAAAGAAATTTTAAACAGAAATGAAAAAAGTGAGCGTCGGACGGATTTGGGTGCTCACAACACGTATCACCATCCTATTAGGCAGTTACACGTGTCACCATCCTGTTAGTTTAAATAAAATATTATAAAATAACATATATTGCTTACGAGGAGAGAGAAGAAATGACATGAATTTTTTTTTAAAAAAAAATAACAGCGGTGACCAAAATAGGAAGGAAACATAACGTTAGTGATGTTTTTGCCAAAAAAATAATTCGGTGACCAAAATAGGAAAAAAAACTATAGTTCGGTGACTACTGGTGTAGTTTACCCAAAATGTAAATATCGAGAGTCAAATGATCCAAAAACATTTGGGTCAAAGTGACAAAAATGATAGGTATTAGGGGCTAATTTAGTAGTGTTATGTTTATTTTTTATGACAGATGATGTGATATTAAAATAATATATTTTTAAGTTTTAGAATTATTGTTCTATTAGTGGAATTTTATTTTTTAATTGCACTACAAATGTATAGACTACTATCCTAAATTTTATTGTAAAATTTAGATTGAATATATAAAAATATATTAATAATCAAACCGGCTTTTGAAAATTTAGATTGTAAAATTTTATTGTTAACCTTTTAGTTTGAGTTAAAGAATTGGAGTAAATTCTCTTAAGGTCATTAAATTATTAATTTATTCTATTTTTGATTGTTGAGCTATTTTTTAATTAAATTATTAAACTTTTAATTTGATTTCAGTTAAGCCATCAACTGTACTAACATGACAACTAAATAAAATTGCATAATAATACATTTGATCCTCATTTTAATAATAGCATATTCAACTCTCATCAGATACACATCCTATCAATTTACTCATAATTTTAATTAAAATTAATTTAATAAATTTAATCATCTAATAAGATGATGACATAAATTTGGACACCATTTTATTTGAGGAAAATGCATAAAACATGGAAGGGGGAGAGACTCAAAATTGGGCACGTTGGAAACTATGGAGTCGCACCTAATCAAGAAAAATAAAATAAATTTAAGAGGATTTGAACCTAAAAGCTAGGTTGATAATTTTTTTTTAAACAAAAAGTTTGATTTCATTAAAGATAAAGAAAGTTACAAGAAAACACACCCCAAATATAAAGAGAAATTTAGAGACCATGTCTATCAAGAACTTGTACATATTAAAAATAAAGCATAAAATCTAAAAGCCGTTAAGAATAAAAAAACATTACTTGAACATGACCTTTAATTTCTGTAGAAACCCAACAACCATTATTAAAATCTGTCTCTATCCAACTCGACGCTTATGAATTGATGTAGGAAAGATGATGGTCATAAGCAATCTTGCAGATATGCTCCACTAATAATTTTGATTACGTCGACAAGGTGTCACAGAAGGAGACCTACCGTCGACTTTTCTTGATCTGGGATGTGGGCCATGATGATATCTATATGAACGCAAAGCTACCACAAATGAGACAGATAGAAACTGTGCCACAAGAAAGATGAGAAATTCAAAACAAAAAAATATATATATTTTTTTTTAGTAAGAAATAAAAAAAAAAGATCATTTAATCACAAACGAAACAAACACAAGCTGTGCAAAAATGAGAAATTCAAAACAAAAAAAAATCTTAGTAAGAAATAAAAAAAAATATCACTAACGGTCAACAACCAAACAAAGCTAGTGTCACCATCAAGGACACACAAAAAAGAAAACTAAGGTTTGAACCTAAAACCTAAGTATAAGCACAACATTTAATCACTAAATTAAATATTTAATCTATGATTACATAAAAATTATATTTAGGTTAAACTATGTTTGTGGTAAGATTTTTATATTTTTAAACTGAATTTAATATTTTTAATATTTTATATTTTTAAACTAAGTATTATTTTTATGTTTTTTTATTTTTATAATTACATATATAATCATTAAATTTAAAATTTTAATCTAATTAATAATTTTAAAATTGTATATTTGTGTATAAATCAGCACTCTTTGAGTAATATACAACATCTAAGCATACTTGTGGGTATGTTAGAAGTTCTAGAAACACTCTTAGATCATCTTTTGCAAGCTAGATGGGATTGAATAATCAAAATTCAATTATCAATATTTAATGACTAATTTTTGTCCGATTTATTATTATTATATTTTATTATTATTGTTTAATATTATTATTATTATTAAATGGGCTGAAATATAAAATAAAAACATATATAAAAATAATATTAAAACCTAATTAATTTTAATTAAAAGAAGTCCAATCTAGTTACATTTAACCCAAAATATGAAGGGAAACGCCGGTACACCCCATGGCGCGACGAAAAATTATTCGGCGAATTTCGCCAGCGATCCATGTACGAGGAACGAATTCAAGGTGAAAAAGGGATGAAACGTTACTTCAATTAAATCTAATAACTACAGGGACATTGGAGAATTCGATCTTCCAGTCAAGATGTCGAGTTCAAGTCGCCACAACAACGTTCCGACCTCTACGTAGTCCACCCGAATAAAAACGAATAATATTTTACTTCTCTAACTATTAGAGAGGTTTTTAGCAATAGGCATATATTTGGCTGCTAGACCTTATGCCTTTATATAGCATTCAAAATCCCAATCATAATTAAATTCGGATGCATTAAATATACAATATATTTAATCGAATATAATTAAATATGTAGAATCTAATTCTACTTTAATTAGGTTTCTTTAGGGATATTTCTATTTTAATAGTATTTGATAATTACAATAATTATCTAGTATAAAAATATATAACCGAAACTATCTATATAATTATAATAATTTTGATTTTAACTAATTTCATGTACAACAAGTTTGAACACGTGCTATCTAGTCGATATTTGTTCATTTCAATCATAGTGTGTGACCCTTGTAGGTTCATGTAATGTTAGCAATAATATCTAAAACAATTTTAATATTACAAGCAATGAGTGGCATCTAGCAATACATCATTGCTACCTAAGTTACAGAAACTCGTGGTTCGACATAACCTCTTCGTGATTAACTCTTTTTCATGTATTACATTCTTTTGTCTTTTATATCTAGATTGGACACAAGTCATGAAATAGTCACACTTGTATAGTCCATCTAATATTTCTTGATATCTTGAGTACACTACTATAAACGAATAACTATTATATCTCATATCAATTTATTCGAACATGGCCATGCATTTCTAGTCTCACTCAATCAAGTGGCATGTGATATTACTCCTATTATGTAGGAGGGACAAATCCTATCTTGATCAACCATATCTCGCTACATAGATTGTGACATATCCAATATCAGTCTTTATAGTGTAGTCAGTTACGACACATGCTTGACTGTATCAAAATATATCACTCACAATGTTGAAATAATGATGATCTCAAGTCTGAGGATCATACATAGTTATCACTATGAGCAATGTTGTGACTGTCACATAATAATCCAAGAAACAAGCTCATAGCGGGTTAGTCCAGTATGTCGTTCTCTAACACATACTTATGCATTGATTTTGATGTCTCTATGTCTATGACAACACTCTATCATCAATCAACTACATATTGTCTTAATATATTATTATTCTCCATGCCCACAATAATACTCGACTAAGGACATTCAAGAATAACCATATTATTCTAAGAACTTTATTATAATTCAGTTTATTTATTTATGCGCAGAATAATAACTGAAATAATAATAATGGCTTTATATTAATAAACAAGATAAAATAAATGTCTTTTACAATCATCTTATGATTGATCTTTAGGCATACTCCAACAAAATAATATTACATGGCCCATTTAAACCCCAAACCTAATTAACCTAATAAGAAACCCTAAACCTAAATCTGATATGCCTCCTTTTTTTGCAGTCGCCAAGATCTGACAGTTGGATCAGATCTGATCCAACGGCCCAAATTAAACTGAAAGATGACTACCCAGCTCCCCGCGCGCCCATGAAAACCACTGCCAATGCTTCATCTCCCGCACGCGCCTCCAACACTTCATCTCCTCCGTCCATGTGGCGCCACCGCCAGAGATCGCGTCGCCACCGTAAGGCCACCGATTCTCCCAAATCACCATGCAGGGCAAAAATTGATAAAAAAAATAGTATATCAGAATTAAATCAACCACAATGTATTCTTTAAATGTTTGCTTATCTATGAAAACAAAAGAATAGAATATAAGCAATGTAACACCCATCAATGTACTCAGATTCCAACAATACAAAAAATCACTTTCTGAGGTATTTGCTCTCTATTGCTCTTTTTATTCGAATAAAAAAGGAAAACAAAGAGAAAGGGTTAGGGTTCACCTGTCTCGATCCCGGGCCACCGTCGTGATAACGATAGAGGCTGGTATCGTCGATGAACGACATCATCACTCTTTACCTCATGGCTTCTCTGTTCTCCATTTTAAAATATTTCGCGTTTTTAGAACAATGTTTTTTTTTTTTGAAAATTTTAGAGCGTTAGAGTTTTGTTTTTTTTTTAGATTTGGATAAAATAGGGTTGATTTTAAAAAATTTATTACCGAGTTCGAGGCTGGGGAGGGAATAGGTTAAATGATAGGTGAAAAGGTAGGTTAAATGGGTTAAATGATGAAGAACATTTTTTTAACTTATATAGTGTATAGATTGTTAATTTTTAGGTGAAAAGATGAACATTTCAGAGCATTTCAGCTCTATCTAAAAAAATGGGTTAAATGATAGTTGTTAATTTTTTTTAACTTATATAGTGTATAGATTTTAAAAGTAAAATGGGTTTTTACCATCTTAAATCCCTCCGTCGTTTTAATTTTATACCCGCAATCCTTTCGCATGGTCTAATTCACTACTCAGTCCCTTATGGTTTTAAATGCTTTACAATTTCGTCCATTCTTCATGGATTTAATCCGTTTTTGGGTGGGATAATACCTCTTTTGGTCCCTTCTCATTTGTTTTTTATTTGTAATATGTTCATTTATTTTTTATATTCGATATATTGTTCGCATTTACGTTTATTCGATTTGTTGTGTTTCGTATATATATGTTCTGTTTTTTATGTACATATAGTATATATGCGTTATTAATAAATGTTTCTTTTTATGGTATATTTATGCATTTATTCTGATCATGTATTTATAGTACAATTGTATGCAATATTTATGCTTTATATTAATTTCTTTTATTCCCAGTTTGTTTTGTTCGTTGGTTAACATTAACATGCTTTGTTTATTTTTTTTCATTATGTTATAAGTATAATATGTATTGAATCTCAAATCATGCTTAGTGTTTCCATGTTTATTCGATTAGGTTGTTTTAATTTATTTAAATAATTCCTTTTGTTTTTATATTCTATATTTTAGCCCTTTTATGTTTTAAGTTTATATATATATATATATATTGCACGTTATATATTTGTTTATATATGTGTATTTTAGCTTTATTTTATTCGTTTGTTTCGGTTTTGCCATATAATCTGTGTATGTATGTTTTTGGATCCATGGTGCATTCGTTGTAAAATTTAATACTGATGCTTTTATTTATGTTTTTTTTATATAGCATGCTTATTTATTTTATTTTTAATGTCTATTCATATGTCATATTTATGTCTTTGTATTATTTATCATGTTATGTTATCATATTACATACCAGGATATAAACTGTTAATGCAACGCTCCTTTTTTCGATGATAAACGTGGCTAGTATCTAAGAAGTAGGTGATGGTCTTTCGTTTATTCCTCGAACATTGGTACCCTTTAAAATGAACTCGCATGTATAACCAAATTTTGATTTAATCGTCACTTTAACTTGCAAAAAAATCCGATATTAATAAATGATAATTGATTTGGTACCAAGTTTGGGCATGGAAGAGGTGTAAACCCTTCCCCACACGTAACCGACTCCCGAACCCAAAAATGAGAATCTCTGGTTTTATTTTTTGGTGTCCGGTCTACCTTATCCGATTGACTGTGACGACTCAAAGATTTGTTTTAAAAACACAAGCATTTTTCAAAATTATCCCATAATACCAAATTTTCAAAGAGTCGAAAACATTCTTTTTTTAGTCGCTACACAATCTAACTTCTTTCATAATTTTTGCATCGAATCGATTTTTGAGTTTAAAATTTAAAACATAAAGTTTTAGAGTTTATAAAATATTAATTCAAGATCTAATTTGCACAAGCTAATCCTTTAAACAAGTTCAGATATCGTGAGCTCTTTTTTATTACATTGATTAAATTTAACATATCAATTGAATCGATTGAATCAGTTGCAAGAAAAATCTTATCAAATTCCCATTAAGTTTGAATTTTTTTAACCATAAAACCCTACATCATATGTTGTCATGTGATGTTGGGAATCTATCAAAATTTGCCTTTGAATATAAGATTTTTGAAAAAGACCAGAAACATAATTTTACTATGACTCTTTGAGTATCTATTGATACTTCATTTGGTATTTTTATGAAATCAAAAATTAAAATGGAAGGGAAGGGAAGGGAAAGAATATATATAAAGCAGTTTCAGTGATATAAAATAATTTATATTTTTATTAAGGGTTAGGGTTTAAATAGTGTTATTTGTCGAAAATATAAAAGAAAAATAATTTATATTTTTATTAAGCAGTTTCATTCAGTCAAGACGACTCCTCCGTAGATGAAAACTGTTAGTCAACTAACGATAAACAACTTGAAAATTAATGACACGTCAGTAGAAAAAATAATTCATTATGTCAAGTCAGCATCTTTGTTTATATGACACTGTTATGCTAGTGTGTACTATCATGTAGGTTTGCAATGTTATTTCAAATCATTTACCATTAGTTGACTAATGATTTTTATTCACAAATAGGTCATTTTGACCTAAAATAAAATATTGAAGTTAAAATACTTTTAAAAAAATAAAGATCAAAATAACTATTTAGTCCAGCGGCATTTTTTTTGACGTTAAGCTTTTTTTTAAACTGAACCCAACACCAAAGCAAAAACGTTGACTTTGGAAGTGGAAGTTTTAAGTTTTCAACAATTTTTTACAATTTGCGGCCTCAAATTCTTCATGTTTTCGAGTTTTGAAAAGTACAAAACTAAAGATAACTCAAATAGTGTAGGGACTAATAGAATAATTTGACCAAATTCTTTATACTCTTTGAGAAAATGACTTCACCTACAAAAGTGGACAGTGGGAAAACATTTTCTTCAAAGTGAAAAACTTTCACCATAGCAATTTCTGAGTGTTTTTGACATAAGATTTACAAGTTTCTTGTTTGATAATTGAAAGCAACAAGGGGAAACGAAATCCAATGAATTCCCAGAAATCTTGTGTCTTGGGATCCCAATTCCACTGGCCAACTTTGCTGCTTCATCCTCACACTTGATGATCCGATCAAAGCAAATGTACCTCCCGAATGCCGTCGTTTTCATCGCCTCGAACACCGACACATGTGCCTCGGCCAATCTTCTTACATCAACGGTGGCTAATAGACCCTTTGCATACATTTCTTGAGCCCCTGAGTTTGCCATTTCATAAATTTAAAAGGATAAATCGACTTTTAACCCTTGATTTTTGACTCATTTTCACGGGACACAATCTCAAAATGTCATGTCATCGGATATAAATAAATGAATATGGTAATATACCTTTAAGATAAGCTATTGTTGGTGTTGGATTTCTATAGGAAAATTCATAGCCTGTGATGAGTCCAGGACAGATTGTTGTCAATTTCAAACCCATTTCTTCTGCTATTTTCCATGCAACTTTCTCAGCTTTCAGCTTCCCCAATGCATACCAAAGCTGTCATATTTTCAAAGAAAATATAAATGAATAACAAATTTCAATAAATCCAATGTGATTTTCTGCTATGTTATATGTTTACTTTTATTTTTATATAATGTATCTCAAAGTAATAGCTCTAATGTATTTGTTCCTATGTTACTCAAACTCGGATGTGTATGCAAGATACAAATACTTTCCATGTATTTAGAAGGTTCTTGGAGGATCATATCCTTATACCTATGTTCGGATACATGTTGAACAAGGCTGTCAAACACAAGGACATAATTAGGATCAAACTTTAGGAGGGGTCAAGTTGTCTAACCTCAAAGTTAACATGGACCTAATAAGTATTTAAACCCATTTTTTAGACTCTTATTTGAAAAATATTCAAAGTGTCAGGACTTAAAATGTCACTAAACAAAATTTTGGGGGACCATGGCCCTCCTGACCTCTACGTACCTATGTTTGGGATTGTGTTGAACAAAACTATCACATATAAATGTTTTAATAAAAATAAAGATTCAGAGTAACATAATATATCTCCATAATATACCTTCTTGTCGATGCAAAAGGACTCGTTGCTCCAGCAATCATGGTTAACCAAAGGGGGGAGTTGATATTGGGAAGCGTCTCTCCAAATGCAAGCCAAAAGTGAAGAGGTGAGCACACAGTTCTTCACAGATGGTGTTCTTGCACATGCTTTCACCACATTTTCACAGGCTTTTACTTCCATTTCAGCCATGGATTTCTTGCAGAAACACAGAAAGAAAGCATACAGTTTTCGAATGTGGATATCGGTACAAGTACAATTACAAACACAATCGTAACCAATTCATTCGAAACTATATCCGAAATCAACATAACGGAATAGAGTCCTAATAACCAGAATTAAACATTTGGAGTAAGGCTAGACTGAAAATCGGACCAACATAAGCCCTGACCTGATCCGGAACAATGACAAGAACCCACATAAAGAGGTAGAAAAGAAATCATACAATTTTCACATGTGGGTATAGGTACAAGTACAATTACAATTACAATTACAAACACAATCATAACCAATTCATTCGGAAACTGTAACCGAAATTAACATAACGGCATCGGGTCTAAACAGCCAGAAGTAAACATTTGGAGTAAAGCTAGACTGAAAATCAGACCGACATAAGCCCTGACTTGATCCGAAACAATGACAAGAACCCACATAAAGAGGTAGAAAAGAAAGAATACATTTTTCGTATGTGGATATAGGTACAAGTACAATTACAAACACAATCATAACCAATTCATCCAAAAACTATATCCGGAATTAACATAACAGCATAGGGTGTAAATAGCCAGAATTAAACATTTGGAGTAAAGCTAGACTGAAAATCGGACCAACATAAGCTCTGACCTGATATGAAACAATAACAAGAACCCACATAAAGGTTAAAGAGGTAGAAAAGAAAGAATACACTTTTCGTTTGTGGATATAGCTGCAAGTACAATTACAAACACAATCATAACCAATTCGTTTGAAAACTATAACCGAAATTAACATAACAGCATAGAATCTAAATAACCACAATTAAACATTTGGAGTAAAGCTAGACTGAAAATCGGACCAACATAAGCCCTGACCTGCTACGAAACAATGACAAGAACCCACATAAAATGGTAGAAAAGAAAGCATATACTTTTCGTATGTGGGTATAGGTACAAGTACAATTACAAACACAATCATAACCAATTCATTCGAAAACTATAACCGGAATTAACATAACAGCATAGAGTCTATATAACCAGAAGTAAACATTTGGAGTAAAACTAGACTGAAAATTGGACCAACATAAGCCCTGACCTGATATAAAACTCACATATGTGTAAATTTAAGCATGATGAGACTCGAACTCGAACATGGAGTTATGAATGATATAAAACTCACCGAATAACCAGAGAGGCCAGCAGGGTCAGCAAAAGAAGAGGTGTGGAATACCCCAAAACACCCATCAAAAGCCTCCATCAGCCCCTCAATTTCATTAGGTTTAGCTATTACCACTGATATCTTAGCCTTACAAGCCATCATCTCCCCTGAAATCTCCATCTCCCTCAACTTGTCTACATCTTCTGCAATCATTTTCAAAACCCAATTCAGAAATCAATGAATTTAACAGCAACACAAAAGTAAAGTTTCAATCTTTGAATACCTTGGTTGTCAACAAGGACTCGAACAGAGTATCCACGGAGCAAGAGACGGTTAACCAAGGCAAACCCGAGGAAAGAAGCACCACTGGTAACACAAACAAACTTTTCTCGAAGATCAACACTGGCGGAATGTGGGATCAAACCTTTGAATTCTCCATTGTCTTTTCTTT
Organism: Hibiscus mutabilis; assembly: GCA_019671005.1. Lineage (NCBI taxonomy): Eukaryota > Viridiplantae > Streptophyta > Magnoliopsida > Malvales > Malvaceae > Hibiscus > Hibiscus mutabilis. Next base: position 39,543,958 of record CM033738.1, read on the forward strand.
TATCCATGGCAGCAAAAGCAACCAGAGCCTTGAGCTCCCTTGTTTCATCATCTTCATGCCGTGTCCTTGCAATCCCCATGTTTAGTTTGAGTTTTAAAACTTCAGTAATTTTCTGAAATGGATTGAGGTTTTTGATGCAGAAAATCTTGCGGAAAGCGTGGGTGATGAAGAGTCTCAATCGAAATGATAGTAAGAGTTTTGACCGGCGGATATTTGCATTACGTTGCACCAAACTATTAAATACCTACACGTACCGTTTGGTGCGACGTAGGGCGGCTAAAGCTCGGCTCCATTAAAAAAAAAACTTAATAGCCATACTATAGCTCATTTTTCTAGTCTAAATTATTTTTCGCTCTAAATAGGTAATTAAATTTTTATTTCGATCATTTTAAATGCCTAACCATTAATTACTGTTATTTTTTAAAAATAAATTTTATTTTATTTTATTTTATTTTATTTCTTTTAAATTTAATTTATTTTTTAACTTAATTTAAAAAAAACTAAAATTTCAAACTTACAAATGACCCCAAATTTGAAACTTTCACAATCGATTCCGCCGCAGATGGTCACACCGCCGCTCACCATATCCGTCGTCGGACCACCATGACCATTCTCTTAATAACCCATCACCAGTAACCGATGGTAGGTGTGTCGATCAGCTTCTAACGTCGAAGGAAGCTAAACTCGTGAAAAAGAAGCCGATCGGCACACCTACCGTCGTTTAACGACGATGGGTGGTTGGGAGAAATGTTTGTGGTGGTCCGACGATAGTAGTGGTGGTCTACAACGAGACAGTTAACAACGACGACAATTTAGGGATTTTGGGTTAGGGATTTGAGACTATTTTGTAAAATTTTAAAACTCTTACTTTTTAAAAAAAATTGAGTTTTGAATTTTTATTTAAAAATTAATTAAAATAAATTAAAAATAAAAATGGCATGTGTCGCATATAATTGGCTAACGATTTTTTAACAATCATGCACCTAAAATGACCAAAATGAAAGTTTAGGCACATATTTAACAAAAAATAGTTTAGGCACTTATTTAGAATAAAAATAGTCTAGGCACCAAAAGTGAGCCACATGTATAGTTTGGCCACCTATTTGGCTATTAAGCCTTAAAAAATCAAATTCTTCGAATCGACTTGATGTCAAAATGTCAGACTTGACTCATGAGTTCATAATCTCTATTCGAAAAAGTTTTAGAGAGAAAGAGTTTTACACATTTTTTGGGCTATTGGATTTAGGTAGATGGATGGTTGGTATTAACTATAGGAAATTTGAAGATTGTCACTTGAAAAAAAAAAGGATAAATAATCTTAGTCATTTATTATCCTCATCTGACAGTCCAAAAAGAGTGTAAAAGTAATTGAGTATTATATAGTGTAAGTGGATCCCGATTACACTATGTAAAACTTAGCCTTACACTAATTAATGGTTGGGTGAAATGGACATGTAAGATTAAACACTCCAACAATCCAAAAAAGATGTAAAACTAATTGAGTTTTACATAGTATAAGTAGATCCTGATTACACTATGTAAAACTTAGCCTTACACTAATTCATGGTTGAGTGAAATGGAAGGGTGAGATTAAACACTCCAACGACCCAAAAAATATGTAAAACTAATTGAGTTTTACATAGAGTACGTGGATCTTGATCCATATATATGTGTCACATATGAAAAAAAATATGAAGACATATATTTGTGTATTATACATGGTTATAGAAAACCGTTTAAATTGACAATAATTAGTTGCATAACATAATAAATGTTTACAATTAAATTTGGACAGAAACTCAAACAACTCGACTTGACTCAGCTCGAATTTCATAAACTCTACTCGAAAATTTTCAAACAAAGCCTGAGTTACAAAATACAAACTTCAACTTGATTAACTCAATTTTTTTACTCAACTTGATCGAATGTCCACCCCTAGTGCAACATAACACCACTATTAGATTACTACTATCCAAACGGTTTTAAAGATAGTGATTTACGAATAATAAATGTTTAAGGGCGTTAGAATGCCCTTAAATTAAAAAGGCATAAAATAAAAAAAACCCACAACGTTTGACTGAATAGTTATTTTGGCTCATATTCTTTTTTTAGTAATTTAGCTATCAACGTTTTATTTTGGGTCAAAATGACCCCTCTACAGATGAAAACTGTTAGAAAACTGACGGTAAACAATTTGAAATGACTTGACAGAATAATAAGTCAGCAAAAAATTTATTTTATATTTTATATAATTTTATAAAAAAAAATTAAATGATGTAACGTTTTTCAGGTCAACACATTTGTCTATATGATACTTCTATATCAACGTGCACTGTCATATAGGTTTGTCACGTCATTTCAAGCCATTTACCATCAGTTGACTGACAGTTTTCATCCGTAGATCGGCCATTTTAACCCAAAATGAAACATTGAGCGTTGAATTGCTCCAAAAAATAGGAGCCAAAGTGACTATCCAGCCAAACGTTGGGGGCATTTTTTGGCTTTATGCCAATTAAAAAATAATAACTATATATCTAAACATTTTTCTACATTCAATTGAACCTTCAAATCAAGAAATTAAATTAATTAAACCATTAAATTGAAATTTGAATTAATTAAATCCTTCGATCAATTTTAATCGTTGAATTTTAATAATTTTTTTGAGATATTACTGTCATGTAGCACACTGATGTTCCTCTCCGTGAAGATTGTAGACTTTTGTTGAGATATTTGATTTTGATATAACTTAAATGAAAAATGTTTTTGGACTTAAACTAATTTGCAAAAATATTTCAAAAGTCCATTAACTTAAAAAATATGTTTGAAAGGTTTTCAAAGGGTTTTTGACTTGTTTAAATGCTTTCAAAATAATCCAAAAGACAAAAATAGGCTCTGTTTACCGATACACTTGTTGGTGTACCGATACCTAGAAGAGCTAGTACTGGTACGGTTGCCCGTGTACCGATATGCCCTTTTGTCCCCAAAGGTAAAGTTTTTCGAATAGCTAACTTGTGTACCGATACGGCTTCAGCCATACCGATACACTAGAGGTGTATCGATACACTTTTATAGTATACTGATACCCAATGTAAACAATGCCCAATGAATCTTTCTATTCAAAGAAGGTGTACCGATACCAACGGTCGCATACTAATACCAATGAGCCTAAAACTGCATTTAATGCTGAAAATAAAGTCCCCAACGGCATTAATCAACCCTCAACAGCTAGTAACGGTTATGAAGCCATTAGAGGGTTTAAAATACCTCTTCAAGTAGCCATAGAAGAATAAGAAACATCCTTGCCAACATTCAATGTTAGAGAAATTGTTTTAGTGCTTAAATTTTCAAATTCTTTGTAGAAAATACCAGTGAGCCAAATTATCACATTTGCTCAAGTGTTTAGGATTTTGGGTGTGAGCTTAAATTACAAATGCATTTGCCTTGTAGGGGTTTTCATTGTTTGCTTATTTGTTTTCTCTTTATAAGAGAGTATTTTCAAGACTTTGGGTTATACGTCTTGGTTGTAAGGGTTATCTCCTTGAGCCCAGAAAAAGGAAAGACAAATTAGTGAATTTGTGAAAAATCCTTAGTGTCGATAACTAAGGTAGTGGAGGTAGACTTTGGTTAGAAGGTCAAACCACTATAAATCATCGTGTCATATTTTTTGTTGCTTAGCTTTTCATCCATCAAAGAAAAAAATCCAATTCACCCCTCTTCTTGGTTATTTCGGTTGATCGTTCAAGCTCTCAACAATTGGTATCAAAGCTTCGTCTCTATGTTGTATTAACATCCTAGAGTCAATCTTTGAAGTGCTTAACATTTATGCATTAAACGGAGATCATGGCACAATCCATCGAAAAGCCCCTTACTTCAACGGTGCAAACTACTCCTATGGGAAGAATAGGATGATATTTTTCATCAAAGCCAATGACTATCGTCTTCAGGATGTAGTTCTTGATGACTCGTTCATCCCACAAAGAAATAAGGCTGAATGGAATGCGGAAGATCAGAAGATGTAACTCAACGATAAAGCTATGCACATCTTGTTTTGTGCTCTTGGACCCAATGAGTATGAAAAAACATCTTATTGCTCGAGTGCCAAGCAGATTTGGGACAAGCTTGAAGTCACTCATGAAGGAACAAATGAAGTAAAGGAGACCAAGATTGGTCTTCTCAAACTTGAGTACGAGAACTTCAAGATGGGCCCAACAGAAGACGTCAAAGCTAGGAAGAAGTAATTTCGAAGGACAAGCTTGTGAGGAAGTTGATTTATTCACTTTCCGATTCATGGGATTCCAAGAAGACCACAATTATTGAAGCAAAGAACTTGAAGGAGCTCAAGCTTAATGAGTTTATGGGATCTTTACTAACCCATGAAATGATGATGTCAAAAGGGAAGAAGAAAGAAGAACAAAGCATTAAAGATTTGAATGCTGCTCTTAAATCCTTCACAATCCAACAAGAAGATTCAAGTGGAGAGGGTAGTGAAAAAGAAGAGATGGCCAAGCTCTTCAAGAAGTTCACCCGATTCATGAAACAAGAAAAAGAAGAATCAATACATGAATTGAGAATGAAGATGAGGGATCTCATCATTTTCTATGAATGCAAGAAACCGAGACACACCAAGTATGACTGCCCTTGACTCAAAAAGAAGGGATCAAGCTATAAGAAGAAGGAATTTGTGACTACATGGAGTGATGAAGAGGACTCAACTGATGATGAGGTAGCCAACTTTTGTCTCATGGCCATCGAAGAAGATTTAATGGTAACTTTTAATTCATCTACTTCAATTTCATATACATTTGATGAATTACAATATGCCTATGATGATTTGGATATAGAGTTTAAAAATTATATTTTGAGAAAATAAGAAATTGGTTTTAAATTTAAAAGTTCAAAATGATTTGATTTCTAAAACCAAAGATGAACTTGAAGCAAAGCTTAAGGACTTTGAGCAAAAGAATTTTGATTTACAAAATTGCTTCAAAAGTTTAGGAAGATCATCAAAGAGAGTTAGATGATCTTAAAAGAAAAAAAGATTTGATTTACAAAAGTTTTGAAAAGAAAAATAGAGATTGCTCCAAAAATAATCTTGTAAAATCAAATTTTTATGTTAGACAATCTAGTTCCCCTAGATTTTTCAAAGGAAAAATGGTAAAGAATGTTTGGGTTCTTAAGGGACTTATTTCTTTAAACAAAATGGAAGAAATTGAAAAATGGATTCCTAAGTTATTTGGGACTAATGCCATTGGATCTAAAGCAATTTGGATACCAAAAATTACTTGATTGTCTACTTGTAGGTGTGCTTGAGCATTGATGAACAAAGTCAAATTTTGGAAACTCTTGACACACAAGGGGGAAGGACACTTGAAAAAGGAGAGGCTTAACATCCTACCTTGGTTCAAGTGGTAAATTTAGTTTTCATGTAATTTGCTTGATCATGCCTATATTGTTTGATTTTGATGATAATCTAAGCATGTTTGTATGACTCCATGTTGTGCCTAATTGCATATAGTTAGGAGGAGTCTCAATTGCATGAGTTGCATGTTTTTGGCCCTTTATGCTCATTTCTATGTCTATGGTCGTTAACTTTTAATGTTTGGTTGAATTTGGTGAAAGTCATGCTTTCTATGTTTTAAATGTTATGTTTTGAGAAGCATGTTGTTAATTTGTAGCAAAAATGATCAAATTGTATATCTAAGACTTAATAGAGCCTTTGTTTGAACTTATAAATAAGTTGTAAGACCTTGTTAAGTTGCTACATTTTCACCACTTTCGTGCCTTCGGTACCAGTACCGCTCATACCGTACCAATACAGCCTTCAACCAGTACCGATATGGTCTATACCGTATCGGTACGCACAGTCAAAAAAGGATTGTTTTGTTTTGTCTCTTTTTGTCAAGCTTTGTGTGTCTTTTGATATATCTTGATAAATGACATGTTTGATTGAATTTCTTGTATTTATTTTGATTTCTTTGAAATTCAATTTATTTCTCTTGAATTGTTGGACTAACAATTTTATTAATGCTTGATTAAGGGGGAGCCATTTTTTAATTCTTTCATGTTAAAATATTTGGTCTTTTTTTCCATTGTTATTTTGTACCAACAATTGGTATTTTCTATCAATTGGTTTCAAACTATCAACATTTGGTGTTTAAAGCTTTAATGTGATTTCAAACTTAGTTTTGAAATTATTTTTTATATAACAAAAAAGGGAGAGATAGGTTTGAAAAATTAACTTTCAAAAAGAAAAGGGGAGAGCTTTAAATATTTTCTAAAAATATTATCTTTTTTCTAAAATTATTTTTCTAAGGGGAAGATTTTCAAAAATGATTTTTCAAGTGGTTTCGTTATATAAAAAAGGGGAGATTGTTGAGATATTTTATTTTGATATAACTTAAATGAAAAATGTTTTTGAACTTAAACTAATTTGCAAATATATTTTAAAAGTCCATTAACTTGAAAAATATGTTTGAAAAGTTTTCAAAGGGTTTTTGACTTGCTTAAATGCTTTCAAAACAACTCAAAAGTCAAAAACATGCTATGTGTACCGATACACTTGTTCCTGTATCGATACCCAGAAGAGCCTATACCGGTACGGTTGCCCGTGTATCGATATGCCCTTTTGTCCCCAAAGGTAAAGTTTTTCTAGTAGCTAACTTGAGTGCCAATATGACTTCAGTCGTACGGATACAATAGGCGATGTACCAATACTCTTATATAGTGTATCGATACCAGTGTAAAAAATGTTCAACGGCTCTTTCTATTTAAAATAGGTGTATTGATACTAGTGGTCGCGTACCAATACCAGCGAACCCAGAACTACATTTAATGCCGAAAATAAAGTCTTCAACGGCTCTAATCAACCCCCAACGGCTAATAACGGTTATGAAGCCATTAGAGGGTTTGAAAGGCCTCTTCAAGTAGTCATGGAAGAACAAGAAACATCATTGCCAACATTCAATGTTAGAGAAATTGTTTTAGTGCTTAGATTGTCAAATTCTTTGTAGAAAACAATAGTGAGCCAAATTGTCCCATTTGCTCAAGTGTTTAGGATTTTTGGGTGTGAGCTTTAATTGCAAACACATTTGCCTTGTAGGGGTTTTCATTGTTTGCTTATTTGTTTTCTCTTTGTAAGAGAATGTTTTCAAGACTTTGGGGTATAGTCTTGGTTGTAAGGGTATCTCCTTGGGCCCAGAAAAAGGAAAAACAAATTAGTGAATTTGTGGAAAAAATCCTTAGCGTGGACAGCTAAGGTAGTGGAGGTAGACTTTGGTTAGAAAGTTGAACCACTATAAATCATCGTGTCACATTTTTTATTGCTTAGCTTTTCATCCACCAAAGCAAAAATCTAATTCACCCCTCTCTTGGCTATTTCGGTTGATCGTTCGAGCTCTCAACAACTTTTAAAAAAACTTCTAAAGAAAATTATTAAAATTCTAAAGTATTAAAAACCCTAATAAATAAATTTAATATATTTTTTTGAAAACCACTTAACAACATTGTGATATGACAGGTAAAGTCAACTGATTTAAAAAAAATTAGATTTAACTGTCAATATCAATCAAATAATAAATTAATTAAATTTTAAAATATATAAACTTAATTGATTAAAAAAATTGAAGAATTCATGTACCCTTGAGCTAATAATAAATTACTGTCTCTCAAAGCAAAGGAGCAATTAATTGTAAGGGCTGAAAGTCATTTACGAATATAAAGTACTTCCACCCAAATAATCTTAGAAAAAATTTCAAAATGTCTAATTCTCAATATGATTTACTAAAAATGTCAAATTTGAGGATGAAGATCGATGGTGAATTTTGTTATTCGATTTGAAAGAGTTGATTAGAGATTTTTTAAGAGATTTTATGTATTATAACACAAAACTTAAACTATAAGTTGTGATGGTGTTAGAGAGTGTGCACTCCTTTTTCTTTCAACTTCAATTCTAGCCATTTTCTCTCAACCTTTTAAATCTTGTCTCTTTGAACAGTTTTGGTTCGTCAAGTGTCGTTTGATGTTTTTTTTTCTTTTGATTTTTCCTTTTCTTCTCTTATTTTGACATAGGTATGTCGTTTCTTTTAGTTTGCTTGCTGGTTTTTCTCAAGACGTTCTCGTGACCATCGTTTAACGGTGGAGTGGAGGTGTTGAAGGTTAAGGAGGAAGCGTTTTGGGTTTTCTTCTCTTCGTTTTGGATTTTTAGCTCTCTTTTTTTTTTCAGATTTGTTTTATATTGGTGGAAGTTCGACGGCTTGAGTTTTCCGACTACCTTCTTCTAGTTTTATTAGATCTTGACGTGATGTCCCTTGATAGATGTCTACTTAAAATTTATTCTTCTGTGTTCCCGATTCCACATGCAATTGAAGATGATTGATGTTGGTGGCTCTTTGCCCTTATGCTTCTGTTGTTTCTTCCCGTTGCGGCTTCTGTTACGCCTATGATGGAGGATGGAGATGATATTATGGAAGATGATGTCATCACGGTAGTTACAGTTGATGATGTTTGCCATTGTGACACCTCTAGCTCCACTCAATTAAAAATTAAACTGGAGGTGTCGCGGCCATCAATTAGAGACGAGATTTAATTAAAAATAAAAATAAGTATTTGTTACGATGTTATTATCCTTTTTCTAAGACATGTGTGATAGTGGTTATACAACTCCACTATTTTTATCTTTTAGGACCTCAACTTTTTTCTACATGTCTTTATTTCTTTTTAAGGCGTGATATTCTTCCCTACTCAATTTTGAGATGTCCTCGTTACTGATTACCGTCACAGTTGTTTATTTTACCTATCACATCCACCTGGACGTTCAACATAAGATCGAATAGTCAAACGATCACTCCGATACCACTAGTCATAAAATTAATATCATATTCGATAAAAAAAATATCCGATAAAATCTTCAGTGTAACAACTTTTATACTCTATGACTTCCTTTTATTTCCTTTTCAATATGAAATTAATATCTTTATCCCTTTTAAGATTTGACATTCTCGAATCAATTATTAATTTAGTGACTAAATTATTAAATATATTAAATTTGAGGTCTATTTGGATAGACGGTGATAATGGTTCTAGTGAGATTAAAAAATATATTAATTATTGTAGTAGAGAGATTAGATTAGGGATAGGCACAAGTCAAGTCGGATTTTTGGTCCATTCGAACCCGACCCGACTAAAAAATTATATATTTAAATCCAAACCCGACCTAATCTATTAAAAAATAAATTTTATGGTCTTAATTGTAAAAAAATAAATTTTAATGACCTAATTGTAAAAATGTATATATAAGGAGCATTATTGCAAATATCCTTAAAAATATAAAGAAAAATTACACTATTAGTCTCAGGCCGAGTCAGATATTTTTCACCTTAAACCGAACTCACCCTTAATAAAAACCCGACGTGACCCCAAATTTTCTACAAAAAATCTGACTTGATCGAGCCGGATCAGGTAAAATGCACATCCCTAGATTAGATATTGTGACAGTGAGATTAAAATCAATTGTAAAATGTGTTTGGATTAAAATGTAGACAGTGAAAATTTTAATTTAATTATTTTATAATTTAATAAGTAATCAAAATTTATTAAAACTTTGTTTATTAAAAATCAATAAAACTATATAACTTTCTATGTACTTATTTATTGAAAAAAACTTTAATACACGGGCCGTATAAATTTTAGTTTACACGTGCATTTTAATTTTAAGGGTTAAAATTTTAGTTTAGGGTTTAAAGCTTAGGGGTATAAGTTGTAAGTTTAGAATTCAAGGGCAGTGCTTAAAATTTAGAGAATATGGTTTAAGGTTTAAATTTTTAGAGTTGAAGTTATAAATTTAGGATTTAAATTTTATAGTGTAAATATACAAGTTTGTGTAAAATTAACTTTACACGGCCTATGTATCAAAATCTTACCCTTATTTATTTTTGTTATTTTTATATTAATTTTATAACTAGAGTTTTGAGAACCTTTGATGGTGGTAGCGCAATATAAACAGCTCCCAATGGTGGCATCGGCAACCCGATTGCCTTCACGAACGCATGCCGTACTCGAACCTCCCCATCCCAGTCAAGCAGCTTCCAAATAGCCTGGATAATCGTCAAATTTTAACAATCTGGCTAATGGTGGCTTGAGAATGCCGACAGCGACCAAGTTATCACACTCTCGTCGTAAACCAAGGACCATGCCAATGACAAACCATCATAAACAACCCAACTGTCAGCTTCAACAACACTGCAAACTCTGACATTCATCTCAAATGGCAAACTTCTCCGGACAAACAACAAGTGACCCTGTGCCCCCGGCCGGAGCACAAACTCGTAATACATGATCTGTATCTTCCACTAGACTTCCACAAACGGAACAACTTGGATTCCTGGTCATCTGTCTTCTCATTTGACCACAGGTTAATAGCTTTTCCTGAAACGCCAACCAAAGAAGAATGCATCGCAACCGATTATCAGCACCAGAATTGTTATTCCCTTGAACAACTTGGATCCCTGGTCATCTGTCTTCTCATTTGACCACAGGTTAATAGCTTTTCCTGAAACGCCAACCAAAGAAGAATGCATCGCAACCGATTATCAGCACCAGAATTGTTATTCCCTTGAACACTATAGGCTGATGAACCGAGAATCTCCGTTTTTGATCCCAACGCCACCCAGAATAATTCCTCATTACTCGCGTCCACCAGCAGTTTCAAGGCTGCAATACTCATACAAGCCCTATCCGGCAATAAATCCTTAAGCTTAGGCCAATCCCATTCCCCATCATCATTTACCATTTCCTGAATCATCACCTAGCGACTCGGCATAGCTAAAGGGTGTACACAAATATCCTTAAGCAAACCCACACCATTCACCCAACAATCGTGCCAAAAGTCGACAACAAAACCATCACCCACATCCAGATTAAGCCATTCTTAACCTCCTCCCAAACCACACCAAGCCCTCGCCATAGACGAGAACAATTACACAATCAAAGGGAAGAAGGTAACATATTCTCAACTAATTCCATGTTCGATTCACCAAACCAAACTTTATAGGACACATCTCAAGAGAGAAGCTAACCTAAGATTCCTGTCATACTCTAGAGTTATCTTCACTAATGTTTTGGTGAAGTAATAACATGTGAATCATTCATTTTCTACGAAACTCTCTTGAAAAAATCAAGTCTTTCCTAGATAAAGTTCTTGAACAAGAGTTGTTCTAAGCATCATTACTCTGAACAGGAACTGCTCTTAAACAAAATCTGTTTCAGACATGAACTGTTCTTGAAAAAGAATTGTTCAATGTTATTCGCAAGAAGTGTTCTAACTAAGAGTTGTTTCAAGCATCAACAGTTCTGCATGTAGTCCTCGAATGACAAATATTCTAAACAAAAGCTACTTTAACCAACAATTATTCTGACTATCGGCCCTCTAAACAACAATTACTATTAAACTAACACAACATAGCACGTTCTTAACATAGCTATTCTCAAACAACAATTAATCTGAGCAACACTTCTGAACAAAAGTCATTCTTGCGAAAGAGGATAAATATCACAAAATTGGTAATTGTTCCAAGTCAAATTCGTTACTATCTTCAAAAGCACAACTCCCTATAAAATAAGATTATTTATCTCCAAGAAATATTAGTAACCAAAACTAAATATCTACAATCTATGAGAACCCGACCATATCATATATAGATCAAAAGCAAATTAACCACTTACATTTTAATTTTATTCAGAGTTGGAAGAGAAAATGAAGAACATGAGAAACAGAGAGATTGTAATTATATTACAATATCCAGAGGCTGTGAATGTGAATAAATTACAACAAAGTTACATTACATGAGACTCAACCTCAACTCAACTCGAAGACAATCATTATGGCATCACAAAATTGGGGCGTCCCGTCACAGGGATTTTTAAAACACGGCCATATATTAAACTATATATAATATAATAGTATAGATATATTATAATATATGGTACACTCGGAAATAATACAATGAATAAAAAACAAGGCACACTTAGTCATATACCTCATCTCAAACACCATTTAGGAACCATAAAGCACTGACCTCGAAATATAATCAGAGGCTGTTTGATTAACCGCAACACCAAGCTTTTTGATTTTTGTCTGTTTGTTTCAAACCCTTCACTTTCAGTTGTTGGCCAATGCTTTATTTAATTGTTTCTCTAACTGCAAGGGGATGACACAAGAAAATCAATTCAATCTCTACTCAATAATATATATATATATATATACATTGTAATCAAAATGTGAACCAAAACTCTTCATTTTCTACGAAGTAGTCATGCGTTACACTTGTACCTGGAACATGTTCGAAAATGAGTACGAGAATATGAAGGTATGAGAATCTAGAAAACACTGAGCATGCCGGGGTTTGACACATACATGCTTGCAAGTAACATAGATTGAAACAACAAGTGATTGGGTATGCATGGAAAGTCCTTCGAGTTCATTAATTTCAGAACATGAAACCTATGTAACCCGACTCGAGGGTGAACATCGGGTACAACTATACATTACAAACATGTATGCTCAAATCTGTCCTCTTTGGGAGTCGGGAGATCATAACATCATATTCTCATACCCATATCTTCATGTGCAGGACACAAATGTCAAACACAGACACTTTTAAGGAAAATGAAGAGAGAAGCAAAAACCTGCATGCTCTTCATTTTCTGTCTCTGCAATTCTTCAACCAGATTCCCAATACTGACAAAATAAATTAAGTTTTAAGTCAAATGTGCATAAAGAAAGAAAATCCATGGTGTGCATCTCATACCTCTGTTGCAGCTGAAACACCTGAGATTGCAGCTCTCTTTCCCTTGCAGAAGAAGGCGGCATCTGAAAATACAATTACAACTTGATCATTACTTAAGAAAAATAAAATCTTTAACAAAGATATGCCGGAGCATAGTTCATTTAGTTTGTTCTATCACACTTAAGTGGTGATATTTAGCAGGTCTGGGATTCAAATCCCAGAATCCACAATCTCTTCCCCTATCCCTAGGCTGAGACCTCTTTTGTACCAAAAAAGGCTGCCTGTACGACAAGATAAACCTCAGCATGAGCAAAATCCAGCATTGGCATAAGTCGGAACCCATCTCATAGGAAAGGTCATATGGTTACTGATAAGTTAGGGTTGATTAATTACCTGCAAAAGGTCATTGGTGCCTACCTCTGACAAGTCCCAGAGCTTACCTGTATAAGAGATTTAAAATTTAAAATCAAATTTCTTCCAAAATTAAGCAGCAGAAACACACCCCCTCCCCCACACCCCCAAAACAGAAAAAGGTGTAGAGGCACTACCAGAATTTTTCTCCAAATACTTGATCAGTCGAAAGATTTCCTCCTGTCAACAATCATTAACAGAGGAACTTGTTTTTAAGACAGGCACTCTCTATGACTGAGATGAGAGGTAAGAAAACAAACATACCCTTTGCATGGTGTTCTGATGCAAAATGCCTTGTAGAGATGGGAGAACTGCACTTGCTCTAAGGTTTGGAGATGTTGAACAGGTTGAACCTCCAGTGGCCGGGTTAAATGTGCAGTTAGTAGGTCCCTGAATGAGAGAAAATAATGGCAATGGTTACAAACCCATTGCCTAAATGATAAATTGCTAAGTTTCATCCATATTGTTCAAAGGTTAACCCACAAAATTTTCAAAGGTAACAATCCAGATATTACACATATCCATGCGGATAAGAACATGAAATGGATAAGCAACACAAGCCAGACATACATAAAGAAACAACAAAAGATATGAAACTAACGTCTGCAGTGGAATCATTTAGAGTATAGTCATAGCTCTGTAGTGGAAGTATGATTTATTAGCAGTTGATAGCATTAGATGAATGTCAGTATGTTACAAGATGCCTAATAAATGGCGGTCAGCTATGTAGATAGTTATCAAGAGTGATAAATTTCACTTGGTAAATTATAACAGACAGGCAGAGATATAGAATCTCCATATGCCTAGATTGATAACTTTGCCATATATTTCATGTAGAGACTGTTTTAGTACAAAGTGCATGTTATGGGCTTATTGCATAATAATAGCAGAAGATTGTACCCAATCCACTGCAAAGTTTCTTTACACAAAGGAGGTAAAACTTTCAATACATAGCAGATGTACCTTGGGACTGAGATCTGCTGAAGTCACCTTAAATCGTCCCCGCTGAACAACTGCTCCTTCCGAAGCATCCTCTGATACGAAAGAGGCAAAGATAACAGAGTTCATTTGTGTACAAATAAGTAGCATCACTTCTGAGTAGAAATGGAAGATAATAAAACCAGGAAATACCAGATGAAGTGTTATTTGCTTCTCTCCTCTGGCGGTACAATGGACCACTGTAGTTGCGTTCAGATGGAAATTTAAGCTGTGGGAAGTCCCTGCAAAACAAAGTTGATAAACCCAATTTAATATAAATTGACATACAAAGCTTTGCTAGAAAAGTAAATGGCAATGATGACAAACAAACGTTCCTTTTAACTACAGAATATAGGAACAATAACCAAGTCAAGTAGAAAGGTCCCAGTGTACCACATCATACATCTAGGATTGTTCTAGACTTGCAATCCATAGAATCCAGAAACTCATCATATCTAGAGCATGATAATGGGAAAAATATCCTCCTATATTTCAGGAAACGTCATTTCAAGCAATGTATGTTTGGTGATAACAGTTTTGGTTTCGGGGTAACTTCACATAGAAGAAAGCGTACCTGCCCCCATCTCCAGCAACCTTGTTAGGAGAAAAGGATCTATCAGGTATTAGTGAACTGCTCAAGTACTTTTTAAGCTCTGGAACAACAGGGCGTGTGAAAGAGCCACTTTGCCCGGAATTCTCACCTTCTTGTCCTCCAGCATCTTGGTCCATGGGTCTTGATGACTTCGTATCACTTTCCAATGGCATAACACCTTTCCAATTTGGACCATTTGCACCCTCATCTTCACCAATGTCAAAACAGCCTCTGCACCAATTAAAAAGTTGCAAAAATAAAGAAACTAATTACCCAAAAAATTACACTCGCCGCCTTTCTTTTTTCAGAAAAAAATAGTTTAGTCTAACAGATAACATATATGTTCTTAAAACATATGAAGAGGATATGACAAAAAGCAAATAATTTTAAAATTAAATGATTCTTGTGACAAGATACTGCTTTCTATTTGAGACAATTACGACTCACAAGTCCTTTGAGTGTGACAAATCTGAATAATGATATCCTCCTAATTATGTTATAACTTATAATAATGAATTGTTTGCATTAGTAAGGTCATGCAAGCATAAAAATGCCATACTTGAGTGCCTGAAGTGGCTTGATAGGAAATGAAGCAAATGAACTCTCCAAATCATGAAGATCATTAAGCCCATCCTGAAACAAGTAAAGAGGGAGTAAATCTGAAGTGCAAGCTTAACCAAAGCATCAAGGGCCAATGGAAGGGATGACAACTTAATTATATAAAAAGCATTTTAGGGTTATAACTGGTACCTCCTGGCTACTTGCAGCAATGGAATTACTAGCCATTTCAGAAGACATCTTCTCAGCAGAAAATCCAACTACATCATGATGGTCCCTTTGTTTTCTGCTCCCATCTTGATCTTCTGCATTTGGCGCATCATCATAGTCTTGAACCTGCAGGTAAAACATTTATGATGAGATTAAGATTATAGAGCAGTTCTAGGACTACCTTCTGATAAATAATAACAAAAAGTCGCACAGGGAATCGAAACTACTTACAAGTGCAGCCTGACTTTTTAAGTCCTCTAGGTTGAAATTCCAAGCACTGATTCCTTTTATATACTCTTGCTGCAAGATGAAAGGAATTCGTATTCAATATGGTACCATGTAATCATGTAGTTTTTTATATACCATGGGCATTCATTAATCAAAGTAAAGCTAGCTACAATAATTTCTTTCAATCTTTTAAGAACTGAGATGGATGTGAAATGACCGCAAAAGATCACTCAGAATAAAAAAAAAAACACTAGTAAGACATGAAGGAAAGAGCCTGGCATTATCAGTTTTTAGCGAGAAATGTGTAAAGCTCCATTATTCACCTGGGATAATTGTTCCTTGTCCTCATACAGAGCTTTATTCTGTACAAGAAGATCAGCTTCTTTTGTCTGAAACATAGAGGACCAGATTAGGGTTCTAAATTAGTTCCTCATCCTAACAGAGGTCATTAGTTAAACAAAATGGGCAAGTAAGAGACCTTCCGCACCCTAAAACGTTCACCTAATGGAGAAAGGCCATCAAGAATTGTACGAGCTAGATAATCATATGAGCGTGCATGTTTAAAGAAATGGTGATTCAAAAGCTTCTCTGAAGTTGGACGTTTCTTTGGGTCCTTCACCAAGCAAGCAGCTACCAACTCCTTGAAAGACTAGAGAATTATATAGCTCTCACAATGTTACTATCAGATACTTGCAAGTGATACCGGTCAGGAAGACACAACTGAAGAGCACAAACCTTAGAGAACCTCTTGTCCCTTTCATAGTCTAGACCGGGAGGAGCATTTTGCAGGGTCATCAACAAAACCTGCAGAAGAATGGGATTAAACCATACTACGAACTAAAAAAGGGTGATATAAGACATAAGATAATCAACAGATATAACTATTAAATAACTATGATATTTACTTTCATCGGTGGATACTTGGAAAATGGAGCATGGCCATGAGCCAGTTTGAGAGCTGTTATTCCAAAAGACCAGATGTCTGCTCTATAAACAGGAAAGAAGATGAAGCAGAATGATTTAAAAGGTATAACAAAGCAAAAGCATTAAAAGAAGTGAAAAAATATAGATCAGAGAGATAACCAACTCACTTAAAGTCATAACCATGCAATTGCTGCATAACTCCTGGAGCCATCCTGATATAAAAACAAGGAGACACATTGTGGTCATCATTAACTCTCGAAAATTGAATTTCAACGATAAAAATACGTATATAAGTAAAACCTCAGACGGTTAAAGGGCCATGGGAAAACAAATACCAGCAAGGAGTTCCAACAAAAGTATTTCCGGAACGCTGTCTGTCTCCAGTATCAAACATGCATGCTGATACTCCAAAGTCTGCCAACTTGACAGCACCATTAGAATCAATTAGGATATTCATAGCCTGCAAATAGAAGTTATAAATATAGATAAGAATAACTGAGAAAATTTCTGAACATGAGTAGGAAGAAAATGAGCAGGGACAAAATAATAGACAGTAAGCTATTGATATATATAGCATAATCGGCATCCTACTTGTCAAGCGTCAATGAAACAACAAGAAGTCATATTGAACTAATAGACTACTATTGACTTTAACCTCAATGCTACATAATCTAATCTCATCACTACAGCAACTAATCTCACTGGAGCTAATCTCACCACCCATCCAAATGGGCCTAAAGGATTCAATAGTATGCTACAATTAGAATAAGGTTCCACTACAGAATGAAGAAGCAAGTTTTCCTGCATTTCTCATACATTCTCAATTGCATTATATGAACCATAAGTTATTCATATAGATGGTTAAAAAATATAGCTTAAGATGTGTCTTTACTGAAGACAGTCCAGACCTAAATGGCTTGGTCTCAGAAAATAAAATCTTTGCAGAAATAAACAAGAAAAAACATAACATAAAAATAAAAAGAAGGGGGAATTAGAAACCTTCACATCTCTGTGAATGTGCCCATGAGCATGAAGATAAACAAGAGCTTTGAGAACTTCACGCAACAAAGTAGCAATGACAGGCTCTTCAAAACCTTCAGGATAAGCAGATTTAATTATATGCAGGCAGGACCCCCCAGCCATGTATGGCATCACAACCCAAACGTTGTGACCGGTAGCAAATGAACAATGTGCCCGTAATAAATTTGGGTGATCAATCAAACTCATGGTCTGCACCTCTCTTCGAATGCCATCCTGCATCATCAAGAGCAGAAATCTTATGTTGATGTCAACTCTTTATGCCATAGAGTTGCAGGGACTTGCAAGAGAAATGCATAAGTAAATAAAATCCCCAAGCAATAGATTATTAAATACCATACTTACCAGGTCATTATTACACTTTTCCAAATCAAGAACCTTGATAGCAACAATCTCATTAAATGGAACGCATAAAGCCCTGTACACAGTGGCGCTGACACCTTCTCCAACTTCTTCATATAACCTATAATCATTCGCATTGACTGGAAATCGTTTCTCCTCCATGACTTCTTTTCACAGCATACCATTACCACCCTCCATGACTTCTTTTCACAGCATACCATTACCACCCTCCCTCTTTACTCCTATATGTTCCAATTAACAAAAGCAAACATTCAACTAATGATTGGACTGTCATTATATTGCGGAGCTTCTTCCAATCAGGTAGCATATTCTTTTCTTTAACACGCAGCAGTATACAAGTTCACTGACTTCATCCAGATAATAGGCTTACCCAGTCCGCTTCCATGAATGCAGAAACAATTTAAACCCAAATCCCAGTTAATACCAGAGAAGACCTTGCATATCACAACAAGTACTCTGTCAGTGAACTATGAATAAGCAGAGGCTAGTTAGCAAAGCCTATGAGAAAAGTGATTTTCCTCAGATGGCAAATAGAAACCTAAAGACTAGCAAATTTTGTATGGCACGAAACTAGTAGATGCAGTCGAAATCTAACCAAAAATCAGCGTAAACTAACCAAGAATCAAAATGCATGGAAGGTAGTTGGTAGTAAGGTAGTTTTAAACAGTACAAACCCCAATAAAGAATTGAATTAATTCTTCTTCACAAAAAGGACCCTTTTTTCCTCAAAAGAATTAAAAAAATAAACAAAAAAAACACCTTCCTACAGAAACAAAAACTATCACACAACAATTAAGTTTATGAATCAGTAGAAACAACTAGTTCTTTTTTTCAGATTTTAAACAACAATTCAAAACGCCTAAATTGTAATTATCACAGCAAATTCTAACTGGTTAACTATAAAAACAACATACCATTCAAAAAATCTCTACAAAGTTTCCACATTTCCAATACAGAACTAATCCAATACTGAAAGCACAACCAAAGTTCATCAATTCAAAACAACTAACTAAAAATTCATAAAGTAAGACAAAATTGTTCACATATTCGATACAAACCTAGGGTTTCAGCATATTCAAATCAGAGCTGAATCTGAAAAAAGGAATCAAAATTTTGCATTAAACAAATCGAAACCCAATCTCCACCTCCTCAAGTCGATTTAAGACCCCCTTCAATCTTCTTCAAAGACGACTCCAACGATGACGATTTGGCGATGACAATTATTGGTCGACAAATATTATAAACATAATAAAATCGGAGTAAAATAAGAGAAACTGATTAAAAGATAGAGAGAAGAAGGCCAAGTTCGATGCAAATTGGAGTGGGACCCGACCCGAGTAATTTGAGACTTCTGTTTTTCAGTAGGTGAAAATATCGTTGTTGGGCGGGTCGGGACTATATCGGACCAATTTATCGGAGGAGATAAAGTGATCACCTGTGGTCAACCCTACTCTTATCCTCAAAAATGACTTCAATAATTCTCTTCAAGCATACATGATTGGCTCAGGTCGATTTAATTTAAATTTAAATTTAAAATTAGATTTGTTAACGATTTAATATAAGCGTAATTATATCATATACCGGCGATGAAAATAAAAATTTGTCTCAAGCGTTTTAGTTTTAATGTTTAGAGATTTAATTTAAGGAATATGATTTATGGATTTAAGTTTAGAGGTTTAGAATTTAGATGTTGTGGTTAAAATTTAGGGTTTATAGGCTAAAGCAAAATCCCTAATCATATTATATTAAACGCTAAACCCTAGTCTCTAAAGCCTAAATTATAACATTAAACCCTAAATTCTAAACACATAAACATAAATCCTTAAACTCTAAATCCTAAACTAAATCTATAAACCATAAAATTAAGGCACTTGTGCATGAGCGGATCTGCATGGTAAGTTAGGCCCCAAAAAATACCCACCATATAGAAATATTAGAATTGTATCATATTTTTATAGAAAATATTATAATTGACCCCACTTAATTTGTTGGGATATGGGGCCAACAATATTTATTGTAGTGGTATAGAAATCCTTCATATCTCATACCCTACTCTAACCCTACTATACGAAAATTTTGGCTCCACCTTTATACTTGTGAAAATTTTTTATTTTCACCGCTAGTGTATTGAATATAAATCCTTACTATAAAGTTGAGGTATTGAGAATCTTGATGTTTCATGTTCTAACTTCGTTGAATCCATATTTGTTTTGGTTTAATATAAATAAGCTTCAAGTTACTCAGGCATGAGTTCGGTTATAAATGAGTTATTTTTTTAAAAAAAATTATGATTTAATTATTTATTTAAAAATTTGTTATAAACAAATCATTAGGCTATTAAAATTGAAACATAGCCTAGTACAATAACAATTACAGTTCTCATAACTTATACATTTCATCAATTGAATCTTGATTCAAAGTAATTCAATAAATTTAACACATCGTATTTAAAAAATCTAATATTGCACCCTCTTAACACCCTCTGGCCACTTATTGCACTTTTTGCTACTTATAACCCTAATGCCGCCTGCTAGGCTAATGGAATAAACTCATTTCATTATGACCCTATCGTTGTCTGCTAGTCGACACAACTTCACTAATGAATTTTTAAAATATGAAGAGTTAAATTCATTGAATTGTTTTGAATTACGATCGATATAATAAAGTGCATACGTTTTGGGGACTAAATTGTTATTATACTAAGTCACGCTAGACGTTTATTTCAAATTTAACGATATAATAACTTATTTGTAACAAATTTTTAATTAAATAATTAAAATATAACTTTTAAAAAAATTATTCCTTTTTATAAGCAAACACATAATTGAGTAACATAAAGCGTGTTTTACACTTAATTCCAATGCTAATTTATTTGGATATATACATTTTGTGTTTTGCAAAGATTACTTATTGTCTTGGATAATGCAGTGGGGAAATTATTTTGTAAAATGAGTGAGCGAAACTTTATTTCACCAAGTAGAGATGTTTTTATTGTAGTGGCGAAGCCATCGTATTTTCTATACAGTTTCTGAAAATCGCCAGAAAATTTTGATAAGTTAAAAAGAACAATTTTATTTAAAAATTATAAGTCGTCAAAAAAAAACTAATCCAACCTTTTCGACGAATTTAAAAAATCGTCTACTCTTTTCAACGAGTTGCTCATTCATTGTAGAGATCTCTCTACTTGGTGAAATAAATTTTCATCCACCCAATCACGAAATGTTTTTTCCCAATACACTATGTGGTCAATTTTGCCCTTATTGTCATAGCTATTCAAATATGTACTATTTATAATTATAATTGTAATTTTTGAAAATAAAAATAAGGTTTGATTCTATATAAAGTCTATTTTTTTATGAAGAAATAAAACAATCAAACACAACCTTAAACAAATCTAGTGACAGCTATCCTCATGTAAGAGGGAAGACGACACTCCAAATCCTCTGAATAAACAAGTTTAGTCATCTCATCGACTACTTTATTTTTCTTGGTAAATTACATAAATCGTCATTAAATTTTACTTTCAAACTTATTTTGGTCATTGAAGTTTCAAAACATTCAATTTGCTCACTGGAGTTTAGACATGAACATTTTTTGTCACTCATCCGTTAACTTTTTGACGACGTCCATTTATCGGCAAACGAAAAAACTCTACAAGATCCGAATGATGAAAAACTTCATCTGCACGATAAAAGCAACATATTAAAAACGAGCTCTATCCGATGGAGGAGGAGAGAGATCGACGAGAGAGAAACCATAAGATTTTTTGCCAATTCGTGAACTTCAGAGTAATTTTCGACAAAATAAAGGTCGAATTTAGACTCAGAGGATGACACGAAGTGATTGGTAAAATTTGGGACCAAACGACCATCATCTACGACCGTTTGAGGTTTAAGTGTGACAAAAAAACGTTCAATGTCTAAACTTTAGTGACAATAAATATTCAATGTCTAAACTTCAGTGAGTAAATTGAACGTTTTGAAACTTCAGTGACCAAAATAGGTTTAAGAGTAAAGTTCAGTGATGATTTACATAATTACCCTTATTTTTTTCTTGGAATACATGTTTGTAAAATCGTAAAATTACCTCTTTGACATACCTTATTTTGCAACAATCTAACAGCGTCCAAACTATTAAGTTTAATGACACTGATTTCTTTTAAAAACTTTATTTTTTTTATAATCATACGTGAATGATTAATTTGAATTGGGTACTATAGACGCTCATTGGGGTGACATAGCCGATCTAATTTACTCCATTTATAATGTTAAGACCCAAACCATTAACTTTACTTGAATGATTTAGTGTTCATCTTAATAGACCAACTTTAACATATGTACATACTCGATTACCAAAATTTTCATTTAGAATTACTCAATGAAATTATATAAATGATTTAATATATTAATGATACAAATTAAGTAATATAATATATATAATTACTAGTATCCAACCAATTGATTAACTAATCTAAACCAAATATTACAAAAACTATTTTGAGACGATATTCTCAACTCAATTAATCACTAAAAAAGATAAATTGATCACTAAAATTGATCGCTCTTAATTAGAGTGGGTTTTGAATGAGATTGGGCCTGCTTCTTTAATGGGCTAATCCTACACAACTTAAACTAAGGGCAAGTTCAGCATTGCTTTTGAAAAGTGCAGCAGAAAAGTACTTTTAAAAAGTACATTTCAGAAATGTTCATAGATTTTTGAGTTTGAAATTTAAGTATTTAATATTGCCGTCAAAAAGCGTTTTTAAGAAGATAAATGATTATTTTGGACATGATATTGTAAGTTATATATATGTATATATATAAATGATATCCAAATTCTTTAATGTTATAATATATGAAATATATCAGCTTAAATTATTATAAAAATATTTTTATTAATAAATACATTTTTTTAACAATTGTACGTTTTCCATGAAAATATAACAATTTTAAAATTTTTATTTAAAAAACTTGACATGAATAAATATATATAATTTTAAAACTAAAAAATAATTTATTAACTATATAATTATATCTTTGTAAAAAAATTTAAATTTATAAATTATAAATAAACACAATAGCAAATGAAGGTTAAAATTGTAATTTGGCTCCCAAAAACACTTTTCTAACCGCAAAAGCTAAAAAATTTAGCTTTTGTGTTTGGGTTGAAAAGCACTTTTCAAAAGCAGTTTTTTCTCCAAAAGCTAGCTGTTTAATATTGCTTCTGCCTCCAAAAGTGCTTTTGACCCCAAAAGCACTTTTAATAAGCAATGTTAAACAAGGCCTAAATCATCTTAACACAAGCTTATTTGGCTGCATTCATCAGTCTATCAAAGTTTGAGATACATTCGAAATTAAAGTAGTCGATATCGCATCGATACATTATGAAATTTAACTGAGATAGTAAGAGTCTTTCTTATTTTAATTAGTGATCGAACGTTCGATTCTTACGTTGAGCATGAAACAATTTTAAGATATGTGACCAACATCTTCCCTTTATAAATTAACATAACACAAAAATATTAATCATCAAAATTGTTCCGGAAAAAAAAAGTAAACCAGGCTTGTTATCTTCTATTGCCCCAAGGGAAATGCAATAACATGACAACATTATTAGCTTACATATGACACTAGATAATCATGCATAGTGTCACGGGGCTAGTCTTCTGCTAGACAGCCGTGCGGCCTTAGCTGCTTTCTCGGCTGAAAACTGGGCTATGTCACCTGAAAAACTCCTAAGTAGGAATACTTAAAAACCGCTGCGGAACAAAAGAAAAGCGATGGCAAAAGAACAAGAGAAAGTGAGTGAATATTGAGTTGTATTACTCTGGGTAAAAGCTTACAAACTGAAGCAAGTGATGAATGAATGAATGAAATGACCTGGGCTGAGCCTCCTTTTATAGTGAGAGCTCAGTACAATCAACGATCAAGATTACAATGGACCAACGGTCCAGATGAAAGCCTATCCTATCCACAACATTTGAATTTTAAATAAGAGATAAAGTGAGAATTATCTTTACAAATAATCACAAAAATGATAAGTGAGATGCCTTATCGGATTTCACCATGGTAAATACTCTGCTTGCTCATTTCACCATGGTAAATGGCCAACTTTCTTGGGTCATTTGGCAAGCCCAAAATGCTGTAGAGATAGGCTTGGGCTGCCATGGTTGCAATTGTCTTGGTTGCGGGCTTGCGGGCCGTGACATTCTCCCTCACTAGTTCTAGCGACGCCCTCGTCGCGCGGCTAGAATAGTACTGGTCGATCTGCTCCTGGAATTGCCATAAGGTATCGGCGGGTTCCCAACTCATCTCACACTCGGGAAGATCCTTCCATTGAACAAGGTACTCATGTCTTGGTCGATTTCCCACTTGACGAACGGCTCTCTCTGAATGGATCGCTTTTACCTCTTTCTCGTATGAGACCTTTACTCCGACTGGCGCTCGGTGTGATTTACCCTGATCTGGATCATCCTCATCGTGGTGATATGCCTTCAACAAACTCACATAAAACACCGGATGAGCTCGGATAGTTGGCGGCAACTCTAGTTGATAGGCCATGGTGCCTACCCGCTTCACAACTTTGAACGACCCCTCATATCGTCGCACAAGCCCCTTGTGATTTGGGTTACGCAAGATCGAAGTCAGTTTGTCAAAGACTAGATCACCAACCTCAAAGTACACATCACGACGCTTTCGATCTGCCCACTTCTTGGTCTACTTTCCCGCCTTGCGCAAGCATGCACGGGCTACGTCATAAAGCTCATGCCACCCCTTGGCAAAATGATAGGCTGCTGGACTCGGCCTCTAGTACCCGGTCATAACCGCGTTCGGTGTAAGCAGCTGCTGCCCGATTACAATCTCGAACGGACTCTGGTTTGTCGTCTCACTCCGCTGCAAGTTGTAAGAGAACTGGGCCACATCTAACAACTTTGGCCAGTCACGCTGATTAGCACTCACATATTGCCTCAAGTAGATCTCAACGAGTGCATTCACTCTCTCAGTTTGCCCATTGGTCTGCGGGTGGACACTTGTCGAGAAGTTCAAGTTTGAGCCTAACAACTTGAACAATTCTGTCCAGAACCTCCCCATGAACCATGTGTCCCGATCACTGATAATTAATTGTGGAACACCCCAGTACTTCACCACGTGCCTGAGAAAAAACCTAGCTGCCTCCTCAGTTGGACACACTTTGGGTGCTGGGATAAATATCGTATTCTTGGAAAATATGTCTACGATCACCATAATACTAGACTTTCCGTCAACAACTGGCAAACCGACTATAAAATCCATGGAAACACTTACCCATGGTTTCTCCGGAATTGGCAAAGGCTGCAACAACCCCGCTGGACTCTTCTGCTTGATCTTGTCTTACTGGCACACAAGGCAAGTCTTCACATAGGCTTCAACATCACTGCCCATGTACGGCCAATAATAGTGCTCCACCATCAAGGCCAATGTCTGGTGCATCCCGAATGTCCCGCCTACTTGGAATCATAGCATTCCTTCATGAGCTCCTTTCGAATTCCATCAAACTGAGGCACAAAGCGGCGACGTCCACGAACAAACAACAAGCATCCCTCTAGCCAAAACCTTCCGGTTTTGCCCTCCTTGGCAAGTTTGATCAATGACTTGGCCATTCGGTTATGTGTCAATCCCTCCTTGATGTGCTCCAACATCGGTCCCTCTGACAAACTCGCAAACTCCATGGTATACCTTTGACTTAGGGCATCGGCCACGGAATTCACCTTCCCTGGTTTGTGCTCCAATGTAACGTCGAACTCAGTAAGAAACTCCTGCCAACGAGCTTGCTTTGAGGATAACTTCTTCTGAGTCAAGAAGTAAATATTGGCGACATTGTCGGTGTACACCACAAACTTAGACCCAAGCACATAGTGTATCCATATGCGTAGACAATGCACCATCGCCGTCATCTCCTTCTCATGGATTGTGTATCTCTGTTTGGTCTCATTGAGCTTCTGGCTTTCATATGCAACCAAATGTCCATCTTGCATTAGGACCCCACCAATGGCAATGTCGGATGCATCGGTGTGAACTTCGAAAAGTTTGGTGTAATCTGGCAACACCAAGACAGTCTCACTCACCATGGCGAGCTTGATCTCATCAAAGGCTTTATGGCACTCCGATCCCCAATCCCACACTTTGTCATTCTTCAGCAAGTCGGTCAATGGTGCGGCAATTTTGGAGTAGCTTTTGACAAACCTCCGATAGTAATTCGCCAACCCCAGGAAAGATCTCAGCCCGGTTACCTTAATTGGTGCCTCCCATTCTTCAATGGCTCGAACCTTCTCCTTGTCCATTCGGATCATGCCTCCTCCAACAATGTGGTCAAGGAAAGGAACTTCTTTCCGGGAAAATGAGCACTTCTCCTTCTTGACATACAACTTATTTTCCCGCAAGACTTTGAACACCTCCCGTAAGTGTTCGACATGCTCCTCCAATGTCTTGCTGTAGATGACGATGTCATCGAGGTAGACTATAACAAACTTGTCCAGGAACGGTTGTAGCACCTTGTTCATCAGGGTACAGAAAGTAGCTAGAGCATTCATGAGGCCGAAAGGCATCACAAGATACTCGAAAGAACCATACCTCGTCACGCAAGCTATCTTCAGGTCATCACCCTCGGCTATTCTGACTTGGTAGTAGCCCGATCGCAAGTCCAACTTGGTGAACCACCTTGCACCACCAAGCTGATCGAACAAGTCCGCAATGAGAGGAATCAGATACTTATTCTTCACTGTGAGCTTATTCAAAGCCCTGTAGTCGATGCACATCCGTAGGGACCCATCGTGTTTCTTCTGGAACAACACCGGCGCACCGTAGGGTGCCTTTGATGGGCGGATGTAACCGGCATCTAGGAGATCGTTCAACTGTTTGTGCATCTCCTCTAACTCAGGCATGGCTAGCCGGTAAGGGGCTCGAGCGGGGGCTCCGCACCTGGCACAAGCTCAATCTTGTGATCAACATCCCTCTTCGGAGGCAACTTCTTTAGTAACTCGGCAGACATCATATCTTCAAATTCCACCAAGACTTGTCCCACCTCATCAGGGACTCCCTCAGTTGCGATATGCTCATCGCACACCAAGGCTTCCAGGAAGGTCGGCTCCTCCTTGCGCGCCGCCTTTGAAAACTGAATTGCGGATAGAACTTTTGCATCTACTCTTGACCCTCGGCTCACTAGAACAATGCATTGATGCTTCGGATCTAGAATACACAGACAATCCACAAAAGGAATAGGGAAAGCGTTGATCCGATCTAGAAAACTTAACCCAAGCACAAAATCAAAGTCATCGAGTGGAATTACCTTAACGGCTTCCTTACCGGTCCAACCTTCAATGTCAAGTTGAACTTCCTCTGCGACTCCCACAATCGGTACTTCCTTGGCATTCACTGTTTTGATGGATCCACTGGACTTATCGATAATAAGGCCAAGTTTCTCGGCAGTTTGCTCAGACATGAACAGGTCAGAGGCACCGGTGTCAACTAATGCACTCAACTTCTGGCCAGCAATAGTGATGTCGACGAACATCAACCCCTTCTTCTTTCGACCCTTCTTAACCTCCATTGTACTAATGATGGAGCCAAGCTTCAGAGCCTAGCTAGTCTCGCCATCAGCTGTCTCCTTGACGATAGCGATTCTGTTCTTTTGGGGACAATCCCTGGCAATATGCCATTCTTTGTGGCAATGGAAGCACTTGCTATGCTACTTATCCCTCGAATCTGCATGTTTCCCATTCGAAGGCTTATTCCCGCCACTCGAATCTTTGTCAGATCGACTTGACTTCTCCTTGTCTCTACCATGACCTTTGTACTTCGGTTTTTGGTTTGGAGGAGTCAGGTTTCCTACGCCCAATCTCAATGATAGACTCGGCAGCAGTCAAGACAGTAGAGAGCTTGGTCACTCCCTGTCGCTGCAACTCCATCTTCGCCCATGGTTGCAACCCATCCTCTTCACTCAAGCTCGGGACCTGCAAACTCAACTCCACGAACTTTCGGACATGGTCCCTCAAATTCTTGGCATCTTCTTGCCTAAGTCGCCTCAGCTTTGACCGTGCCTCATCTTCAGCATACGGAGGATGGAACTGTTCCTTGAACTCTTCTTGGAACTCCTTCCAAGTCTCAATGGCAGTGTCCCCCCGCTTCACATCTTCGCACCTAGGTCGCCACCATGTTTGTGCAAGATCAATTAAGTAAATACTTGCAAAGCTTACCTTCTTAGCATCTTCTTCGATGCCCACGGCTTTGAAGTATTGCTCCATTCCCCAAAGGAAATTCTCCACTTCCTGGGCGGACCTCGTCCCCTTGAACTTTTTCGGTTTGGGGATATCTCCTGAGGTTCTAGGCACTGCAACAGTCGCACTGTTCGCAATCGCCGCTTTCAACACAAACAACTCGGTCTTGAGCAGCTCCACTTCCTTCTTCAGTTTATCTTTCTCGAAGTTGGAACTCTTTACCTTGAGCTCCTCAACCTCATCCCTTAGAGCAACCACCATGGCCTCTAAGGCATCGCCACGCGTAGACATCTTCACATCCATCCCATTAAGAGCCTCTTGAACATCATCCCGAATTCCCTCCAAGGACTCGAGCCTATCGAAATCCAACGAACTCAGCTTCTCAACGTCCATCGACTCTAACGGTTCCAACGTCGCCTTGGCCTCCGCTATGGACTCTTCGAGCTTGGTAACCCTTCCCTAGATCGATGTGATCATGCCCTTCGACGAACCCCTCTTGGATTTGTCAGCTGTGGCCTCTGCACCCTTCTTCACTGCAGTGTTCTCTCCATCACGTGCCATCTCGAATCAGTAACTTCTCAGCAAAACTTCGCTCTGTTACCACTTGTCACGGGGCTAGTCTTCTGCTAGACAACCGTGCGGCCTTAGCTGCTTTCTCAGCTGAAAACTGGGCTAAGTCACCTGAAAAACTCCTAAGTAGGAATACTTAGAAACCATTGCGGAACAAAAGAAAGGTGATGGCAAAAGAACAAGAGAAAGTGAGTGAATACTGAGTTGTATTACTCTGGGTAAAAGCTTACAAACTGAAGCAAGTGATGAATGAATGAAATGACCTGGGTTGAGCCTCCTTTTATAGTGAGAGCTCAGTACAATTAACGGTCAAGATTACAATAAATCAACGGTCCAGATGAGAGCCTATCCTATCCACAACATTTGAATTTTAAATAAGAGATAAAGTGAGAATTATCTTTACAAATAATCACAAAAATGATAAATGAGATGCCTTATCGGATTTCACCATGGTAAATACTCTGCTTGTTCATTTCACCATGGTAAATGGCCAGCTTTTTTGGGTCATTTGGCAAGCCCAAAATGCTGTAGAGATAGGCTTGGGCTGCCATGGTTGCACTTGTCTCGGTCGCGGGCTTGCGGTCCGTGACAATAGTTTTAAATTACTTGTTTGTAAGATGAGTTTGACTGATCTCGATTTTATTCGATCTATGAATTATACATTATGTGGCTATACATAAAAAACAATCATTCAAGTTCACCTATGTTGATCTAAGATTAATTTTATCTAGTCTTAGTTCAGACTGAATGGGCAGTCCAAAGTGGATGGATAACCCGATCTTTAAACGGATTTTTTTATTAAGTAGGGAGATATCAGATTCTCAAGGTAAATATCAGAATTCAAATACATATAGGATGGGGACGACATGAACATTTTTAACCTCTTGACCAATTAACGGAAAGATGAATTTTAGTGATATAAATTTTCCTCCAATTGGGTTTCATACACGTAGAAAGATGACAACAAAGATGCCCGCATAATATTTTCCATTGCTTAAAAAATGTAGACATTACCTATATGATAATATATATATATAAGTTTCAAATAATAAACGACCTTTCAAATTTTCTCAGTCAAGAACGCAAACTAATCTCCATTCAGAAAAATGTCCATGAATTTGAAGATCTGCAAAACTGGGAACCATATTTATTGCAGAAACAAGAAAATGATGGAAAATTCTGTTTGGGACGGATCGAATATAACCATTTCATGAGGAGATCGCTAACCGATGTGTTCGATCCTCGGCCATCGGATGGATGATCTGTAATCTAGCCTTCCGGGAAGAAGAAGGTGAGCTCACAAGACTACTTGTGTTTACACCTATTTAGACATCTTAGTGTGATTTTACGATAATATCTGTTTAATTTTGAATTTTTGTAAAACTCACGCACATCTTACACTGACAAAGCTGTTCGAATCAAGTCTCTCAAGAAGAATAACATTTCTTTTTCATTGGACCATTCTTTGGGTTCAATATTTGATAGATTAAAACTCATTTTTTAGTATAAATATCGGTATCCAACTCATTGATAGACTGATATTGATCATATACCACAAAGACTTATTACGAATATCATCCTCCCAATTTAATTATGTGAACTAGATTATTAAAACAAGATTAGACACGGAATAGAGATAGCGAAAAAGAATAAAGTTTAAGGTTTAATTCTCGGTTTATTTAATAATTAAAAAGCCGAATCAGATATCAAATGGGAGAGTTCAATCGTCTTAAAAAGTATAAAAATTTGATTAATAATCATTAAAAGGAAAAAACTTTAATACACAAGCTATGTAAAAGTTTGTTAAATTTAATAATTAGGGTGTTAGTTTAGGGATTAGGGGTTTAGGTCGTATGGTTTAGAATTTAGTATTTATGATTAGAATTTATGTTTTAGAGTTTAGATTTTAAGGTTTTAGATTTAGGAATTTAGAGATTAAATTCTAAAGAATGATTTTGTAATATATATTTTTACACAGCTGGTTATCAAAATATAACCCATTAAAAATAAGAAAAATTATGTTTACGAAAAATTTAGCATCAATCAAATAACAACCTGAGTTTATTAGTACAAAAGGGTAATAAAAATAGGATTGTTATCCCATGCACAGGCGGTGAAAACTTTTTGTTTCCATAAGTGCCTCAATTTTAGGGTTTAGGGTTTTAATTTAAGGTTCATCGTTAGAATTTAAGGTTTAGGGTTAGGGCTAAGGGTAATATAGTTAGAGAAATATATTTTAACCTATAAATCCTAAATTTTAACCATAAACTTGAAATTTTATCAATAACTCCTAAATTTAAAACTACTAAACTTAAACCCTTAAACCTTAAACCTTAAACAAAGTCTTTAAACCCTAAAATCAAGGCGTTTGTGTAAACAAAGTTTCCACAAAAAATCCAATTATGCATATTTTTAATGGATAATTATTTGATACACTGGCGGTGAAAACTTTTAGTTTTCACAAGCGCCTTAGTTTTAGGGTTTAGGGGCTTAATTTAGGGTGTAGGTTTAGGGGTTTAGAATTTAGTGATCGCGAAGATAATTTAAGGTTTAGGGTTAGAATTTAGGGTTTATAGGTTAAATCCTAAATCTTCAACATATTATCCTAAACCCTAAACTTTAAATTATAACCATTACCCCTAATTTCTAAACCCCTACACCTAAACCCCTAAACCCTACACCCTAAACTAAATCCCTAAACCCTAAAGCTAAGGTGCTTGTAGAAACTAAAAGTTTCTATGGCTAGTGTATTGGATATATATCCATTTTAATGGTTCTAACTAACTCTCTAATTTTTCAATTCAACTACTATATCATATCAACGGATTAAACCGTTATAAATTCGATTTATACAAAACTTTAAAATATATCGAATAAATTTAAAATTCGAATCTCAATTTTAGAAAAATAGAAACCCTTCTTCTGTTGGATTAAGAATGTTGTAGGCAATAGCATGGGTAAAATGGAGACAATATTTCAAAAAACAAAATCTCAGAAGAGCAATAGGTGAGAGCCATGTTTTAGAGATAGGGCCTTATCTCTATGAAACTCGCCATATTCACCCATCACCTCCCTTTTTTTCTTCCACCATTGATTTTTTTCAAGTTCCAATTTCTTTTATTTCAAATATTATTTTGTTAACTTATTGTTGGTATATCGGTATCTAATCCATTGACTGACTACAGAGATTCAATATGGAATGACTCTCCCAACCTAGTTATTTCATTCACAACGTTATGATTCGAACCTTTTTATATCCATACATGTTTTGCTTTTTTTAGAGTAAAGTGCACAAAGAGTCGTTAAACTAAGCAAAACCAATCTTTTTAGCCTCTAAAGTTTTAAAAATTATAAAATAGTCATTAAGCTTATCAATTTGTTACAAGATGATCACTGAACTTTATCAAACTATAACAAAATAGTCATTAACTTGTCAAATTGTTATAAAATGGTCCTTAAACTAATCAAAACTTATCATTGTTTTATAACATGCAGTGACCATTTTGTAACAATTCGATAAATTTAATGATCATTTTGTATCTATTTACCAATATATAAAGAGAGATAAGATCCTCTTACATCATGTAAAACTTGAAAGTTTTACATTTTTTTAAACTGTTAGATGAAAGTAAATGGATGACTGAGATTAATAGTAGGAAATGTAAAGATTATCATAGTAAAAAAAGATAAAGAAATAATTTTAGCCATTTATTTACCATCATCCAACGGTTAAAAAATATATAAGACTAATTGAGTTTTACACTGTGTAAGAGTATCCTAACTCATATATATATATGGATGAGTCTACCACGCTCGACGGACACCACTAACGCTGAACATCGTTGAACACCATTAAATTAAATAATAAAGATTAAAAATCTTAAGGACTCAACATATAATTATAAATTATTTAAAATAAAATTTTAATTAAATTATTTTCCATATATATTATATTTTTTAAATTTTTAAATAATTGGATCAAATACCAACCTTAGTCAATTTAAAAAATAAAAAATAAAAAAAACCATAAACCCAAAACCATAAACTATAAACCCTAAACTCAAAACTCAAAACCCTAAAATATAAACTATAAACCTCAAACCCTAAATGTTTGAGTTTAGGCTTTAGGGTTTTAGGTTTTGGGTTTCGAGTTTTGGGTTTTTTTTTAAATTGACTAAGGTTGATATTTGATCCAATTATTTAAAAAATTAAATATATATATGAAAAATAATTTAATTAATTTTTTTTAAATAATATATAATTATATGTTAAGTCTTTAAGATTTTTAATCTTTATTAATCAATTTAATGGTGTTTAACGATGTTCATCATTAGTGGTGTTCAGCGGTGTTCGTCGAGCGTAGTAGAATTTTCCTATATAGTTGTGTATACTTTATATTTCTACCGTTACAACAACAATAGGGGGTATCCAATCAAATGTGGCAAATTAAAACAATAAAAATCATGGGTTTAGCATACGTGGAGAAAGGTCGTTGCATGCAAGCCCCAACATGCAATAAATAATTAATAGATATAAATTGATGGATGAACAAACTTAAAAAAAATAAATTGAAAAGGAGAAAAAAAAAGGAAAATTGAATCCCCAACGTTCAAACCTCATCTACAAGAAGTTGAAGCTCTCATTCACCAAGCTTTCGCTTTCATTATCGGTTTCCAAGATTGAAGATACATATCAAATATGGTATAAAACTCAAACTATGGCATAAAATTCAAACCACATTGTATCAATATTTCTTCCGTGACAATGTCGACGGCTTCGATCAACGGTTGGTCCCTCATCTCCTTCTCCTCCTCTTCTTCTTCGATCTCTCTTTCTGGTCTTCGACGACCTGTATTACGACCTTTCATCGTTGCTAGCTTTAACTCTTCCTCTTCTCCTCCGTCACTCATCCAAGACCGACCAGTTTTCGCTGCCCCTATTCCTTTGCTCGCCCCGGTATATATTTTTCTTTTATTCTTTTCTTTTTTTTTCAGTTAAAATGTGTTATTTAGTCCTATATATTTTTTTTTAAAATTTAAGATTTAATCCGTGTACTTACACGGTTAAAAATTAAGTTCACTTACTTTTTATTTAAATGTGATTATAAACATATAAAAATTAATATAATGCATTTTTGCATTAACGAAAAATTTTATGCGTTTATACTATTTGTAATGCTTAATTGAGTTGGTGTCATCGATTAATCGGATACTAATTCAGTTAGAAAAATGATCGGTATTGATAATGCCAACATAAGCATCTTACAATCCGAACTACTAACACGTGTGTGGCGTTGATTAACCAAAATCAACCAATCACATTCTCTCCCTTTTGGTAAATAATACTAATTTTCTTAATCTCTACTCAAAATTCAACTTTAAAATGGACAAGTAAAAAAAAAAAACTTTAAAATGGATTTCTACACAAATGGTCTTGTACTCTTATTGGATAAAATGATTTAATTGTATTTTAAGCCCTTTTTATAAAAGCAAGCAATACAATTTAATCCTTTTAATATACATTTTTTAATTTTAGTCCTAATAATTTATTTTTTATCCCGATCCTTCAACAAAAGATTTCTAATTTCATCCTTAATATTAATGAATTAAAAAATTAAATTATGGGGGTTTGTCAATTTGCAGAGGGAAGACATGGGAAACAAGTCCTACGAGGAAGCCGTTGAAGCACTCAAAAAACTTCTCAGGTATCTCTTCTATTAACATCTACGGAAATGGAGTCGGGAATAAATATCGGATAAAATTAAATTAACAAATTTTAAAAGGGTAAAACTTTTATATGCATGCTGTGTAAAATTAATTTTATACAAATTTATGTATTTACACTATAAAAACTCAAATCCTATTTTTTTAACCCTAACCGAAAAAAACTAAACCCTAAACCTTAAACCATATACCCCTAAACACTAACCTTATATTCTAAACCCTACAACCTAAACTCCTAAACTTTAAACCCTAAACTAAAACCCTAACCCCTAAAACTAAAAAGCACGTGTAAACTAAAGTTTACACGACCTGTGTATCAAAGTTTTTTCCATTTTAAAAATACAAGAAATTATTAAATATATAAATTTAAATTTGAGAATGAGATATATTTTTTTCATATTTAAATTTATAAGAATATAAATTATTATTAGACCAAAATTATTGGGGGCACGACCCCTCCTTTCATTTCTATATATTTTATATAAAATTTTAAAGAGTCTAAAATATAACTTTATTATTATAATAAATTAAAATTTTATAATTTTTAACCATGAGATGTGGTGTGGTAGTTGCTTACCTCATTTCTTAACCATGAGGTCAGGGGTTCGATTCATGTCAATGAGATGGAATACATTTTATGGCCAACCGTTTACCTCTTAATAAGAGCACCCGCGGCGAGAAGATTAGTCACTGTTGTCGGCGGTGAATTCCTTGACTCAAACAAAAAAAATATAATTTTTTAAGAGACTAAACAAAAAATATACTATTTTTTTGGGCGAATGGCCCTTCCTGACTTCACCACAAATTTTTAAATATGTTTATATTTTTTTATTAAATGGAGAGATTATATTATCAAGGTAAATGTCAGAATTCAAACTCATATAAGATAAGACAACATGAATATCTTTGGTCGCTCGTTCAATTAGTGAATCTCAATATGTTTACATTTTAGATACATATGTTCAAGTATCGTGCTATTTGGAGCAAACACATTTGGTCGGTTGGCCAAGTTGTTCATCTTTGTTCTCTCGTATTCCCTTAGGTCATGGGTTCTAGACCTACCAAGAGCACCTCTTCTTTTCCATAGAGCCCCCCTTCCCTTTTCTCTCATGTAGGATTATGATTAGATTTAAGATTTGTCAAAAAAAAATATCGTGCTATTTGATTGAGTTTGAAGACTCTTTCCATATTTGAAAGAATTCATTTTGTAAAATTTTATCAACAATAATTATCGATAGAGCGGTAAAGAATTTATACATATATGGTCGATCTCAAAAGTGTGTATGTTCATTATGTATTTAAAGATGGATTAATATTTGATGCACTGTCATTGTAAAAAAAATTTACACAAGCATGCCTATTTTTAATACTAAATTTAAAATCTAAATTTCTAGCCTTAAAACCTTAAAAATTTAACCACAAACCATAAATCCTAAACCCTAATTTATAACTATAAATCCTAAATTCTAAACCCTACAACCTAAACCCCTAATATCTAAACCTCAAACTAGAATCCTAAACCCCTAAATAAGCTCCTTTGGAAATTTTGTTTTTCACCGCCATTATATAGGATAATAATCCTTTAAAGATTATATAGAAGTGTAAGAATATCATTATAATAATTGATAAAAATATCATTATAATAATATTAATTATAATTCAATATAAGGGTAATTTAATAATTTTTAATAGAGTTCGTGTTCAATTAACTCGTGCACACCAAATTGCCAGGGTTTTACTTATTAATACATATAAATATTAGTTCGAAAAATAAGTCTTAGGCAAAAAAAAAGTTGAGCTCATCTAAAATAGAGTTATATTTTGATACAGAAGCTGTAAAAAAGAAATTTACACAACCTTAACACTTATACCTTAAATCTTAAACCCTAAATTTTAAATTCTAACCATAAACCTTAAATTCTACACCCTACAACTTAAACACAAGCCTATATATT
This sequence comes from Hibiscus mutabilis, assembly GCA_019671005.1. Classification (NCBI taxonomy): domain Eukaryota; kingdom Viridiplantae; phylum Streptophyta; class Magnoliopsida; order Malvales; family Malvaceae; genus Hibiscus; species Hibiscus mutabilis. Next base: position 39,580,542 of record CM033738.1, read on the forward strand.
AAAGTATTTTTCTTTAAAATATAAATAATTATGAAGATGTAAATGGAGCAAACTAAACTGATTTGGACTGGTTGATCATAGTGTGTCTCTAAGCACTCATTCAGATTAATCAATCAATAAATCAAATATCGATAATTATATTAATTTTTTAACAAGAATATATATAAAAATATAATTATTAAATAAATGGGATTTGAACAAATATCATACATTTTTTTATTGTAGTGAAAAAGGAGAACTGAAAGCTGAAGCCGCTGCGAAAGTTGATCAAATAACAGCGTCGTTAAATGCAACATTATCAGCTGATGGGAAACCAGATGCTTCAGTCGAAAGATTGAAAGATGGATTTGTTTACTTCAAGAAAGAAAAATATGAGTAATTTACTCATCACCCTTTAATTTTTTGCTCTCATTTTCATAAATTTTCTCTCACTTGTATTAAACAGCTTGCAAATTTCCTTTCTTTTGCAGAAAGAATCCTGCTTTGTATGCTGAGCTTGCCAAGGGTCAAAGCCCAAAGGTATACTGAATGTTGTATCGGGCGTTTTCGGGGTTCGAATTCGATCATATGACTTTTCGGGTTTTAGTATACTAACTGTTTGAATAAATGCCTGTAGTATATGATTGTTGCTTGCTCAGACTCCAGGGTCTGCCCATCTCATGTGCTGGACATTCAACCTGGGGAAGCTTTCGTGGTCCGAAATGTTGCTAACATGGTGCCACCATATGACCAGGTTCCTTTTACACTCAATTTTCTTAGCTGCTGAACACACATTTTGATATTGTATATCATTTTTTCAGTTCATAGATGTGTTAGAACCATGTTGTTTGACTCTTTGTCCATGTTATATGACAGACTAAATATGCTGGAATCGGATCTGCTATCGAATATGCGGTTTTGCATCTCAAGGTGAAGTGTTCTACGTTGAGGTTTAAACCCGTATTTGTTACGCACTTTTTATAGGACAAAACCGTAAGACTTTCGAGTTAAAATGGATAATACATCACGGGTTTGGTCTCCGTGGTTTATTCTTCGACAATCTCGTGCCAATGAAAGTATTGATATCTTTTATACAGGTACAAGAGATTGTGGTGATTGGGCACAGTGCCTGTGGGGGAATCAAGGGGCTCATGTCTTTCCCATACGACGGAACCACCTCGACGTAAGGCCTTATATTGTATAGAAAAATGATGGATTTTGTTGAAGTTCAGTCTAATTTGATTGAGATTTTACAGTGATTTCATAGAAGACTGGGTTAAGATTGGAATACCTGCTAAGACCAAGGTGCTAGCTGAACAAGGTACTGAGCCTTTGGAAGCCCAATGTGCACACTGTGAGAAGGTAAACACCTCAAATCTCGGCATTGGTTAATTCCTTCATTTGTAAATCCACAATTTGGCTTGAAGGTCTTGAAGGTCACACCTGTTTGATTTCCGGTCTGGGTTTTATTATTCAAGCATTGGTTAATTCCTTCATTTGTAAATCCACAATTTGGCTATTCTAAACAACTAATGGGGTGCATTTGATAAATTAATTTCAGGAAGCGGTTAATGTATCCCTTGGAAACCTGCTAAGTTATCCATTCGTAAGAGATGGATTGGTGAAGAAAACCCTAGCCATCAAGGGCAGTTACTACGATTTCGTTAACGGAACTTTCGAGCTATGGAGTCTTGAGTTTCAGCTTTCAAACCCTCTCTCTGTATGAAAACACTAACACTCCATCGCCATCATTGACACCGTCTTTGTTCCTTAAAATCATTACCGATGTACTTATGTTTTGTTTCTTAATGAGCTGTTACAATATATATATATATATATATATATATATATATATATATATATATATATATGAGATAGAGATCACCATTTTTGATCTATGAGTTTCTGATTTAAGTATACTTCCATATAACTTTTATTCACTGCATCTTTGTTAGGTAAAAGATGTGGCCACCATACTCCATTGGAAGCTCTACTAGGAACACATAAGCTTAAAGATCAGCATCACTGCAAAGATGAGGCTTTGAATCTTCAACTGTTTTACCCTTTTTTTCTTTTTTGCTGACATATTTTTAATCTGAATTCTGAACTGAGTTTTGTAGATGAGACTGTTTCAAGAACTCGGATGTTTCGTTCGTGTTCTTTAGCATAGTTTCAGTTTATGTTTTCCATTTGCATTTCTTGGCATGTGCTGAACAAGAACAAAGGTATCAAACACGAATACTTAAAAAAAAACGACGAATCTGAGCATTTCATGGTTTCTTTCTTTGGTATTATGCGATAATCTAAGTTGGATTGCTTATAATACAAGGGGAAGGGAAAGGGAAAGGATGCTCATTACTTTCAGGATTGACAGATTAGTCAATTCTTTCACTTTCAGCCCTACAAACATCAGAACCAACTATTGCCTTGAAAGATTTTAAAGCCTTGAAAGGCAACTTATTATTGCAAGTTCCTTGCTCTATTCTAATTCCAAATCAAGAGAATTCTAACTATAAGCGGTTACCGACTATGAGTTCGGATTCGGATGGCAAAATAATCCGGCCTGTCGAGTCCCTACCCGATAGGGTGGGTTTATATATATAATCGGGTTTGCGTCGGGTTGAAAAAGATCGAGCTGGGTGGGTGAGTTTGGGTTTTAAGGTAAAATTCTCTGACATGACATATTCATTATAATTTTATATATGATATTTAATATTTTTATTAAATTTTTTCGGAACGGATTGAGTTTAGTCAGATTTTTTTGTTAAAATTACGAGGTCAGTTATGCTTTTATTACATCGGATTGGTGATAAAATATAACCTCGGGTCGGAGTTGAGACAGCCAAAAATCCATATTGTCCCTCCCGTTATCTTCCCTAGTTTAGAACTCAACCCTCATTTATTGAGTTATTTAAAAAGTTTAAATTTATTGATTGTCATTTTAAAAATTTGAACTTACGAGGGACCATGTATGTATATGTATCCTAAAGAATTTTTTATTTCTTGAAATTAGTTAGTTTAATGATCTTGGGATAGTCTACCGACTTAACTACAAAATAAGTCCTTAAACTATGCTTCTTTTTTACAATATATGCTTAAAGTATTTTTTTTGCTGAAATAAGTGTTTAAAATTTTATTTTTGGCTGAAATATGTTTCTAAAGTATTTTTTTGTTGAAATAGGTGCTTAAAGTTTTATTTTAGGTTAAAATAGACGCTCAAGTAGGTGTCTCAATTGACTTTAAAACAAGTCAAAAATTAAACTTTAGGCACCTATTTTAGCCAAAAAATACTTTAGGCACTTATTTCAACCAAAAATAAAACTTTAGGCACCTATTTCAACAAAAAATACTTTAAGTACCTATTACAAAAAAGATATAATTTGGGCACTTATTTTATAGTTTACCCTAGTCTACCCATAATAAAATCCTGAATCACAGCAAGCACTTTGAACAACAATGAAAACTAAATTAGAGTGAGCAAATATTTTATGTATTTGATATTTCATTTTTTTATATTCATTTATATGTTTTGAATTTTAATTTAAAACTTTATATTAATCTAATATAATGATCTCATTTAACAATTATACTTGAAATATTTATATATTCAAGTAAAAACTTGCACTTGTTTAATTGCAAACTCACCATCTATGTATAAAAGAGTTACATTCATGTCATACTTGTATAATTATTCATTATGTTTTAAAATCTAGCTGCTCTCTCTCAAATTTTTACCGTGCAATTTTATTTTTCTTCTTTTAGTTGGTGGTCAACAATTAATTTTAGTATAGGTTGTCGACCATCGGGTCTATTATTATTATTATTTTTTTATATTTTAATAAGAATCTCTGCCTTTGTGGCACGCGTTTTCTCTGTCTTTGTGACACGTTTTTCTTTGATTTTTTTGTTCGTTTCATCTGTCCTTGTGGCCTGATTTCAGCATACCTTAGCGGTCGGTTAGTGCTCGTACAAAGATCTTCACAGCGCTAATCTCTGATTATGGTTCTGTCTGTGGTCTTAGAAAGATGGATCCCCACTCGGTTGATAGTTGGTAGTCGATGTAATCAGACCTGAGTAGCGGAGCAATCTGCCTGATAGCTTGGTTCGATGACCACTTCTTTTTACTTCGTAAAACGTCTTATTTGGATAGAGACAATGAGATTCAATAAGGTTTCTGAATTTTGATATATTAATCTCGATAAAAATATTTGCTTTTCTTTGCACCATTATAAGAGACTTTTAATGGATTTGTCCATTTTTTTCCTCTTTTGATGCATTGAATTGTATTATCTTTCATGGTGATTAATAAAATTCAGATGCCATTGTTCAAAAAGAATTACGTTCATAACAAACTTAATACCCGGTCTAAATTAGTCGGTTAATAAATCATACATAAGAGATTATAAAAAAAGTATTATGTATAACTGTATGTGTGATTTTAATATCTTAAGCCTATACTTATATGAATCAATATTATTACCTTCCACCCATGCTTTTGCAAAATACATTATCCAGTCCTGATTCACCGGATTCCTTAGAACCCTGAACATTGGAGGGTTGATTTCCAGGACATCAGTAAAGCATTGGTCGACGACCATACAAGAATCCTGATTATCATGGTCTTACATGAAACAATCTTGATTCTAACAGTAAAAACCATAATGATAGATGTTTCTTTCACGCATCTCTCTTGTTTTCACGAGTTAACTGCCAATCAGGATCTCTATTGTACATTCCGAAACCACAAACACCGGAAGTCGGTAAGATGTGCTTAGGACCCCGTAAAGAACTCATGAGCTTCCCGGTAACGATCTAATACAACATTATATAGGGGATGGATAGGTTCCAGAAGATTCGAATACGGACCCAACACAGCACGAGGCAAGGGTGGAGAATCCTCGTCCTCCGACCAGCTACGTTGACACACGGAAAGGCCACTTAAACAGTAACATGTGTGATAATGGTCTCTAGACTTGCCGGGTTTGTCTCTCAGTCCACCATTCAGATCCTGATTTCACATCAGCAGGTATAAAAGGTGTAAACATAAGTTTTGACAAATTGCAAAGGAGAAAATATGCCAGGCAATCCCTATACTAAAAATGAAATTTGGGATTTAATCCCTGCACTTGAAAAGTTAAAATTATTCTCTTTTACTTTTTCGATTCAAGAAACAGTCCAACCATTAATGATAATAACATTTTTTTCGTAAAATGCTGACAGCCGGACTAGAATTTTGACAAAAAGATGCGAACGGTGTCATCGAAAAAATAAGCTGGTTTAATCTTTGCATTTTTTAAGTACAGAGACAACCTCAAACTTTTCCAAAGTATGGGGACCACTGACATATTTTGACCAATTAGAAACCCTAATTGAATCAATCATGTTTGAATATAAAACCTGTGAGCATAAAAGAATGTACTGCTGCAAGGCCAAGCTGTTAAAAAGAGGCTCCACTTTTGCATGCCCTCTGCTAGAATTTCGATCGATATTGTCAACATTAACTCGAGACGAAGTATCATGTTGATCTGACAAAAAAAGCTAACATTAAAATACTGCTCTCACGAATTACAAAGAAACCAGAAAAAGAGTTGCCGTACCCCCTTTCTCGGTATGGCTGCCACCTTGAGATAAATCATCGATCAAAAATTCTCCTGTAGCATCTGATGATGCCGTAGTTTGCGGATTATCTGGACCACTATCCTCTCCATCTCCCAATGGTATTGAATTTTCTCCTCTAGTGGAATTTAATCTTTTTAATAATGCAAATATTCCTCCCTGGTCAATTTCCTCAATTATATTTCTTTCAACTCATTCGAAACCTGAATGTGATAAAAGAAAAATAGAATATCACCTGCCAGAAGGAGTAACAACCATCAACCAGCTTATTAGTTCTGCCCTGAAATCCACCCTCTACTCCTTGTCGGAAAACCACCCAATCCTATAGAAGAGCTTGGATAAGAGAATGCTATCAAAGTTTGTACGCAGAAAGGTAATAAACTTAATGAAGTGCAATGACATGGTCTTACAATTAAGGTAGACAAATCCAGACGTTTGACCTCGTTGATTAGAATCATTGTAGCCAAACCACAAAAGGTGTACCTGACAAACAAATTAACAGAATTTAAGGAGGCTTTCTCTTACTGGATATCGGCAATTCCAAAGCAGCATATTAGCATATAGTATGCATGAAGAAGTAAAGAATGAATCAAATTTCAAGGGAAGGTATTAAATTTATAGAGAGAACTAGTGAGAAGAGGGCAGAACATACCCCCCATGAGCTTCAGAACCAGGTTCCCCAGAAATGCCACCTTCGTAAGTCTGGCAACTTCAGAAAAGATGCAAAAACTATTTCAGTCACAAGGATGACACAACAGGAATCAAGACAGCTCAGGTATACATTAAGAACATGCATTCCGTGATATTATTTTAATATATGTGCCGAAGACCAAGTCTAGTGATGCCATTGAAGCAGAGCGACAACGGTGTATAATAGGGACACTAAGAGCTTTCCTTTTTCTTTCTGTGATTTAAGGTTGTGAGGGATGGACCCTGATCACTGAAACAAAGTGGCTAGCACTCTATGAACAGACAACACAGCTATTGGCAACACTAAGAGAGTAAGAGTTTTCCTTGGTAATGTTAGTTAGTATGCATAACCGTATGTTGTAAAGAGTTTTAGATAGAGTAGAAGTTGTATGTTATCTTTACTTTATCTTAACTAGTAGTTTGAATTTTAAATTTGATCTTTGTAAAGGATAAAAGTCTTATCCTATAGGTTAACCACTTGGTGTTAAACACCTCTGTAAAAGTCTATATAATAGACTCTCTTTCACTAATGAAATATAAGAAAAACACAGAGAAAAACTCTGTTTCTCACAGGTAATAACAGTATAACGAAGCACATCACTCAGCCCTGAGAAGCATCCAGGTTTACCACAACTTCTGAACAACAAAAAGTGAAGAACACTATAAAAACACAATAAGGTTCTGGTCTCTCTTTGCATTACTAAAGATTATAAGACCCCAACTCATTGATTCTTTCCTAACAATTTTTAGGCATGCCACGCCCATAAATGCTCTTTCTAGCAGCAACAGAACGTAGAAAACGGACATGGAAAACAATTAAACCTAAAACAGGTTTTAATACGACAAATGGGAATACAATTATCTGCCATAAATAACTACCCAAAACAAAGTGAAAGCTAGATACTGACCTTAAGATGTAATTTCCAACATTTTGAACAAGTTCATCATCCAAAATATTCAGCAGACTTGCAACCTGGTCAAGAAAAGATGATGGCTTACCGCAAAGACAGAATAACTTTGAAAAAAGTGGCATATAATCAGTAAACAGACACTGGTGGCATATATGCAACCAGAGAAAACAATAGATCTACAATAATTAGTCGAGTTCTCCAAACAAAACAGTGATAATATTAACTTTTCATCATCACTGCATACTTACTGAGATGGCTGTATAACATGCTCGAACATCAATTTCTCCACCATCATGCATTCTGCAAAAGAAATTATCAAGAATGTTAAAATTACAATCTAGACGTTTGTTTCAAGGAAAAGATAGGAAAAAGTTGCATTTTCCTCATAGCAAGAACTTGATGTCATGTTCTTAAATGTAAGTAGATTTAACTATAAAGAATATTAACCTCCAAATACAAAGTCATTCTTAACAAATCAAGTTCAAAGACAAAAGCAAACTACAAGAAATCTGTAAGAAGGTGGCTTCAAAATTGTAAGAAGATGAAGAAATGTGTCAAACCTGAAACCGCCACTAGCATCTTTCATTTGCCGCATAAACGAGTAGAGCTTTTCTCTGAAGGAAATTATAAATTTCTGTTAAATAACTTTCAATAAAAACTTCAAAACTCACTTGTTCCATAGACCACCTATTAATTGATGACAACGCATTATCACTTCCCAGACTAACAAGTGAATTGACTGCAGCATATGTTGTTGCAAGGTGAGGCATCTGGAAAAATAAATTATAAAATCGATTAGTTTTCTCATATACAACTAAAATTGGTACAGCTTCAAAGGCAGTAAGAGGAAAGCCACAAAAAAGAAATAGAATGTTTCATATAAATAAGAATCAATCAAAAATAGGCCACCACCAGTTATTACTGTTAACAACTTAACATACAGGATGATGGTAGGTTAGAGTTTAACAATGATCCTATCCAAAATTTACTTGCCTGTCCAGGTCCACCACCATAACCACCACTAGGATCCTGTCAGAAATAAGAACAAATATGCAAAGTATCAGATAATCATCCCAAAAAGGAAGAAAGATAGAAACTGAATGTGGATGGTGCTCAAGCACCAAAGCTAGCTGACTATGTTCTACTTAGACTCGGGTGTGAGTGCCGGATAATATCATACGGGTATTGCCTGACACGTGTATAGTTGGGTTCTTTTTGGAGGATCCCTAGAGGTCATATTCTCATACCCATGTGTCAAACAAGAATGTCGGATATGGATGTTTCAAGAAAAACGAAGAGCTAGAGCAACATAACTAGTTGGTGCCTGATGAGGCTCGAGTACCATGGCCACCAGCTGGTGAGCACCAAGCTCTAAGCGCAAGGGCAAACCAATCAATGTACATAAGCACAAAACTTCCATTAAATAATGCATTTTCTCCCCATATAAGGCAACCATATATCCAACCAAAAAGCAGAATAAGTGCAATACTAGCTTTAATCTTCCGATTAATAATGACAACCTACTAAGCATTTCCCCATCCATTGAGATCAGTCATGTGAATCATAATGAACTAACTCAGTAACATCAATCATTCTTCAAACCAAATTAAAAAAAAAAACTGCTAAATTGATTATTTCACATAAAATGATGTTCTATTCGATTTGATATAATCATATATACGTATAATTCAAGCTTTTATAAACTTCACTACCTGACAACGGCTAAGAAAATCAATAGTATTATCTTCTAATTCAGGATCTACAAACTCGTCCATTAAAGCAATGGAATGAAGTATCCAATAACAAATCCAAGGGCGACTGCAAATTAAACAATTGAAAATTTAGAAGTTTCTTCTAATTTTAACTAATTAAAGTACCGTTTAAAAATAAGTCTAAAAATAAACTGATTTTTACTTGGCATCCAGTACGCAGAAAGAAGGACCGAGCTGTTTCAATCCATTCGTTAAGTACTCCACATGATTTTCTCGTTGTAGCTCCAACCTACCAAAACAAGTTGAATGTAAATCCAAAATAAGAAGAGAAAAACACTAAATTTTAGGGTTTTAGGGATTTACATGAAGGATTGGGAACTGGGAGGCATGTTGTAGAACGTTTTGAATATGTTGAAGACTTGTTGCTCAACCAATAGCTGATCGCGCTGAGTTACGGTTGGACTCGAGAACGATTCCATGGTTTCAAAATCGCCGCCGGTGAACAGTGGACTAAGACACCGAGTTGGCAACTCGATTTGTTTGCAGAGAAAAAATGGGGAAAGAAAATAAAAAAAGTAAGAGTGGGAGAATCAAACTGTTTGGCAACGGAGATAATCTGGCTAACGCGGAGAATATCTTTATCCACCTCGCGAACAATGAACACTGCATATTCAAAATTTTACTTTATTCAATTAAGTACGCTACACCCAATGTTATTTTTGTTTTCAATTCGATTATTAGTTTTGAAAAATTATATTTTTTAACATTTATGTCATTGATTTATTATATTTTGATCAATAAATGGCTAAATTTAGTTAAATTATTGATGCAAACGTTAAATGTATGGTAAGATTTTAATCTTTCATCTAAATTTTAGACAGAATATCGATTTGGCCATACACTTTAGATAAGACTCTAAGGCTTTGCTTGAAAGAGAGGAAAGAAAATTGAAAGGATGGAAAATTGAGTAAAGTCACCCGAGAAAATAAAGCAGAAATAATTAAGTAAAGTCACCTTAGAAAATAAACCTTTCAAAACTTTAGAAAAACAAACGATTTAGCAAAAATGAATATTGGTAATTTTACAAGATTTAAATCCAAAAACATTCAAAACTTAAATACAAGTTTAATATAAGTAGAAACATCTCATAACTCTGTTTTTCTAATAAAAAGAAGTTCAAATCGAAGTAACTTTAACCGAATCGAGGTTTAGGGACTAAAATGTATATAATTCATAAGTTGGATTTAAGTTAAAAACTCAGTTTCAGGTCCGTTTTAGACTCATTAATTATAGTTATACTTGATGGTAAATTTTTGTTGAAATAGGATTTGAAATAGAGTGTTAATTGCACAAATAAGTAGTTTATGGGTCATTTTGAAAATATTCATAAAATATGGGGATAGATTTTCAAAAATTGAAATTAAACCTTCATTTATGAAATCAATATCATCATTAACATATAGACCAAGTTTCAGGTTAATCAGAGCTAAAACGAGCCCTTAATTGCAATTATAAATTTAGTGACTGAAAAGTAAAATTTGCAATTATAAGGTATTGGATTAAATTATAAAATAGAAATAAATAGAGATTAGTTCCAAATTAAATAAAATTTGAGGTATTAAATTGAACAAAAATAAAGCCATGGTAAAAATACTAGATAAAATTATAAAAATTAGAAACAAATATGAGTTAATTTTGGATTAAATAAATATTTTAGGGACTAAATTGAACAAAATATTATTATATTAATAATATTGACTTTAATAATAAAATTAAAAATAAATAATGGAAAATTTTAGATTAAATAAATTTTTTAGGGACTAAATTAAAAAAATAAAATTATAATAAAAATACTGGATGAAACTATAAAAATTAATTATAAATATGGTGAAAATATAATTATAAAAATTTAAATATAATTTAATTATTAAAATATGATAACTTTCACTTTTTTTCGTATTTTCCACCTAATTTTAGAGAGAAAATTATTTGTATAGTAGCATGAAAAACTACCCCTCTATTTTATTTCCTTCTAATTTTCTACTCTACCAGAAAACCATTAAATTTATTTTCTTTATAATTTTCTCTTCCCTCATTCTCCCTTTCATTTTTCCACCCAACCAAGCAAAGCCTAAATCTTATCTAACTTCCTTATTACCAACCATCGCTCACCACCGTCATCGGTCATCGCCGCCAATTTTTAGTTCCTTTTCTTTTTACCTTTGAACACGAATTCGATGCTCGTTTTATCAAAAAAATATCCTAAACTTCACAAATCTATATTAAAATCTTTCAACTTCTTTTAAAATCATTAATATTCCTTTAAAAATAAGGACAGTAAAAATTTAAATCTATATCATAATCAAATTCATACTTCTTTATAATATTATTATAATATAATTCTTAAATTATAATCACTTTAATAAGAACGGCCTATAAAAACAAGATGGCAAGAAGTCAATTTGAAATCAAGTGACCTTAAATCTCACTCGATTTTTTTTCGGACTTGAATCGACACAAATAAACTTTTAGGCTTTGCTTAGTAGAAAAAAAAGAAAATTGAAAAGATGAAAAATTAAAGTGATAGAAAATATATTTTTTTTTCACCATGTGTATGGTTGAGAGGATGAAAAACTAGAAAGAAAATAAGTTTCTTTCTTCTCTATTGCTTGGTATAATAGAAAAGTAAGAGAAAAGAAAATTAAGCTTTGAAAACTATAATTTATTTTTAATTTTTATAATTTAGTCGAATATTTTTAATATGATTATTTTTATTCAATTTAGTCCCTAAAATTTTATTTCATCTACAGTTGACCCCTATTTATTTCTAATTTTATAATTTAATATAATATTTTTAATATAGTTTTATTTTTTCAATTTAATCCCTAAATTTTTTCTTCAATTCAAAATTGACCTATATATATTTTTATTTTTTATAATTGAGTCCAATATTTTTAATATGGTTTTATTTTTGTCTAGTTTAGTTCGTAAAATTTTTATTTAATCTGAAATTGACCTCTATTTATTTCTCGAGAGTTTCACTATCAATGCAACACCTAATAACTGGTACAAACGAATTCAACCCGAATATCGAATGCTACAAATGGCCCATTTGTGGCCTAAAAACATATTTTAAAAAAATAAGCATATTCAATTACATGAAAGTAAACAACCAACATGAACATAAAGAGGAAACAATTAACTAAAGTAACCCGAGAAAATAAACCTTTAGAAGAATAAACGATTTAACAAAAATGCATTTTGGTAATTTTATTAGATTTAAACCCAAAAAACATTCAAAACTTAGATACAAGTTTAATATAAGTAGAAACATCTTATACCTCTGGTTTTCAATAAAAAGAAGTTCAAATCGAAGTAAATTTAACCGAATCAAGGTTTAGGGACTAAAATGTAAATAATTCATAAGTTGGATTTTAAGTTAAAATTTTAGTTTCAGGACCGTTTTTGAGTCATTAATTCCAATTAGACTTAATGGTAAGTTCTTGTTGAAACCGAATTTGAAATAGAGTGTTAATTGCAAAAATAATTAGTTTATAGGCCATTTTGAAAACATTCATAAAATATAGGGGTCAGTTTTTCAAAAAATTGAAACTGAACCTTCCTTTATGAAATCAATATCATCATTAACATATAGACCAAATTTTAGGTTAATCAGAGCTAAAACTAGCCCTTAATTGCAATTATAAAATTAGTGACTGAAAAATAAAGTTTGCAATTATAAGGCATTTGATTAAATTATAAAAAATAAATAGAGTTCAATTCCAAATTAAATAAAATTTGAGGGATTAAATTGAACAAAAATAAAGCCGTAGTAAAAATATTAGACAAAATTATAAAAATTAGAAATGAGTCAATTTTGGATTAAATAAATATGTTATGGACTAAAGTGAACAAAATATTATCATTTTAATAATATTGACTTTAATAAAAAAAATTAAACAAATAAGGGTAAATTTTAGATTAAATAAAATTTTTAGAGACTAAATTAAACAAAAATAAAATAATAATAAAACTATTGGATGAAACTATTTTAAATATAATTTGATAATTTATTATTAAAGTAAGATAGCTTTTACTTTTCTTTCCTATTTTTCACCCAATTTTGGAGAGAAAACTATTTGTATAGGAGCACGGAAAACTACCTCCCCTCATATTTTATTTCTTTCCAATTTTTCACTCTACCAGGCAACCATTAAATTCATTTTCTTTCTAATTTTCTTTTCCTTCGTTCATCCCTTCCACTTTTCTACCCAATCAAGCAAAGCCTTTGGCTCGGTCTGATTTATAATTTTTATCTTTTTAAGTAAGTTATAAGTGAATCAAAATATAATTAGTTAATTAACCGTTGATGTTTTTATTTTTTTTGTCAAATTAATTTTATTTTTTAAAATAAGATATCAAATAATTTTTTTTAGCAAAAGTATTCACTAAAAAATATTTTTTTACAATTTTGAAGTGACAGGACATATTATAGTCTATTTGTACTTTATGTTGTATATAACATTGTTTGTCTTATATGTCATATAAATAAGGGTTAAAGGAAAAATATATGCCAAAGTACATCTCTTTTGAACTTTAGGTGCCTAAAGTATTTTTTTGTAAAAATAGGTGCCCAAAGTGTAACACCTTCAACCTGGATGCTGCAATTGGGCCAAAAGCCCGAACCACTCCCATAAAATTTTTGCTTTTAAAAACTAATAAAATCAATCTCATACAACAAAATATGTCATAACCAAAGCATTAAAATCCATGCTTACTTAAAAACTATTCAAAATAGTTAAATGAGCTCCAGATTCAGTAATAAAACATTTGACCAATACAAGTTAAGACAATTAGAGTTACAAATACATAGGGTCATATGAATACATAGCCCACTACATCAAGTACTTGTACTCTACCAAAAGGCCAATACTGGATCCTTGCTTCGACGGTGCTCCGCTACACTCGAACTATCTATCAACCTGCGAACGAAAACAACGATTCTGAACGCTGAGGTAACAAAGCTCAGTGGATACACAACCACTCGACCAAGCTTCAGGTGAATCATAATTAAGAGCATGATATGATGTCAAGATAGGATAAGTATTGGCGCTACCATAACCGCCTAAACACATGCTATAAGCAAACAACACCTCAATAGCAACATAAAAGTAAACAAACCAGTAGTGAGACCCAATGTCACCCGACACTAGGAGACCTACCCATGGTCAGAATCTCACGTCGAGCTGCTCGAAATCTCACATCGAGCGGTATACTCAGAATCTCACATCGAGCGAGGATCAGAATCTCGCATCGAGCAAATATCATCACCCGAAATCTCACATCGGATGGCCTTCAATTCATCACTGAGAATCTCACATCGGATGACCTTCATGTGTTGCAACACTCACTCACTGGATATCTGGATCCCATCAAACAAGGACTCATAACCAAACAAGTGCCCTTACTTGGCACGATCACAAATGATCCACCAAGGATCCCTAAAACTCGCTTACCAAGTAATTTACTTTCATTTCAATACTCAATTAACCATTTAATCCATATAAGCAAGGAGGAACATACATTCTCAATTTTATCAGTCATTTTATATCATAAAGGACCCATTAGACCTTTATCACAAATTATAAAACCCCCAAACTCAAAACGTAAAAACTTGGGCAAATTGCCCGGGGAGTACTGATAGTATCGATACTCTAAGGTGGGTATCGTACTCCCCTCTAGGTATCAATACTCTCTGCTGAGTACCGATACGCCATTTAGGTTTGAAATAATTTGGTTCTTGCCCCGTACCGATACGCTACGTTCCGTACCGGTACCCTATATCGATACTGGGATCGCCCCGTACCGATCCCCACCCGTACCAATACGCTAACGCAAAGCCTTTCCATGCAATGCAGCAGTGGGTACCGATACGCCCCGAGCATACCGGTACACCAATGCCTCTATAGAATTCTGCTCTAATAAGGGGTATCAATACGCAGAGAGGCGTACCGGTACGCCTCTCATAATTCGACCCCAAAATATGAAGGAGTACCGGTACGCAACCACCATGTACCGGTACTCGAGCCTCAATTTTAAAACCTAAAGCTCGAGATTATACCAAACCCTCCATCAACCACCACATTAAAGTCCCAAAACGTTCTCACGCGTTATTTGGAGTCATTAGGTGAGTTTCTAGCCATATTTACCATTAAACATCAACAATTACAAGTTGTACCATTGATGATCACCCAAGCTCTAAACTATCAAAACATCATATATCAAGCAACACATACCAAAATGATGATGCACATGAACACCTAGAAGTTAGAAGTGTACTGACCTCAAATTACAAGCTAAAAAGGAACCCCAAACTCCACCTCAAGCCTTCTTCTTCCCTTGGGCCTTTGAATGCTCCCCAACCTCTTGAACTATAAGGAAATGTTGTAAACAAGTTACAACGTTGATAGGAGGTTAAAAGAAGTTCAAATGACGATTCAACAACTAGAAATGAGATTAAAAACACCATTCTCGTTCTCACCCTAAACCTCCACCATTTCCCACATTACTTACCTTGAATGATAGATCTCCCAAATTTCGAAACAGCTCCCTTAAGGTGCAAAACGAGATTCCCACAGCAAACTCCAAAGATTTAATCTTTGATGTGGTAATTTTGGGGAAAAAGAGTTTAGAAGAGAAGGAGATGGGACAAGGATGGTGATTTCACCATCTTCTGCATTATGCAAAAAATTAACTCTCCATCCTCCTTTTTACTCACAATGAAATTACCCTCATACCCTTAACCCATCTTCCCAACTCAAGCCCACAAACTCAAGCCCAAAAAGGGTTTAATAGGCCCAACAACATAGCCCAAACGCGAGGCACGTACCTCAGGTTAGCCCAATGCTCGGGTTCCCAAAACCCGGGTTGTTACAACTATCTATTCCTTAAAGAAAATTTTGTCCTCGAAATTTACCTGGTGGAAACAGATGTGGGTAAAGCTCTCTCATCTCGGTCTCGACCTCCCAAGTTGACTCTTCAACCCCATGGTTATTCCACAACATCTTTATGAGGGGTATACACTTGTTACGAAGTTCTTTAACTCCCCTATCAAGCACTCTCACTGGCTCTTCTTCATACGTCAAATCTATGTCAACCTTCACCTCTTCGAGTGATAAAACATGTGAAGAATCTGAATGATAGCGTCTCAACATGGATACATGGAAAACATCGTGGATACGTGCTAACTTTGGAGGTAAGGCTAGCCGATATGCTACAAGCCTGATCCTCTCGATCATCTCGTATGGTCCAATGTACCTCGGGCTCAACTAGCCCTTCCGCCCAAAACGGATTATCCACTTCCATGGCGATACCTTTAAAAACATTTTTTCACCAATCTCATACTCGATATGCTTGCCCTTCCTATCCGCGTAGGCCTTTTGTCGATCAAAGGCCGCTTGTAGCATTTCCTTGATGATTCAGACCTTCCCTTCGGTTTGTCTAACCAAATCAGATCCCACGATCATCCTTTCATTAAGCTCGGTCCAACATAGGGGAGTTCTACATCTACGCCCATACAAGGCTTCGAAAAAGGCCATTTTGATGCTTGATTGATAATTGTTGTTGTACGCGAACTCAACCAATAGTAGTTGTTCTTCCCAACTTCCTTCAAAATCTACGGTACAACACTGAAGCATGTCTTCAAGAATCTGAATAACCTGCTGAGACTGGCCATCAGTTCGAGGATGAAAGGCCGTACTAAAATGCAGCTTGGTGTCTAAGGCACTATGAATCTTCTTCCACAACCTTGTTGTGAACCGCAGATCTCTATCCGATATGATCGAAGATGGCACTGTATGCAACCTCACTATTTCTTTGATGTACAATTGAGCCAGACGCTCCAAGGTGAAATCCATGCGCACAGGCAAGAAGTGAGCAGACTTGGTCAAACAATCCACTATTACCCATATCACATCATGCTTTATTTGAGTCATCGGCAATCCCGTAAAAAAATCCATTGTGACATGATCCCACTTCCATTGTGGAATTTGAATCAGCTATAGTAACCCTGATGGAATTGATGTTCTGCCTTCACTTGTTGGCAAGCTAAGCATCTCGTCACAAACTCAGAAACATCCTTTTTCATGCACGGCCACCAATAATAAGGTCGAAGATCTTGGTACATCTTGTTGCTTCCCGGATGCACGGTGAAAGGACTACAGTGTGCCTCTCGTAAGATACGGTCCCTTAAATCTTCTAATGCCGGAACACACAACCTACCATTAAAATATAAGTATCCACCGTCTCGTACTTCAAAATCTCAAGTCTCGCCTCTCCGAACTGCCTCAATTTGGGCCACTAAATCTTCATCCAGAACCTAACTACTCCTTATCTCTTGTATTAACGTGGGCTCAACCCGAAGCTCAACTAAAAGCCCACTATCATTGGTCATTCTCAAGCGGGCAAACATACTTCTCAAATCAGACATCGGCTTACGACTCAAGGCATCCGCCACTACATTTGCCTTGCCCGGATGGTACTCAATAACATAGTCGTAATCCTTTAGCAACTCGATCCACCGACGTTGCCTTAAATTTAACTCCTTCTGGGTGAGAAGATACTTTAAACTCTTATGATCCATATAGATTTAACACTTCTCTCCGTAGAGATAGTGTCTCCAAATCTTTAAAGCAAAGATCACAACGGCTAGATCCAAATCATGGGTAGGGTAATTCTTTTCATGGGGTTTAAGTTGCCTCAAGGCGTAGGCAACCACTTTACCCTCTTACATAAGGAAACAACCAAGTCTATTCAAGAATGCATCACTAAACACCGCATAATCTTTTCCTAGTTCGGGTTGTGTCAGAACCGGAGCCTCGGTAAAGTAGGCCTTCAATTGCTCAAAACACTGTTGTTTTTTCTCATTCTATACAAATAACACTCTCTTCTGAATCAACTTGGTCAACGGGGCAGCTAAGATTGAAAAACCCTTAACAAATCGTCGATAATATCCCGCCAGTCCAAGAAAGCTGCGGACCTCCAATACATTCCTGGGTGGTTTCCACTCTACTATTGCTTGGATCTTCTGAGGGTTAACGCGGATCTCATCCGCCGCCACGATGTGGCCTAAAAACGCCACTTCAAAAAGCCAAAACTCATATTTACTAAACTTTGCATCGAGGCGTCTGTCTCTTAACTTCTGAAGAACCACTCGCAGATGGTAGTCGTATTCTTCGACCGATCTTGAATAAACCAAGATGTCATCGATGAACACCACTACAAATTGATCCAAATAAGGCTGAAAGATTCTATTAATCAAATCCATAAATGCTGCTGGAGCATTAGTGAGCCCAAAAGGCATCACCAAGAACTCATAGTGTCCATACCGCGTCCTGAAAGCGGTTTTCTGGACATCTTCTTCCATCACTTTCAACTGATAGTACCTCGATCTCAAATCTATCTTAGAGAAGACTCGGGCACCTCGCAACTGGTCAAACAAATCATTTATTCTGGGAAGAAGATATCGATTCTTCATCGTTACCTTATTTAACTGTCGATAGTCAATGCACATTCTCATTAACCCATCATTCTTCTTAACAAACAAGACCGGAGCACCCCAAGGAGAAACACTTGGTCGGATGAAACCTCATTCTAGCAATTCCTGAATTTACTTCTTCAACTCCCTCATTTCTGTTGGCGCCATCCGATAAGGTAGAATAAACACTGGTGCTGTATTGGGCATTACCTCAATTTGAAACTCAAGCTCACGATCCGGTGGTAATCCGGGTAGCTCATCTGAAAAAATATCTATGAACTCACAAACGTCTCGAGGCTTTCGATGGACAAACCCTCGACTCTTGTATCCACCACGTGAGCTATAAAACCTCACAACCTTTTTGTATTAGCCTCTAAGCTGCCAAAGCCGAGACTACGTTAGGGATGCAAGGGTGTCTCTCTCCTCTAACTATTAACTTAGATCCATCAGCCACACGGAGCTTCAAACTCTTGGTCCTACAACCCAACTAGCGTCGTGCTCAACAAGCCAATCCATACCTAGGATTGCGTCAAACTCTTGGAACGGCAAAACCATAAGATTCGCTGGGAAGATTGAACCTTGAACTTCGATAGGACACATCCGGTACACCTTGTCTACTAGCACATCTAATCATAATGGACTGGACACACGAACTCCTATCTCTAAGTCCTCAGCCGGTATGCCCCAACACTAGGATATCCTACTATTGATGTAGGAGTGGGTAGAACCCAAATCCACTAATGCAACAATGGGAACAAAAAACAAGGAAAAGGTATATGCAATCACATCGGTGGGCTCGCAATCCTCTTGAGCTCTAACTGCATACTGCCTTACCGGTGCCCTCACCGTGGACTGAAACGTGCCTCTACTCTGGTGGTCGGTCGCTTGGCTTGGCCCTCCCCTAGAGAACCCTCGGCCACTCTGAGCCAGATAAAAAACCCTCGGTGCCTGAACCGGAACATCGGCGGTAACAATGGGGCAATCTTTCACAAAGTGGTCCTGAGACCCACACTCAAAGTAAGCTCAGTTTGTACCCCAACACACTCCTCGGTGCCTACGCTCACACTGATTACAAGGCGTTGCGCCCGCACTCCCCTAAGAACTATTTGGGCTCATCATAGACGAAGATGATGTAGGCCTCCTACGGCCGACAGACTCTGATCTACGATCTGACCTCATACTCTGATTCGAAGCTCATCTTCCTTGATTCCATCAATTTTTATCCCTCTTCGAGTGAGCCTGTGAGCTATTAGAGGAATTCTGAGGCCTCCCACTAAGACCTAATTGTCCACTAGTAGAACCATATGTCAGACCTTGCACTTGATCAAGAGACTTTGCACTAGCAGTCAACTCAGAAAATACCTTGGGTGGGGCAGCTGTCAAATAGGTTTGTATCTTTTTCCTTAACCCATTTACGAACCTCTTGTACCTCATTTTCTCGGTGGCCACAAGCTCCGGTGCATACCTGCTAAGCTACAAAAATTCTTGTTTGTACTCAAAGACTGTGCGGTTCCCTTGCACGAGGTGAGTAAATTGATCCCTCAACCTGTCAACGTGAGCCTCACCCACGTACTTCTTCTCGAACTCATCAAGAAAGTCGTCCCAAGAAGGTCAGCTAGGGTGCCATTCCAACTCTGCAGTTTTCCACCATTATCTCGCATTTCCCTTGAGCAAAGATAACACATGATAACTTATCCTCGAATCGCAACCTCGTCTACCTCATAATCCAACAAGTGTCTCGAAGCCATTGATCTACCTTCACCGAGTTATCATGTCCTGACCCAAGAAAATCTATGGCACCCTGCCTACGTACCCTCTCAACCGGTGCCTCCCGAAGGGTAGATGAATGCCTTAGAAACACCCTAACAATCATGTTTAGGGCCCGATGCAGATAAGAGAAATAGTTGGCTTCATGACTAGCTCCTCCATCGAACTTCTCCACATCCGGCACGTAGTCTTCATCGGAGCTCCCACCCCAAGAACCCAAACTTTCCTCTACATTTCTAGCACTCCTTGGCATGGTTCAACTCTGTGCAAACAAACAACATGAATACACCATAAAAAATCCAGCTTAATCCAAGTACAACTTTTACTTTTGGGCATGTACTCGTTAAACACTTATTTACCACACTAGACTCCCCTGAGGATTACCTAGAACTGACTAAACCTATGCTCTGATACCAAATGTAACACCCTCAACCCAGATGTTGCAATTGGTCCACAAGCCCGAACCACTCCCATAAAATTTTTGCTTTTAAAAAATAGTAAAATCAATCTCATACATCCAAACATGTCATAACCAAAGTATTAAAATCCATGTTTACTTAAAAACCATTCAAAATAGTTAAATGAGCTCCAAATACAGTAATACGAATACATAAAGTTACAAATACATAGGGTCATATGAATACATAGCCCACTACATCAAGTACTTGTACTCTACCAAGAGGCCAATGCTGGATCCTTGCTCCGACGGTGCTCCGCTATACTCGAACTATCTATCAACCTGCGAATAGAAACAACGATTTTGAACATTGATCTAACAAAGCTTAGTGGATACACAACCACTCGACCAAGCTTCAGGTGAATCACAATTAAGAGCATGCTATGATATGATGTCAAGATAGGATAAGCATTGGCGCTACTATAACCGCCTAAACACATGCTATAAGTAAACAACATCTCAATAGCAGCATAAAAGTAAACAAACCAGGAGTGAGGCCCAATGTCACCTGACACTAGGAGACCCATCCATGCTCAAAATCTCACATCGAGCTGCTTGAAATCTCGCATTGAGCGGTATACTCGAAATCTCACATCGAGTGGGGCTCAGAATCTCGCATCGAGCAAAAATCATCACCCGGAATCTCACATCGGATAGCCTTCAATTGTTGCAACACTCACTTACTGTGTATCCGGATCCCATTGAACAAGGACTCTAACCAAACAAGTGCCCTTACCTGGCACGACCACAAATGATCCACCAAGGATCCCTAAAACTCGCTTACCAAGCAATTTACTTTCATTTCAATACTCAATTAACCATTTAATCCATATAAGCAAGGAGGAACCTATATTCTCGATTTTATCAATCATTTTATATCATAAGGGACCCATGAGAACCGTTATCACAATTTATAAAACCCCTGAACTCAAAACGTAAAAACTTGGGCAAATTGCCCAGCGAGTATCAATACTCTAAGGTGAGTATCGGTACTCCCATCTAGGTATCGATACTCCCTACTGAGTACTGATACGCCATTTAGGTTCGAAAGAATTTGGTTCTTACCCCGTATCGGTACGCTACGTTCCGTACCAGTACCTTATATCAATACTGGGATCGCCCCATACTGATCCTTACCCGTACCATTACGCTTTAACGTACCGGTACGCAAAGCCTTTCCAGGCAATACAACAGTGGGTACCAGTACGCCCTGAGCGTATCGGTACACCAAAGCCTCTCTAGAGTTCTGCTCTAACAAGGGGTATCGATACGCGAAGAGGCGTACTGGTACGCCTCTCACAATTCGACCCCCAAAATATGAAGGAGTACCGGTACGCAACCACCCCGTACCGATACTCGAGCCTCAATTTTAAAACTTGAAGCTTGGGATTGTACCAAACCCTCAATCAACCACCATGGTAAAGTCCCAAAATGTTCCTACACGTTATTTGGAGTCATTAGGTGAGTTTCTAACCATTTTTACCATTAAACATAAAAAATTACAAGCTTCACCATTGATGATCACCCAAGCTCTAAATTATCAAAACATCATATATCAAGCAACACATACCAAAATGATGATGCATATGAACACCTAAAAGTTAGAAGTGTACTAACCTCGAACTACAAGCTAAAAAAGAACCCCCAAACTCCATCTCAAGCCTTCTTCTTCCCTTGGGCCTTTGAATGCTCCCCAACCTCTTGAACTACAAGGAAATGTTGTAAACAAGTTACAAAGTTGATGAGAGGTTAAAAGAAGTTCAAAGGACGATTCAACAACTAGAAATGAGATTAAAAACACCATTCATGTTCTCACCCTAAAACCCCCACTAAACCTCGACCTCTGCCATTTCCCATATTACTTACCTTGAATGATAAATCTCCCAAAGCTGGAAACAACTCACTTAAGGTGAAAAACGAGATTCCCACAGCAAACTCCAAAGATTTAATCTTTGATGTGGTGATTTTTTTTTGGGAGGGGAGAAAAGTTTAGAAGAGAATGAGAGGGGACAAGGATGGTGATCTCACCATCTTCTGCATTATGTAGAAAATTAACTCCCCTCCTTTTTACACACAATAAAATTACCCCCATACTTTCAACCTATCTTCCCAACTCAAGCCCAAAAAGGGTTTAATAGGCCCAACGGTATAGCCCAAACGCGAGGCTCATACCTCGGATTCCCAAAACCTGAGTCGTTACACAAAGTTAGAATTTTAGGTGCCCGGATGTAAAAAAAACCGTTATCCATTTAAAACGTGATACATGTCATTTTTATTTTCTTTAAATTATATATTTTTCTAATAATTTAAAATTTTACAAAAAATCTTAAATTTTTCTAAAATAGTCACTAAATCCCTAAATTTGGAATCCTCAAATCTTCACAGTTGCCGCCGCCGGCCCTACTCTTTCGGTCGCCGGGCTCAATCGACCGTTTCCCCTTACCCTCATCGCCGAAAAACGGCTAACAATGTGCGAATCAAATGATTATTTCACGTTGAACCGTTCGATTCGCATGCTGTTCGCTGGTTTCCGACGACCGAAAGGGTGAGGGAAAACGGTCGGCTGAGCCCGGCGAACGAAAGGGTAGGGTCGAAGACGGCGGCCGGCGGCGATAACAGTGAAGATTTGAAGATTTCGAATTTAAGGACTGATTTGAATGATTTTATAAATTTCAGGTTTTTTAAAAAAATTATTTTTTTAAAAAAACAATTAAAAAATCAATATTTTTATGCCACATGTAATTTTGTTATTTTGAATTATTTTATAATTTTGTTATTTTTAATTTTGAATTATTTTGCAGGTATACTTTAGGCACCTAAAGTTCATTTAAGCCTATAAATAAATAATTTAAAATTAAAAATAACAAAATTACATAAAATATACATAAACTGAGGTCATGTCAACTGTCTTGAAATATAATACTTCATTCATCATTTTACTAAAAAATTTAGGGTAAGTACACAAGTAGTCACTAAATTATCTCTAAAAATATAAAATGGTCATCAATCTTTTAAATATTACATAATAGGCATTAAACTTTAATTTTTGTTACAAAATGATCACTGAGCTATTAACTATAGTTAATTGGGTGACGTGACATTTACAGAAATTTAAATAATATAATATTTAATCCTTCATATTGATATATTTAATCAATTTATTCCTAATTTAACCCCTATGTCTAAATTGATTGAATGTGTAAATATTAAAAATTAAATATATTATTATACAAATTTTCGTAACTGCCACGTCTCCCAATTAACAGCCAATGATCATTTTATAATAAAAACTAAAGCTTAATGACCAATGTCATTTTTAAAAGTTTGGTGACCATTTTATATTTTTAGAGATGATTTAGTGACCATTTGTTTACTTTACCCAAAAATCTATTTGACTATTTTTGAAAAAGATAATATTTAATTACAAATAAATAAAATTTAAACCAACAAAAAGTATAAGCTGCAAAGTTAAATTTGTCATACGCCTTTACTCACTCCTCTCCGGCCATTGCCATGGATGGACAGGGACTCTTTGCTTTGGCTCTCGACGAAATCAAGCGGCGACTTGACACTGGCAATCTTGAGACAATATTCAAGCAGCAGATTGACACCGACAATCTTGAGATGCTAGTCGAGTGCGGCTTGACCCCGGCAATCTTGAAACTCTCAGGTATATTGTCAAGCGGCTATAAGCAATATGGGGTTTGTGTCGCATTAATTTGAGTTCGGATCAGAAAATCAAGTTCTTGACCTTTCATAGTTATGCTTAGAATAAACCCATCTGGCTAAATATTGATGAAGACGGGTTTCAAATTCGGGCCAGATTGAACAAGTGCCGCTTAAACTCGAACCTTTTGGGCGATTGGTAATTGCCAAACATAAATGTCATGCAGAAGTAGGTTAACAATCCTATTTCATATTCACCATGGTTACATTGATGTTCCAATACATGTAATTTAGTTTCAGCTTTCAACCTCTCAAGAAATCTTCAAAGTACTCGGCAAACGATGATTACAAGTACACATGATAAGCCTTTGAAGGAAAACAACTTATCGAATATGACTTTTAATTGCGTTAAACAATGACAATCAAACTGTTGGTTATAAACGCTCCGGCACTACTGGAAAGTTGCAGTACCTGATGGCTTGACGATGCCAACATTGTCGTCGTCGTCCTTGAATCAACTGTATTGCTCTAGATAGTGCTCCAATCCATTTCCAATCTACAAGATCAAACAAATATGTTCTCCCCCTCTTTTTGTGAATTGAAAATCAAGAACAATACAAAGATGCCGAGATCAAAGCGTTTTCCATCGAATTCTACATTGCTCAGAGTAATGAAAACAACACAAAACTGTAATGACTGAATGTTGAGTTATCAAGCTCATCAGATCCGAACCCAAAAGGCAGAAAATTTTCAACTTTATCACACAGATGCATTACCAACCCTTAAAATTATGTTCGAAAACCAAATCGAACCAGGCAAGATATGGTAGTTTACATCATCTATAATAACACAACCAAAACCCCACCCCTACCTTTTTTTGCCCAAAAAGCAGTGAAGAAGAAACGGGCTAAGAGGAAAGCAAAAGTAAGATTATAACTAGGATGATAGGAGGATAGTAGGGGGAATTACATGTCAATTTAAGTTCGAATTCTGATCAACCAAATTATTTGAACAAAATGAAACAGGGTGAAACCAGAAATTACCTCTATGCGAAGCCGGACTATTAACGCTTCTTACAAGCATTTAACTCCATGATCCATCAATGTTCCTAAACAGGTAAAGCTATGAAAGTGGCTTTGATAAGACAAAATGCTATTTCAGGGCGGTTAGCAATCAGATAAGACATCAAAATTCAATGGAAACAGTTGACCAATAATGTACAGGGCTTAGAAGTATGAAATGATGATTGGGCAAATATTCAAATAGCACCAACTACCGTCAAATCAGAAATTGTGCCAGCTTTATAAAGCTCAAAAAAATTTAAAAACAAACCGACCACAGAAAGATAGAAAGAAAAAGCATGAATTTTTCATTCTTCAAAGGAACTCTGGGGCATGGAATACCAAAAGAAAAAAAAAAGGGTACCCGAGAGCGAGAGAGATGTATAAAGAATGAAATATCGTCTACAGCTACTCTACTTCAACCATTTTTGTCATTTTTTACACTAATTCATGTTGTATATGTATATAATCTCTCTCTTTCTGGCACATTGCCCTTCTACTTTCCAATAAAGAAACCGAAAAGATGCAAGAAATCAGTCCAAAATTGGATGCATATTCTCACTTGTCAATTGGTCCTCTGGAGCTTCCAACACCATAGGCGCTTCCATGAACTCTGGTTCCGAATCAAAGCATCCAAGTTAGTATGTTAGCCTTATCAATATATACATGGGTCACTGACACCAGAATACTATGTCTAGACAGTCGAGGCAAACCTGAACCAACACAATCCAACATTTTGGTTCTGATTCTAGGATTCTGATATCCTTTTTGACATATTCCTGCTACCAGTTTCCCTTGCCACAGGGTCAAGTTTAATTGAAATAAGACCCTCTCAGATTTGAAACCTATTTCACAAAGATCAACCTTCTGGTTCTTTCCTTTTCTTATTAGTCTTCCGGCTCACCTTGCACTTCTCTGGAAGATCCGAGTTGGAGAGCGGCTTTCGACCTGGGATGCTGCTGGGCTTCAAATTGTCAATTGAATGGAACTCAAATGACTTTTCATAAACAATAATGCTATCGATGGAGTATATACGTAGGGCAAAAGAAGACATGGTGGAAACTTTTGCAGCTGCAGATAGATATGACCTATAAGTTAATTCCGTGTAAGTATTTACATTTAATTATTATTAGTAGTTTTAGTTAAAGTCTACTACCTAGAAGAGTTGTAAATCTAATGCAAGTAGGATTAGTCTAATGTAAGTAGGACTCCTAATTGTACTTAAAGTCCTATTCCTAAGTCTATATAAGGTTGTAAATATTGTAACTTTAACATAATAAAAATACAGAAAAAAGAGTTTTCTGTTTCTCTACATGGTATCAGTCTAATCGATCCTAATTCAACAAATTCAAATGGGTCATTCTTTGACAACCAGTGAGCAACAACCTACAGCAGAAACTTCTGCAGGCGTGGAGGATTTTTTAGACGTTTCTAGTGCCTCTGTGACATGCCATCGACTAGCTGGCCACAACTATCTTCAATGGTCGCAATCTATTAAGCTTTTTCTTGTTGGGAGAGGCAAACTCGGCTACATCACAGGGACCATTCCACAACCCTCTGCTGCAGATTCAAACTTTGAAAGATGGGCTCGAGAGAATGGAAAAGTGATGTCTTGGCTCATCAATACCATGTCCCCTGAAGTTGGGACTAATTTTCTTCTTTACAACACAACATGTGAGATATGGAATGTTGTGCGGGAGACCTATTCCAGCAGTGACAATGTCTCAGAATTATTTGGCATTGAAAGCAAAGCTGCCAACCTAAAACAAGATGGGATGTCCGTCACAGTGTTTTACAACACTTTGACCAGTTTGTGGCAGCAAATAGATATATACGAGAGTCATGAATGAGAGACACCTACTGATGCTGCTCTCTACAAAAAAAATTACAGCACAAAGAGAATTTTCCAGTTCTTTAATGGCCTCAACAGAGAGTGGGATGCAGAAAAATTCAGAATCCTGGGCAGCAAACCTCTTCCATCACTTCGATAAGTTTTTGCTGACATACGCAGGGAAGAAAGTAGGTCTTTTATGCTGCCTAAAACTACTGCCACAAAAGGTTCTGCTCTTGTCACTCAGAACTCAGTTAAGATCAGAAAAAGCAAAATTGTGCATGACTACTGCAAGAAGATGAGGCACTTGAAGGAACAATGCTGGAAGCTACATGGCAAACCAGCAGATTGGAGATCATCTACCAACATGGCTACTAGAGAATCAAAGTCTAATGCAGCAACTTGTGGTGGTTCGAGTGGTTTTTCTAAACAACAAATGGAGGAACTTCACAAGCTATTTGGCAAATTCACAAAGCCTGGTGATGGAAACCTAGCCCTAGTAGAAGAAGCAGGTAAATCAAGCTACTCTTTATCTATTGCCCTCCTTTCCACCAAGGCTACCTCACCCTGGATCATTGACTCTGGGGCTTCAGATCACATGACTGGTAATAGGGAATTATTTTTCAGTTTTTCACTTATTAGTTCTGAGAGTTCAATTAAGACTGTTGATGGCTCACTATCTCCTGTTAAAGGAAGTGGTTCTATTGCTATTAGCGAAGACTTGTTACTTGAGGGAGTATTATTTGTACCTAATCTTGCATGAAATTTGCTTTTTGTGAGCAAGCTTTCCAAAGATTTAAAGTGCTCCTTGATTTTTAATGATTCTAATTGCTCTTTGCAGGCACTGGACTCGAAGAAGAAGATTGGCAGTGCTAGCTTGCAAAATGGCCTCTATGTTCTTCACAGCAACCACAAGTTGCATCCATTTTTGAGAGATTTTACACCATGGCAGTGCTAGCTTGCAAAATGACCTCTATGTCCTTCTAAAGTGACGAATGTGACAGGTAGTAGGTGGTTCGTTACTTTCATAGATGATCACAGTAGAACCACTTGGACTTATTTGCTCAGAGACAAATCATAAGTTGCATCCATTTTTGAGAGATTTTACACCATGGTCAGTAACCAATTTGGTACAAAAATTCAAATCCTAAAATCTGACAATGGGGGTGAATATTTTTCTAAGTCCTTAGGAGATTTTTTTGCTAAACATGGAATTGTCCATATTACTTCTTGTGTAGACACACCACAACAAAACGGGATTGCAGAAAGAAAAAATAGACATTTATTAGAAGTCACTAGGGCTCTTATGTTTACAAATAATGTTCCTAAATATTTGTGGGGTGAAGCCTTATTAACTGCCACATATCTCATCAAGGATGCCCAGTAAAATTCTCAAGTTTAAGACACCTAGGGATGTTTTCTTGGAAAGTTTTCCTAATTTTAAGCCTATGTCTTCTGTCCTTCCCTTGAAAGTCTTCGGTTGTACAGTCTTTGTCCAAAACATAGATCCCTCTAAAACCAAACTTGACCCTAGATCATTAAAGTGTGTCTTAGTTGGTTATTCTTCACTTAAGAAGGGCTACAAATGCTTTCATCCTCCTTCTCGAATTTTTTTTTACTTCTTTGGATATTACATTTTTTGAGCAGGTCCCTTACTTCTCAACTGCAACTCAGGGGGAGAGTTAGGATGTATTCCAGCCTCAACCAAATCAAGTTTATCCTTTAGTTTCTTCAGTACCTTTATTTTTTGACAATCCTAGTTTTTTGAAGCCTCAGAATTCTTCCAAAACTCCTACTCCTTCACCCATCATCACAGAAACAGTTTCATCACCACATGCTACTCCTACACCTCCTTACACCTCACCTAATCCTACTTCTAATCCTCCTAAAGAAATACAAGTCTTTACCAGAAGAAAAAAGTCTATCCCAAAGACTATTTTGCAATCTGAAACTTGCCGAGAATTGCACTTGAGTCTAGCTGCCAATGAGGAAACAAGATGTAATGAGGTAACAGAGATTCCTTCCCACTTGCTTGAATATGAATATCTGCCTATTGCTAAAAGAAAAGGGGTTAGAGAGTGTACGAAATACCCTATTCAAAGGTATGCTGATTATAGTAGTCTAATGCCATCCTTTAAGGCTTTTACAACTTATTTAGATGAAGAGCAGATACCTACAACTATTGAGGAGGCATTACAAAATCCTAAGTGGAAGAGGGCTGTTGAAGAAGAGATTGAAGCACTGGAAAAGAATGAAACCTGGTCTGTTGTTGATCTTCCACAAGGAAAGAAACCAGTAGGCTGCAAGTGGGTCTTTGCCATTAAATATAATGCCGATGGGAGTGTGCACAGGTATAAAGCTAGACTGGTGGCCAAAGGCTTCACACAGACCTATGGAGTTGACTACAATGAGACTTTTGCCCCATTAGCAAAATTAAACACTGTCAGAGTATTAATGAGCTTGGCCGTGAACAGTAACTGGAAACTACATCAACTAACATTAAGAATGCCTTTCTTAATGGAAAGTTAGACGATGAAGTGTACATGAACATTCCACCAGGCCTAGAGTTTGCAAACTGTGAGGGGAAAGCTTGCCGACTAGAGAAATCACTCTATGGACTGAAACAATCTCCTAGATCATGGTTTGACAGATTCACAAAAGTTGTTCTTGAGGATGGATATCAGCAGTCCCTAGCATATCATACATTGTTTTCCAAGGTAACTTCTAATAACAAAAGGGTTATCTTAATAGTGTATATGGATGATATAGTTTTGACAGGCGATGATGAAGAAGAAATAAATCATCTAAAAATCTTGTTGAGCAAGGAATTTGAGATAAAAGACCTAGGAAAACTTAAATATTTCCTAGGCATAGAGGTAGCCAGATCAAGCAAAGGATTGGTCATTAACCAGAGAAAGTATGTCTTAGATTTACTCACTGAAACTGGAATGCTAGGCTGCAAACCAGTCGAAACACCTATGGATGTAGGCTTGAAATTCAGTCAAAGGGATTCAAGTTCAAAACAGATAAGGGGTTGTATCAAAGGTTAGTTGGAAAATTAATTTATTTATCCTTGACTAGACCTGACATAGCTTTTCCAGTTAACATTGTTAGCCAACATATGACTAATCCTACTGAAGAACATATGGAAGCTGTAAAGAGGATTCTAAGGTATCTAAAAGGGACACCAGGACATGGCTTGATATTCAAGAAAACCTTGGACAAGACAGTAAAGATCTTCACAGATTCTAGTTGGGCAAGTGAGCTGACAGGTAGAAGGTCAACCAATGGGTATTGTTCTTTCGTTTGGGGGAACTTGGTCACTTGGAAAAGCAAGAAGCAAACAGTTGTTTCAAGGAACAGTGCTGAGGCAGAATACAGAGCATTAGCCCTTGGAATGTGTGAAGAAATCTGGTTGGTAAAACTGCTCAAGGAGCTAGGAGTGAATAAAGAAGAAAAATTTGAAGTGATCTGTGACAATCAGTCTGCAATTCATATTTCTAAGAACCGTATCCAACATGACAGAACAAAGCATGTTGAAATTGACCAACACTTCATTGCAGAGAAGCTCACAAGTGAAGTGGCAGTCTTGAACTATGTTCCTACTGAAAAACAGGCAGCAAATATTCTAACAAAAGCTTTGCCAAAAGCTTTCTTCGAGAAATTTAAATTCAAGCTGGGATTATACAATGTATGTTCTCCAGCTTGAGGGGTAGTATAAGTTAATTCCATGTAAGTATTTACATTTAATTATTATTAGTAGTTTTAGTTAAAGTCTACTACCTAGAAGAGTTGTAAATCTAATGCAAGTAGGATTAGTCTAATGTAAGTAGGACTCCTAATTGTACTTAAAGTCATATTCCTAAGTCTATATAAGGCTGTAAATATTGTAACTTTAACATAATAAAAATACAGAAAAGAGAGTTTTCTGTTTCTCTACATGACCAATACCACCACCCATTCTTCATGTACTCGGTCTTAATCATGTCCTCAAATGCAATTGTTACTTGGACCATCTAAAAGGACAAGAATATTATATTCGGTTGAACCAAATCAAAGTTGAGAAACAAAACAGAACTTCAAAGAAATTTTTTTTAACTTCTACATCTGCTCTAAAAGAAAAGATCAGTCCGAGGAACTATTCATTCAGGACATGTATCGTGAAATTAATGACCCATGACTATTTTTAACTTGAAACAGCCTGCCGTAGACAAACCCAACCAAATACAAGATGCTCCATAAAGATCAAGAAAGGATTAGTTAGTGCTACCACTTTAAGATATGCAAATTGAGGCAAATGATGAATTATGGTTACAATTTCCAAAGATAATAATTAACATCAGAAATTACAAAGGGATCGAGACAAACCTCATATATTGTTTCTGCAGATTTAACAAATGAACGCCAGGCCCACCTCCTTTCCTCACATGCCTTTGATGGTCTCAAAGCTTCTTCAGAGAGTACAACATCCATATCAAGTAAATTAATCTTTAGTTGCCGCATAATCTGTGAAACCTTCCCAACCAAGGGCCTTAACGAAGATTGGGGGACTACACAGCAGCGACCATTACCCAGTTCAAGAGAAAACTTATCTGCAGGAGAGATTCTATCCCTTTTTTCTGAACATCTTGAAGCTGGTCTTTTGTTTTTTTGCACTTTAATCTCATTTACAACATATCTTTTGTTAGAAACCCCATTGGCCACACTCCAGTTTCCTTGTGATAAACTCTATTTCTTGGTGAGGAACAATCATTAGGGTAGGGTCACCAACAAAATATGGAACAGATGATGCAAATGACAGAACCCCATCTGAACCGGTAAGACCAATTTCCCGCACCAATTCTTCATTAGAATCTCTAGTCACAAATTTGGTATTGATCTCTTCAAAGTCATAAGGACAAACTACTCCATCATTTTGATATTTGATCAACCTTGAACTCATCTTTGAATGCTCACCTTTAGAATTTTCATCAATTTCCATGTCAACAGTATAGCCAACCGGGTTACCATCAGATTTCATATTCCCTTTTCTTTTTAAAGAATCACCGACTTATCCTTGTCATTAGCGGGTGGATCCAGAGTGCATTTACCATCATTATGATACTCAAAATCGACATCAGAAAAAAATGTTTTGTGGCAAGAGATGCAATGATTTTTGGAGGGCCAAACATGCTCTAAGCATTTACATCTGTACATTTTTTCTTCAATAATCACCTTGGCCTTCTTTCAATGCTTCTTCACAGATTCAGTTATTTCTGACTCAAAGCAGGGACCAAATTTCTTCTCCAGCAATAATGCCGCCTTGGTAACAAGAAAACCAGGAATCAAAGCTTCATCAGAAGCATCAGATAATGAAAATGCAGTTTGGCACTCATCTTAAACTTGCTTTCTCATTTTTTGGTAATTCTGGAATTTTAGCTTCTGGCAAATAGCTTCTTTCAGCTCCTTTTCTTTTGGATCATTATCATTTAACCAATTAATGAGTTCTTCAATTTCTGCACCTGACTGATATGTAACCCATGGTGAAACAACCAAAATTGCATCTTTAGCATTATACACAAACGAACATGAAGCCTTTGACCCCCGTGCATTAATACCAATATCTGTGGTGGCAGAGATAAAATTCCAGTTAAGTGAAATGTAGTGCCTCCGTACCTCATCGCCCAGAAAATTCCTCCTCTTATGCAATTCCAAACTTCCATCAACAATAACCCGAGGATATTCACCTGGCATGGCTGAAATCTAGTACAATCGACCAGAAGAATCAATTCCCAATAAGTCCTTCCGAATAGATAGCTTTAAAAGCTGTGATTCTAAGCTCGTAATTAAGTCATGCATTTGTTGAATATCACTCTTGATAGTGTTCCAACTCAAGGTGGTGAGATTGTGACTCGTTCTCAGCAACAAATGAAACTTGCTTAGCTGCATGCAGGCTTGTCGCATCAGATGACTAGCACTGTCCATTACAATCTGAAGGAGATGATGGAGAAGCCATGTTTGTTCCCTTAGACTCTTCCAACTTACCATGGCAATTTGTTTCTTTCCTCGAGTCATCAATTTCTTGGGGAAAAGGATTTGTTACAGGCAACTCACTTGTTCTAAAGGATTTATTGTTTTTTTCAGGCAATACTTTGCTCGCATCCATAATGGCTTGTTCACCCTGTAACTGGGCCTCAATATCCATTGGATTAAAGCATTGACCGTTGCTGATAAAACTTTTCTCTGTATGAGTATCAGATGCATATTTATTTGAACCATTAAAGTCAGCACCCTCCTCACCATCTGATGGAAGCCGATCACCATCATCCTTTACACCATCTCCACCTGCACTGATCATGCTTGTATCGAACTTTGCAGCTCTTGAAGCAACAAAGTCTTCCTTAGATTTAAGATTTTTCCATTCTGCATATGCAGAACGCAATTTCTGATGCAACTCAAATGTTGTTTCAGCACAACGTTCAAGATGTTGACGGATAAGAGCTGAGTTAAGTAACTCATCACACAAAAACTTGAGCAAGAAGGCTCTCTGCACCAGCATATAAATAAATGTCATTAATTTATGAAATAAACAGAGCGCTCAAGATCAATATACATGATGTAAAAGATCCAAAACTTATGAGACATCCTGCTTTCCTACATCATTGAAGTCATTTGCTATCACTACAGTGACCTTTTGTTATAAAAGACAGCAGAATGTAAATTGATTAACCAGAGAATCACTTCTGAAAGCACAACAATTTCTCCTGAGATAACTAAGCAAAAGACCACTTTGCTTATGACATGGCAATTCTTAACCCTCAAAGAAGAAAAGATACTATTAATTACTCGCCATCTATTTTTTTTGCTTAATCGTCTTCCCATATTCACTTAATACCACTTCCTTTTCCTAAACTCTATTTCACCTATCAAAAGCTAAGGCTGACATTAACATGGTCTGGTAAGGAGATACAAGGATTTGATCTTATTATTACATCAATGTACAGAAGCAACTTCTTCCACCACGGAACAAAACCACAAGATACAAATAGTAGTAAAATGCAGGATGTGATGGAAGTTTTTTAGTCAATTCCAAGCTTAACAAAAGTAGGGGAAAAGTTCCAAGTAATAGGAGAGGAAAAGCATGCAGGATAAGTGCACACTAAGAACCAGATGGTAAATGCCAATGACAAGTTAAATTATAAGTGATTACAGAGGACAAGGCATACGATAAATCACCATTACAACAATTATATCTAAAATAGCCACCATAAATGCATTTCCATTCAAAAATAAATACAACTAGCAAGAACACGATAGTTTATGTTTTATCATGAAATGTAGCAAAAGAAAAACAATAAGCAAAATTCAGTGAGTTGCAGTCAACAGCAATCAAAAGAATCAACATTTTCACATATACTACTATGAAAGAAAGGTTAGCCAAAGAATACAACTAAAAATTTGCATACCAAGCAAAGTTCATAGACAAACCTCATCCACACTAAACTACCAATACTCTTTTTCTCCCATCACAGCTGCTAAATTGGC
Organism: Hibiscus mutabilis; assembly: GCA_019671005.1. Taxonomy (NCBI): domain Eukaryota; kingdom Viridiplantae; phylum Streptophyta; class Magnoliopsida; order Malvales; family Malvaceae; genus Hibiscus; species Hibiscus mutabilis. The sequence continues at coordinate 39,615,291 of CM033738.1, forward strand.
AAGTGCTTCCAAGTAACCATGGGTAACCTCTCCCTGATATTTTTTACCTCTCATTCGGATGATAAGATGTAAAGGTTGCAATGCATTTTGAATCTTACGTTTGCTAACACAAGCAGGACTATACCAGTTCCCTTCAGGAATACTTGCCAGTGGAGGATTCAAGCAATATGTATGATATTCAGCATTACAAGTGTCGCACAAAAGAACACTTTCATCATCTTTGTCAATACCACATACTTCGCAAACTCCCTCGTCCCAAGGCGCTTTAGGGATATCACTTGTTGAAGCAAGTATGTTATCTATTTCCTTCTTCGTCTCGGAATTCAAGCATTCCAACTTAGCATATTCGGCCAATTTCTGAACTAGGATAAGTACCTGCAACAAAAATAAATAAATGAATAATTAATATACCACCAATTTGGGTCTAGATGCAAAACAAGTGAAAAAAAGGGGGAATGACCGCAGATAACTAGAATACAAGGTAAATCATTTATAAATAGATATCAGGCACCAAATGGATGTTGCTAACTAACTAATGAAGTACATGAACAAAAAATATTTCAAACCTTCATTTGTTTTAAGAACATAGGAAACGACAAATTTAGCCATAATTCTCCAAGATCAAGTCCAACTGGGTATCAAATTCCTGAACAACTATTTTGAACAACATTTTTATGCAAGTCAGACAAAACATGGAAATACACCCATAGAGCACAATGTCTCCGGTGTCTGAGCTATACTCATTTGAATGGAACTGTTAGTGAAACTAACAGAGACCCCAATCATTTGTTTATTGTGAGCAAAATTTTATTGTCAAACTTCAAAACCAAGAATAAAATGTTGAAATAGTTTTATTTTATGCACGCGAATTAATTGGAAATAAGATTTACTTTAAGTTTAATTTAAAAGGATATAAATAAAAACACAATGTTAATCCATAAAATTGAAGAAAATATCAGCACATAAATAGAAGTTTCATCCGTGAGTGGTGCACAATTCATAGTACAAAAAGATTCAGGCACTTGCTGGCCAATTAGTGATAAAAGAAATTTATTTCCAAAGAAATAGTGTGAAAAAGAAAGGAACTAACAAACCTCCTCTTCATACAAGGACTCAAAGTTTTGGGATAGAGACTCAGCCAAGTCAACTAAATTGGGTTGATCAGTAAAAGCAGAACGGACATTACTGCATAACTGCCAAGCAAAAGCAACAATAATCAGACGGAGTATCACATCCGCACAGTACAAAACTGAAAAAGGCAGCCAATCTCTAAAGATGTACATAACACCTGGATTAAAAGTTCAGAAGAAATATGCTGAAACCAAGAGGAGCACAAGGATAATCTTAGTAATGAAGCCCCAAAACAAATAGATAAACAGATAACAGCTGCAATAGTGGCATGCATCAAAGCATTGAGACTATGACTCGAGTAAAATTCAAGGCACAAGAGCAAGGAAAACAATAGTTGAGTGTCCTAAACTCCTAAGGTTTATATTCTTTCCCAAGATATAAACCCAATGGAAAAGGCACGAAATAAACTCAAATGTCAGTTAAGAGAATTTTTCACTCATGCAAACACATGTAACCTATATTCATTGATGCACAAAAGTCTAAAACCTCCAATTTTTGACTAATATTAGCATTATAAAATGCTGCTGAATAAACAAGTGGCAGGAGGTCCATCAAGAGAAAAGTAGCAGGAGAAGGAAAAAGGAAAGCTGCAAAAACTATGCAAGGGTCAAGTCAGAAGAAACAAAAGATATAGAGAAGTTACAACCTGAACAACTAAGCAATAGGGAACAAATGAAATGGACAGACCTCGCGAATATCCTCAAGAAAAGCTTCATGTGATCCACCATAGGCCCCAACTACCAATCTCAAATCAATAGTCATGAAATCCAGAGGACGAGAAACCATGGCAGGAGATCCGAGGAGTCCCTCATCATCATTATCAATGGAATTCATTAGCTTTCTTCCCAACAAGTTACAAAAGACCTTTGAATCATCAGCGGCAGCAGCACGACGTAAAATGATACGACATTGTTACATGATAATATCAGATACAGATAAGACAATCTTCTTCTTACTAGTTTGTTTCTCAGATTTTTGTGTTGAACAATCATTCTGAACATCTGCTAGCACCGAAAGAGTAGCTTTCTGTGTTCCATAAAAAATAGAGTAGTTCTTCAGAATCATGTTTGGCACACTCTGAAAGAAAGAACTAGAAAAGAGAAACATGACAATATAATATAGAAAGATAAAAAATATGACAATCAATTCAAAGAGTGAATACTTAAGCTTAAAGATTATTTAATTTCTTTTTTAAGCATTCTACAATACTCAACACTAACAATAAGCCTCCTGCTTAAATTTCATTCACTTCTAATAAAAACTGAAATATACAATAAAATAGATATGTAGAAAGTAGTGAAAACAAAAGAGAAAGTATTATGTTATTCGATAATCACATAGGTTACAACATAGAACTCTTTTATAGAGTCCTTAAGGATCTATCTTTAACTAGGACTCCTAATAATAGAAGACTTCTTATCTACTAACAGATAACTCTTAGTCCTTATCCTACTAACAGATAACTCTTAATCTTTTACATGACTTACAAGACTTTTACATTACATACAACTCGATAACATACATATCGCATTATCCTACACTCCCCCTCAAGCTGGAGAGTATACGTTGTATAGTCCCAGCTTGGATAAGAACTCATCAAAAACTGATTTGGGTAAAGCTTTTGTAAGTACATCAGCTAGCTGTCCTTCTGTAGGAATATATAATAAAGAAGCTATCCCATTGTTAACCTTTTCCGAAATAAAATGCTTGTCTATTTCAACATGTTTTGTTCTATCATGTTGAACTGGATTCCTAGCAATTTGAATTGCTGATTGGTTATCACACAAGATCTCAAACTTATTTTCTTAGTCCGTGTTTAACTCCTCAAGAACTTAAGTAGCCAAATTCCTTCACACATTCCTAGTGTCAAAGCTCGAATTTCGCCTCTGACCGCTTCGAGACAATCGATTGCTTCTTACTTCTCCAAGTTACGAGATTTCCCCAAACAAAAGTACAAGAGCCACTGGTTGATATTCTTCGGTGAGTTCTCCATTGACTAGAGTCGGTGAATACTTTCACAGATCTGTCCGTGTCTTTTTAAACAATAAACCATGTTCGTGAGTCTTCTTCAAGTACCGAGGATTTCGCATTTGTTGCTGCCATGTGTTCTTCATTTGGATTGGTCATATCTTGACTTATCACATTAATTGGAAAAACAATGTCCGACCTGGTTAGTGATAGATAGATCAATTTTCCCACTAATCTCTGAAACCTTTCTTTGTCAACTAAAGAGCTGTTTCATTAATAAATTTCAAGCCGACCTCCATTGGTGTATCTGTTTGGTTTACACCCCAAACATTCCAGCTTCATCTAGTAAATCAAGGACATACTTCCTCCGATTTATCACCAACCCTTACTTGACCTTGCAACCTCCATGCCCAAAAAATATCTAAGCTTCCCTAAGTCTTTTGTTTCAAACTCTCTATTCAGAAGATTCTTCAAGCAACTAATTTCTTCATCATCATCCCCTGTCAAGATTATGTCATCCACATAAACAATCAAGATAACCCTTTTATTTTTTGAAGTTACCTTAATAAAGAGTGTATGATCAGCTAGTGATTGCTCTGTATCCATTCTTTAGAATAACCACAGTAAACTGTTAAACCAAGCTCGAGGAGATTGCTTTAGGCCATAAAGTGACTTGTTGAGCTTACAAATTTTCTGATTTCCTTCAACTGATTTCAGACTAGGTGGGATCTTCATATAAACTTCCTCCTCTAACTTTCCATTAAGAAATGCATTCTTGACATCAAGTTGGTGTAGGTTCCAATCATTGTTGACAGCAAGACTTAACAAAACTCGAATAGTGTTGAGTTTTGCCACTGGAGCAAAGGTTTCAGTATAATTAATCCCATAGGTTTGTGTACACCCTTTAGCCACGAGCCTTGCTTTATATCTCTGCAAACTGCCATCAGAGTTATATTTCACAGAAAAAACCCATTTACAACCGACAGGTTTTTTACCTTGGGGAAGATCCATTATTGTCCAAGTACCATTTTTCTCAAGTGCACTAATTTCTTCTTCATGACCCTTCTCCACTTAGGATGCTTTAGTGCCTCATCAACAGATTGTAGGAATTTCTTTTTCATCTAAACTTTTTGTAAAAGCTTTAAAGGATGGCATCAATGAGTGTGTAAGCAACAAACTTACGGATAGGATGTTTAGTGCTTTGTCTAACTCCTTTTCTAATAGCAATAGGAAAATCATCCAAATTAGGAGTAGTAGTAGACTCGATCACATTTCCTTCATCTTCCATATTGGCAATTGGACTCAAATCCAATTCTCGGCAAGTGTCGATTGCAAGATGGCCTCGGTATAGTTTTTTTCTCCTTGTATAGGTCAAAAGTTGTTTGGGAGGAGTAGGTGTTTTGGAAGGATCTTGAGAAGTTGTTGGTGTTTGTGAAGGGATTGGTAAAGGAGATACAAGTGAGAAATCTGAAGGTGTTGTAGGCAACAAGGATGGATTTGTGGAGTGAGTGGATGAAAAATCTGAAGGTATAGAAAAACTACGAGAAATTACCTGATGTTGGTAGGAAGGCTGAAGATCATCCCAAGTCTCCCCCTGAATTGCAGCCGTAGTAAAGTAAGGGTCCTGTTCAAAAAAGGTAAGATCCATAGTAACAAAAAATTTTCGAGATGGTGGATGATAGCATTTATAGCCCTTCTTAAGTGAAGAATACCCTACTAGCACACACTTTATAGATCTAGGATCTAACTTGGACCTATTATTGGCTGAATTATGAATAAAAACTGTACACCCAAAGATCTTAGGAGGTAATGTACAAGAAAGAGGCTTAAAGTGGGGATATTTGTCCAAGAAAATGGATTGAGGAGTTTGAAATTTCAAAACCTTACTGGGCATGCGATTGATCAAATATGTGGCAGTTAACAAGGCTTCTCCCCACAAGTACTTAGGAACATTATTGGCAAATAAAAGGGATCGAGTGACTTCAAGAAGGTGTCGATTTTTTCTTTCTGCCACTCTATTCTGTTATGGAGTATCAACACAGGAACTAATCTGAAATATCCCATTTTTTCGAAAAGAATCACCCAAAGACCTAGCAAAAAATTCACTGCCATTATCAGACTTAAACAATTGGATTTTAGTATGGAATTGGGTAATGACCATGGTGTAAAATCTCTCAAAAATGCTTTCAGTTTCAGATTTTTCTTTCATCAAGTAAGTCCAAGTAGTCCTACTATGATCATCAATAAAAGTAATAAACCACTTACAACCATCAACATTCTTCACTCTAGAAGGGCCCCAAATATCACTATGGATCAAAGAAAAAGGGTGAGATGGTTTATAAGTAGATGGCAAATAGGATGCTTTGGTTTGTTTAGCAAGAGGGCAGATATGACATTTAAATAAGCTTGGCTTTTTATTAATGAATAAAGAAGGGTACAATTTTGCAAGATATTGAAAACTAGGATGACCTAACCTAAAGTGCCACAATAAAACATCATCACTTTGTCCTAAGGCTGTAAAGGAACAAGGAGTTTGAGAGATAGAAGAAGGTGGAGTGCCATGAAGAACATAGAGGCCATTGTGCAACCTAGCATTGCCAATCATTGTCTTCGACTCCATTGCCTGCAAAACACAACCAGAAGCATTAAAAACTGTGGAACAATTTAAATCTGTTGAAAGCTTGCTAACAGATATCAGGTTGTAGGCAAGATTGGGAACAAATAAGACATCATGGAGCAACAGATTTTCATTAATACTAATAGAACCACAACCCTGAATTTGAGAAAGTGAGCCATCAACAGTTTTAATCGATCTATCAGAAGAAGATGCTGTGTATTGAAAGAACAATTTCTTGTTACCAGTCATATGGTCAGATGCCCCAGAGTCGATGATCCACGTTGGAGTAAGTTGTGTGGGTAATAGGGCTGTAGGAAAGGAGTTACCTTCAGTTTCTTTCATGGCCAGATTTGCCTCACCAGGGCATGCAAACTTGCCAAACAATTTCTGGAGATCTTCGATCTGTTCCTTGGTAAAACTTGTGACACTTGAGGCAGAAGCTAAATGAGACTGTGTATCTCTAGAAGACCTTGGCTTCCAATCGACTGGTTTACCATGAAGCTTCCAGCACTTCTCCTTGGAATGGCCTGGTTTCTTGCAATGATCACACCAGGGCCTACCTTTTCTAGTAGAAGTTGTCTGAGTGAGAAGTGCAAATCCTTCATGGGAAGAATATTCAGGAAGCATCACATTACGCCTGCTTTCCTCCTTCTTAACTGCAGAAAAAACTTCTCTAATCGAAGGAAAAGGGGAGCTGCCAAGAATCCTACTACGAACTGCATCTAATTCTTTATTCAATCCATGAAGAAATTGGAAAATTCTGCGTTGTGCAGTAATTTTCTTGTACAGAGCAACATCTCTTGGTGTCTCCCATTCATTCATTCATAAAGATCTATCTCACGCCAAAGGACATTTAGTGTGTTGTAGTATAGGGTGGTGACATTCCTTCTTGTTTGAGAACCGAAGCGACCTTTAATCCCATACAATTACGAGATGTTATTTGTACTCGAATATGTTTCTTGGACAGCCCTCCGATTTCATTTGTTGTTTGGTAAAGGTGAAAATTCTGCCTACACTAGGGGCCATAGAATTGAGCAACGAGGACATCACACGGCTATTTTCCCGCATCCATTTGGTATAACCAGCGGTGGTCGCATCTTTGTTCAACCTCACATGTGAGATAGCCCAATTTGCCTCGTCCCGAGATAAAAATCTTGTGATTGAGACCATTCCAAATAATTATTGCCATTCATCGATGACAAGTAATAACAAGGCTGAAAGTTTCATTGAGATCATCGTAACCGTAAATAATTTCTGGTGAAAAAGTAATTTCAGTAGAGGAATTATAAGAAGAAAAGTGGCCATCGACTAGGGTTTAATTTAGAGGATCGAAACCCAAGCTGATACCATGTAGAAAGTAGTGAAAACAGAAGAGAAAGTATTCTGTTATTCGATAATCACATAGGTTACAACATAGAACTCTTTTATAGAGTCCTTAAGGATTTATCTTTAACTAGGACTCCTAATAATAGAAGACTTCTTATCTACTAACAGATAACTCTTAGTCCTTATCCTACTAACAGATAACTCTTAATCTTTTACATGACTTACAAGACTTTTACGTTACATACAACTCGATAACATACATATCGCATTATCCTACAAGATATACAAAATAAGAGATTTAAGGGAACGTCATAGGTGTTACGTACTCCTCCCTTTATTCTAAGTAAAACTTTGTCTAAATGAGGAGAGAATTTCCCCTTCCCTCCCTCAATCCAAAGTGCAAGTTTGCTATATTTGAAAGTGCAAGGCAAAAGGGCAAGATAAAACAGTCAAAATATGAAATTCCCAAGATATATTATTGCAGCACAACAAAATCAATAAATATGGCACAGACTCCTGCTGCCCTGCACCAGAGAAGCTTATATATTTAAATAACATAAATATGTGATGTGGTCTGTTCTCACTCCACTCTCCAGTAGCATTTACGCCTATGTGACCAACCCACCCCACACAATTAGGGATGAGCATTCGATCGAGTCGAGTCAAAAAATTTCGAGTTATTAGAGTTGAAGCGTCATATTTTACAACTCAAACTTTATTTGAAATTTTTTTTATTCGAGTCTAAGAAATTCGAGTCGAGTTTTCGAGTTCCTATAAAAATTTAATTGTAATTATTTATCATGTTATAGTACGGTTTGATTCCAATTTAAATCACTTTCGCTAATCATATAAGATATGCATATATATATTTCTTCATATTTTTTCATATGTTGCAATATTTCTTCATATTTTTATATATCGGTATATACATACAATAAAAAATTGAGGAACTCGTCTCGAACTTAAAAATAAATCTATTAATTACTAAAAATTTCGAGTTATTCGAGTTTTTATTTTACAACTCAAACTTTATTTGAAATTTTTTCGAGTCGAGTCGAGTTTATGAAATTTCGAGTCGAGTCAAGACGAGTATTTTTGCCTCGAGTCGAGTTATTCGGTTTTTTCGAGTCGAGTTTTGCTCACCCCTACAAACAATACAATTTTTTTTTTTAAAAAAAGAGCTTTACCTTTGTTGGTCCTGATGCATTGCCCTTATAAACTTCCTTACTGATTGAATGTTCCAACTTTTTCTTTGCCCACTACGGAAGATCTTTTAATAAAGCATCATAAACACACTTTCTGATTCTGGTTCCAACATTTGTTGGGAGCTTTCTGACAGATTCCAGCGACTTTGCCCACTATGGAATATCACCACCATTAACAAAATTCTTTTAACAATCATCATTTTGACCAGCCCCTTCATCTTCTATGGTTAGAACATCACTTTGTATGTTCAAAGAACCAAAAATTCGTTTTGTAGCCTCTGCAAGCAACTGAAGTTCAAACTAGTTAATTGGTAGTTAAAGACATTATCTTCTTCTAAACCCAAAAATGCAATGATCAGTATGAAGCATAAAATTAACTAGAACCAAGAACTAATTCCCTGCATACACTTCCACCAACGAATAAGCTTCAACACATCTATATTATTTGATCATATATGCTCAACTCAAGGGGAAAAAACACTTGAAGATTAAAACAAAAGCTGCACCACAAAAGCAAACGCCCAGAACCTTGTTTTAAAACAATTGCATCATTATGCACAAAACGAAATAAGCAATGCAGTCAAGCATACCCACAAAGGATAAACACTGAGCATAAGTCAATTCCATAACAAATTGGCATGCATACTATTAGCAGGTGCCAGGTCTTGACATTATTATCACAAGAAAAGTGCTAAGATGCAAACATACAATAATTCCTTAGGAAAGCTTTTCTAAACTTTAAAATGTTCTCACCATTTTGAGTCAACAATATCCTTAAAAGAAAAGTGCTTATCAAAAGAAAAATCAAAACACCAATAACCGAACTTACAAGTGCATCTGCTTCCATCCCAGCCACCCCAGCAAGTGAACCACAAAGCACCCCACCATCACCTTGTAAGCAACGGAACACTTTAGCACTCTCACGGACAGTGATCTCTGCTGAGTCAAGATTCCCATCCATAGATAAGAAAGACAACATGTATCTTCTAGCTAACTCAGGCCAGGTCAACTTATTAATTGGGAGCACACTGAGCTTAGCCTTTTTAGCAGGAGCAGTACTATCTAAATCTTTCTTCCTCCCCATTTTAGATTTTGACTCACCAGAATCAAAATTTGGATCAAAGCAACCTTCAATTGCAGCTCACCTATTAGAACCCCTAACAATGAGCTGTGAACCTTTGTCAATGTCACACCAAAGCATATTCTGTAACTAAGAGAGGCAAGCCTAGCCTGGTCAGCTTCAATCAGTTCTCCTGTTTCCATCTGTATAAATGAATGTGGGTTTTCAGTATAATTTGCCACACAGGAACCACAACTTCGTGGTACATTTTTTCCACCCATACTGTCAATTCCAGATGAACTTAGGACATCATATCCTTGGTTTTCACAGCCAAATTTATGAAAGAAATTTGAGTGATTAGACCAGGGATTTATAAGCTCCTCTTCGAGTTCATTGGCTAAAAAAGTTTCTTGCAAACCCATTACTTCGCCAAAGCACCATAATAACTCCCACACCTGAGTATATAAGCATAAAAAAGTAAAATTAAGATCCGCATATACAAGAAATTCTACTCTAAATAGAATATATATTGATTTCCTCGGCAAACAAACATGAATACCTGATGAAAGTCACCAAGAAGTTCAGGAGAAAGTCTCGAGCACAATGGCTTCCCTAATTGAGGACCACGGTCATCAACCAACTGTGGGTTTTTATACTTTCCAAATAAACCATGCAATCTTTTCTCCCTTTCACATTCAAGACCATCAGGTGTTTTAATCTTCAGAAAACCATTTCTGATGGTTAAGGATCCTGAATAAGAACTTTTCCTCAGAGATTCATATTGTGAACAGGCCTCGACACCAGGAAGCTCTTCAATGATTTCTTGTACAAATTCTGCATCTAGACCAAATCTATCCTGTTCCAGCCATTTTGTTAGTTCCTCAGCCCAAGTCTCCAGCTCATTAGCCTGATACTCAAAAAGGAGGGGAGAGAAGCCACAGAATTTAGCTAATGGAGTGTCTCTTTATACTTTTCATCTATCATATCCCAATTTGATGACCCCATTTCCTTTCCTGCATGCTTACAGAAAAACTTCAGAGCAACTTTTCTCTTACTTAACTCAGAGCAGGCATCAACAAATTTCTGAGATATTATTCTCCATGCATCAGGTGAGGAATGCTCTTCCACTGAAATTTCACCAATTTCATCTATTAACATATCTCCAGATTTTTCCCACATTAAACATGGTTCAAGTTGGGATCCGTTGATGTGATGAACATCATATATTTCCTTCAAACTACTTTTCAAAGAAGTCAAGATGTCATTTTCCATAGGTGGACAATGATCTGTAAGGATCCTTTGAATGCATCCATCATCATCAAATTCCTTTACATTATAGCAACTAGCATCGCTCTCATTATTATGACTAGAAGTTTGCTCAATTTTGTGCAAAAACAGGACAGTTGACCCAATTGGAAGGGGGAATGCAAAGCATGAACACCTTCTGATCTTGAAAATAGGTCCAAAATCGCCACCATCTAAAACTTCACATACAAAAAGGGACCCAGTGATCTTATCATGCCAACAAGACCTATAACTTATAGGAAAGATCAAACTAGCATCATGGTAGAAGGTCTCCTGTTAACAAGACCAAAAGAAAGAACAAACAAATCTTCAAACTACACAGGAAGCACATCCTGTAGGGATAAAAGAAGAATAGAAGAAGAAAATCAGGACACTCAATCTAGAGCACTTAGATTCCGTAAACACAACATAACTGTAGAAAGGCAATTTTCTAGCTTTAGGAAAAACTAATTAACGCATAAAAATAAAACAAAATTTAAGTTTCTGTAGAAAAGAAGAAGAAAACAGAATGGATTTTCTGTTATTGAATATTTTCGAAAAATTACATCCCTTTATAGTGAATTTATAGACTCAAGTATTGGACTTTAGTTACAATTAGGAGTCCTAAGTACACAAGACAACTAACTCTATCTTTTAGGAAGTAAACTTTAATATAAACTACTATTTACATGAGGACTCTAACTTTTTCATTAAACTTTAATTTAAACTACTATTTACATAAGGACTCTAACTCTATCGGATAATCTAACACTCCCCCTCAAGTTGGAGAATATACATTGTATAATCCCAACTTGAATAGAAACTTGTCGAAAGAAGCTTTTGGTAGTGCTTTTGTAAGTACATCTGCTACTTGTTCTTCTTTAGGAAGATAAGATAAAGAAGTTGTCCCACTAGTAATCTTTTATGAGATAAAATGCATGTCAATCTCCACATGTTTAGTCCTATCATGATGGACTGGATTTCGAGCAATTTGTATGGTGGACTGATTATCACAAAAAATCTCAAACTTCTCCTCTTGGTTCACATTTAGCTCCTTCAATAGCTTTAACAACCAAATTCCTTCACACATTCTCAATGCTAAAGCCCTATATTCTGCTTCAGCACTCCTTCTAGATACAACTGTTTGTTTCTTACTCCTCCAGGTCACTAGATTTCCCCAAACAAAGGAGCAGTAACCACTAGTTGATCTCCTTTCTGTCAGTTCGTTTGCCCAACTTAAATCTGAATACTTTCTTGAGTCTTTTTAAATAGCAATCCATGCCCTGGTGTCCCTTTCAAGTATCTCAAAATTCTAATTGCAGCTTCCATTTGATCTTCACTTGGATCAGTCATGTGTTGACTGATAATATTAACTGGAAAAGCAATGTCTGGTCTGGTTAATGACAAATAAATCAATTTTCCCATTAACCTCTAAAATTTACCCTTATCAGCTTTAGGGCTTGCGTCCTCTGTATTGAATATTAAGCCTACTTCCATGAGAGTATCAACCGGTTTGCATCCCAACATTCCTGCTTCATTAAGTAGATCAAGAACATATTTTCTCTGGTTTATCACTAGACCTTTGCTCGACCTAGCAACCTCCATGCCTAGAAAGTATCTGAGCTTTCCTAGGTCTTTTGTTTCAAACTGTGTATTTAACAACCTTTTCAAGTGACTTATCTCTTCATCATCATCACCTGTCAAAATAATGTCATCCACATATACTATTAAAATAACCTTTTTATTGCTAGAGGTTACCTTAATGAAGAGAGTGTGATCTACCAAGGATTGTTTGTATCCATTTTCTAAAATCACCTTGGTGAATCTGTCAAACCAGGCTCTAGGTGACTGCTTCAAACCATAGATGGATTTATTAAGTCTGCAAACTTTCTGATCTCCTTTTACTGGCTTCAAGCCCGAAGGCACTCTCATGTACACTTCTTCTTCCAATTTTCCATTAAGAAAGGCATTCTTAATGTCAAGTTGATGAAGCTTCCAATCCCTGTTTACAGCCAAGCTTAAGAGAACTCTAACTGTATTTAGTTTAGCTACAGGAGCAAATGTCTCATTATAATCAATTCCATAAGTTTGAGTAAAACCCTTGGCCACCAACCTTGCTTTATACCTCTGTATACTGCCATCAGAGTTGTATTTTATGGAGAACACCCATTTGCATCCGACTGGTTTCTTGCCTTGCGAAAGATCTGTAATGGTCCAAGTATCATTCTTTTCAAGTGCTTCAATCTCCTCTTTAACAGCCCTTCTCCACTTAAAATCTTTTAGAGCATCTTCAATAGTGTTAGGTATCTGTTCTTTATCTAAGCAAGCTATAAAAGCCTTAAATGATGGCATTAGATTACCATAAGCAACATGCAAGTGTTTTGTACATTGTCTTACCCCTTTCCTTTTAGCAATAGGCAAATAATCAAATTCAAGTAAATGCGAGGGAATCTCGGCTAGAACATTACCTCCATCATTTTCATTGGCAACTGAATCCAAGTCCAATTCTCGGCAAGTGTCGGATTGCAAAACAGTCTCTGGAATAGTTTTCTGTTTTCTGGTATAAACTTTCAATCGCTTAGGAGGCTGAAGGGTTTGTGAGGAAGGTTTGGGTGAATTCTGAGGAGTAATAACAATAGGTGAAGGATGGGAAGCTGTAGGTGTAATAATAGGTGAAGAAGTAGAAGGGTTTAAAAGAGTATAAGGTTCAAATAACAAAGGATTATTAGTAGGTAATAACTCTGAAGATAAAGAAGGATAAACCTGATTGGTAGGAGGCTGAAAAACATCACAATTCTCCCCCTGATTTATAGCCGCAGGGAAATAAGGTTCCTGTTCAAAAATGGTGAGATCCAAGGAAGTAAAAAATTTCTGAGAATGAGGATGATAACATTTGTAGCCCTTCTTAAGTGAAGAATGCTCGACCAAGACACACTTCAAGGATCTGGGGTCAAGTTTTGACCTAGAGGGAACATAATCTTTCACAAACACAGTGCAACCAAAAACTTTGAAAGGGAGAATAAAGGACAGAGGTTTAAAATTGGGGTAACTCTCCAAAAAAAAATAGCTCTAGGTGTTCTGTATTGCAAAACCTTACTGGGCATTCGATTAATGAGATAGGTTGTAGTTAACAAAGCCTCACCCCACAAATACTTAGGAATATTACTAGTGAACATCAAAGACCTAGTTACCTCCAAAAAATACCTATTTTTCCTTTCTGCAACCCCATTTTGTTGTGGTGTATCCACACAAGTGCTAAGTTGAACAATCCCTTTTTTTGTTAAAAAATTCCCCCAAGGACTTGGTAAAATATTCACTCCCATTATCAGATTTGAAGATCTGAATTTTACTTCCAAATTGGGTTTCAACCATATTGTAAAATTTCTCAAAAACAGAGGCTACTTCAGATTTATTCCTTAACAAATATGCCCAAGTTCTACTATGATCATCAATAAAAGTGACAAACCACCTACTACCAGTTACATTCTTCACTCGAGAAGGACCCCAAACATCACTATGAATTAATAAAAAAGGTTGGGAAGGTTTGTAGGAAGATGGTAAATAGGATGCTTTTGTCTGTTTAGCGAGAGGACATATATGGCATTTAAAAGAACTTGGTTTTCTATTAACAAATAATTCAGGGAATAATTTAGCAAAATAATAAAAATTAGGATGCCCTAACCTAAAATGCCATAACATTATATTATCAATTTGCCCTAAAGAAGTCAAAGAGCAAGAAGTATTTGGTAGGGTAGATGGTTGATTTTCGAGGACATAGAGACCATTTTGCAAGCTACCAGTGCCAAGCATCTTCCTCGAATTCATTGCTTGCAAAAAACAACCAGATTCAGTAAATTGTAATGAACACTTCAAATTCTTGGAGAGTTTACTAACAGAGAGGAGATTGCAGGCGAGATTAGGCACAAACAAAACATCTTCAAGCAACAAATTATTGTTAATGAGGACTGAGCCACTTCTTTTGATAGGAGAGAAAGAGCCATCGACTGTTTTAATAGAACTTGTAGAAGATGAATCTGAAAAACTAAGGAATAATTCCCTGTTACCAGTCACGTGATCAGATGCTCCAGAGTCGATGATCCATGCTGATGCACCTTTGGTAGAAAAAAGTGCAGTAGGAGAACAAGTATTTTGTATGCTTGTATCCTCCACGAGGGCTAAATCTGCTTCACAGATTACTGTCGAACCTGAAATTTCTAGAAAAAACTCCAATCCAGCAGTCTGCTCTGCTATGGACAGCATCTCAAAGGTTGTCGAAGGGGATCCCATTAAGAATTCTAACTAGGATCGATGTTAGACTGATACCATGTAGAAAAGCAATGTTCTAGCTTTAGGAAAAACTAATTAACGCATAAAAATAAAGCAGAATTTAAGTTTTTGCAGAAAAAAAGAAGAAAACAAAATTGATATTTTGTTATTGAATGTTTTCGAAAAATTACATCCCTTTACAGTGAATTTATAGACTCGAGTATTGGACTTTAGTTACAATTAGGAGTCTTAAGTACACGAGACATCTAACTCTATCTTTTAGGAAGTAAACTTTAATTTAAACTACTATTTACATGAGGACTCTAACTCTTTCTTTAAACTTTAATTTAAACTACTATTTTCATAAGGACTCTAACTCTATCGGATAATCTAACAATAACAATATGAAAGAAAGGATAATAATAATAATAATAATAATAATAATAATAATAATAAAAGATAGGAAATGAGCCACATACGCATAAGAAAAGATAAAATTAACGAGTCTGCTTACATTAATTTGTTCAGATCCACAGCTACTCTTATCATCTTGCACAGCTTCGGTAGCTTTCATGATACAAGATTTATTGGCATACTTCTCCAAAATTTGACCATCAAGTGGAAATTCCTTGTAACATCCACCTATCAAACTTCCCTTATTTTTAGGAAATCCACTGGCAAATGAAAACCTAGTTGACTTCCTTTTTCTTGGCAGGTGCAATCTTTCTTGATGAGAAGCCTCTCATGCTTTATTTCAGCATCCATAGGGTTATAGTTCGACACCAACCCAAGATAAGAAGCAACCTCAGCCACTGAGCCAAATGTTTTCCCATCAAGAGCACAATAAACTGCATATATATCACAGCCACCCATTGAATGTTTTAGATCCACGTGCCAACCTTCCTCCAAGACCCCATGTCTTTCTGAAACAAATTCTCTAAGAGCCTGCAATAATACATCACTCGGATTCAGAGTTGGTAATCTAATAGCTGTATTATTACTATTCCTCGGCATCCTTAGTGGAGAGTCCAAATCTAAGTCATCAAAACTTCTATCTCTAATTCGCATATGATGCACTATATCTTCAAAACCCATTTTAACTGCATGTGTCACAATCCTAGGAGCTTTTTGAGAACCAAATCCACTACCCGCATACAAGGAATTAATATGTGTCAAGGGGGCACCTAACCCATTGCCAACAAAAGAATTGTCACCAGGAATGTGCTGTCTGGAACCAAGACAGATGTTAACCAGTGATCATACATAAAAACTTAAAATTCTATAGATCTTTAAAATTTAATTAAAAAAATAAAGTTATACAAAGAAGATGAACCAAAGAGAAAAAATCATTGATAACATAAACGAATAGACCTACTCGCTAGCAAATAAATAGTAGGCGACATGCCATTGAGTACACAACTTTCATAGTACAAGAAGCATGTATTAAAGAAGAAAAGTACAAATCTAATTCCCCACAAATCCAAGTTAACAAAAACTGATGTTGGAAATAGTTCATCATCCATTTAGAGTCTTCTTCAATCTATTAAGGAGAACTAGTACACGTGACTCCCATGCGTGACTCCCTAAATAGCAAAGTAGCATAATAACACTTCGGCATGGAATCATTGTCTATGAATCAAGAAACATTCTACTAGATAAGAAAGGCATGTTAAGGAAGTTAGCAAAGCAGTACAGCACTTGTTGAATAAATAGGTTAAAGACTATTGACCAGCAACATCAAAGAAAGAGAATATAAATGCAGTACAGTGCTGAAGTTGGCAGCACTAGAGCACCTCAGGAATAAACTGATAAAAAACAATTGGGACACAATTTCAAAGAAAAAAAACTAATTGCAATAGAATGTTGTGATTAGCTTGGGTTAAACATTCTAATTTGTATATGCAAATTCATGAGCAAGAAGAAGGATTTGGATGAAAGAGAAGATACTATCTTTTGGTAGCACTTTCTAAGTTCCAACCGTGTGAACTAAAACTGCATGAGAAAGTCATGGCATCGACTAACATGGCAACTCCAACATAGTCACTACCCTAAAGCTACAGCAATATGGCAGGAATGATACATCTTTGCATAATCAAAACCAACTGGAAAGAGTGCAGCATAACTCTTCACATGCCAAAGCAGCACCTTACAATTGTAAGGAAAACAATATTTAAACAAGGAACACAAAAATGATAGGACAACATGCAAACAATCCCAAACAATCCCAGCTCCTAATTAAATACATTCCAACTGAAGGTCAACATGCAATTCATTTCAACTAACCCTCATCACAGTCAATCACTTTGCTCTTATTTGCTTTTCAAAATGCCTAACAAACTAATCCCAGCTCCAAATTAAACACATTTCAACTCGTTAAGCTAAAGAACACTGGAAATAAATCGAGCAATACAATATCCAACATCCCAAGAACCACATTTCAAATTTATTCAACTCTGAAGCCATAACTACACACTTAACACTAATGCAGGCTAAAAGGACTTACTATGAGTCAATTAAAAACTAAAAAAAGAAGAAGCAAACTCACGTTCCTAATATTAAGCTTTAAGTTTTACCTCGTTAACTCCTGCATCTCCTCACCCTCCCCATCACCATCACTCGGCGGGGAAGCATTGATATCAAGAATACGTTTTTTGGCCTTAAACCCAAGCGGCCACCGCTTACTCCTTACTCCACGGCCAACGCACATTCCACAAACCCACTCCTCCCCCGGGGAAAACATCCTGGAAACCCCGGAGCATCCAAGATGAAACCCTCGCTCACAGCCGTCACAAACAACCACTCTTCCTCCTCCTCCAGCCATCGCCGCCGACAAGCCACACGCACCGCACTGCTCCCCCTCGTTACCTACGGGAACACCGGCGGCCTCACCTAGAGCCGGGTTGGGATTCTCGTGGTTAGCCCGAACTATGGAGAAGGAATCGGGTTCGGCGGAGTAGGGTAGGGTTTCGGTAAAAGAAGAAGAAGGGATCTCGTTTAGATCAATGCCGAGAGGCGAACGAGTCTCGGGGTTCGAATCGGTGAGTTCCATTTTGGGGTCTTTAGTTTTATCCGAGTCGTGGTTTTTTGAAGAACAAAAATGGGTTTTGTTAAGGAAGAAGAGGTGCGGTTGTCTCCCAAAAAGCATTAAGCTACCCAAGTCAAATAGTTTGAGTTTAGTTATATCTTTTTTGCTAAACTACGTAATTAGTCTCTAAAATTTTAGTCCATTTACATTTTGATCATTCAACTATAAAAATGACATCTTTTTATAAAAGAAATGAAAATTTTAGACATTATGTTGTAAGTTGAAAAAAATACATTTAAATAATATTTAAATTCTTTAATGTTATAATATATGAAATATATTAATTTCAATTAAGATAAAAATAAAAATATTGATAAATAATGTTTTAACAGTTGTACATGTACATGAAAATATTAAAATTAAAATAATTTTTATCTAAAAAATAGACAAAAATAAAATATATATATATATATATATATATAATTTTTGTAAGAGCCAATTCTTGTTTGGGCCCAAACTAATGCCCAAAACCCAATAACCAGTTAACATGACCCGGTAACCTAAGATCCGACCTGGATTCCAAACATAAACCTAATCCTAACCCTAACCCAACCCTAACAGCCACCCCTGCCATTATTTGTCACCACCGTCACCTCCATTAGCCGTCGCCGCCATCGCCTTCATTAGACACCGTTCTCTGTTCTGGCCGTCCAAAATCCCCAAATCAGTTCTAAATTTAAACTCTAAATCCCTAAATTAAAACCATAAAATAAAATAACCTAACATATCAACCTAACCTAGCCCTCTCTGACTTGACCAAACACCATAACCTAAGCTATACCCCTACCTTCACCAAAAATCCCCCAAATTTGACTGCCACAGATCTGCTACAATAAAAAATAGGGGTTAGTGTGTTGGATTTGGTTATAAGAACTAAATCAAAAATTGTAAAAAGAGGGATTAGTTCGAAAAAAAAAGAAATCTGTGAGAGGTTCTTTAGTTCGAAAAATAGAAAAATGAGATTTAGATATGAAAATCGGGGGATCGGATAAAAAAAATAGAGAGAGTTTTAGGGTTTTTCGATTGTAAAAAGAAAAGAGGGGAAATTTTTGTACAAAAATCCGAAATCAATACAAGGAAGGAGGGTAAAAAAAATTTCTTCTTTTCCTTTGAAATCAAAACTATTCTGTTTTTTATTTTATTTCGAACAAAAAATAACAAAAAAAGAGGGGAAATATCAGAGGGCTTACCTGTCGCTGTTGCTCCGTCGTCGCGAGGCTAACGCCGATGAACGGTGCTCGAAATTGAAGAGAGCGGTGATGTCGGGTTACAGTTGAGAGAGTTAAGGGGAGATGAAATAAAATTTAGGGTTTTGATATCTATTTTGAATACAAAAAAATAACCTATTCAATATGTTTTAAGCCTACACATAAAACGACGTCGTATAGGCTCTGGCCCGCGTGGTGATCCGACCTGATAGGAGGATCCGCGTTTTTTTCTTAAGGGTCTAATTACACAAGTGGTCCCCCAACTGTTTCCCTCATTATTTTCTGTCCACGAGATAATTACAGTTTCGGTCCCTATTCTTTATTTCTGCACCTTTTTCATCTTTTTTACTTTTATTTTCGCACATTTGTTTTATTATTTACTCAATTTAGTCACATATTTCATATTTATTTAATTTTCAGCACTCTTATTTATTGTTATTTATATCTTTTCCCATGCATTTTATATTTTGTTCATTTTAGTCCTTCTTTTATATTATGTCATGCCATGTAATTTAATTCTAATGCACTTTAGTCCTTGATGTTTAGCTTTTTGTTGTTTTAGTTTAAATCATGCATCATCCTTATTATTATTATTATTATTATTATTATTATTATTATTATTGATGTATTATATATTAATATTACATATATAAGATATAAGTGTATATATAGATATTTTTTTTCTATGGTTTATATTTTCATGTATAATAAATTTTTATATATTTTATATAATACGTACATAAGCCTTTATGTATATTTGTAAAAAATAAAGTACAATATATTTTTATTACCACATGTACAAAAGTAATTATAAATACTCATTTTTGTAAAATGTACATATAAACAACTAACTTAATACATATATATAGATATATTTTAATAAATAATAAGTATATGTTTTACTATAAATATCATATTTTAAGTGTATACATAAAATGAAAAAATAAACACTTGTTTTCGTAAATATATGTATATATATAATTATTAACTTTAAATATATATAGTTTTTTATAAACATAATTATTAAATATGTTTTATCGTAAGTAATATATTTTTAAGTATATATATATTTATACTACATTATAAATTGCATCATAATAACTAGATAAGTAAAGATTAAGGTAATATTCTTTTATTTAGGGAGTTCGAGAATTAGTGTTCCGGGCGTAAAGGGATGCGACCATCTCGATATCCCTAAATAAAAGGATATCTTCACCATTTTAGGATACAATATTTAAGGGAATTTTCTTTTATTTAGAAAATCGAGAAATCATTTCCCGGGCGTAAAGGGAAGTGAATTTCTCGGTTATTCTAAATAACGGAATGTTTCTTTGAATATTTAGAACATTTTCATGCATTTAAGAATCGTATTTTAAATTTTATTCGAATTCGAAATTTCCAACACTAAGACTTTAAATATTCGGCTAGGTACCAATTTTTGGGCGGTGTGGGGGTGCTCATCCTTCCCCATCCGTTACTGACTCCCAGACCCTAAATTTTTATCTCTAGTTTTATCGGTGTCCGGTCTACCATTTTTAAATAATCGGTGGCGACTCCACATTTTAATCGGGCGGGCGTTTTCCAAATAAATTAAATAATCAAAAAGAAATTTTAAAACCCGAAAAAAGTGAGCGCATGACGGATTTGGGTGATTACAATTTTTAAACCAATAAATAATTTATTAATCATATAATTATTTTTTGTCAAAAATATAAATTTATAAATTATAAAATAAACATTTTTTAACAAATCTTAAATCTATTCCTAATCTTACCTAGAGGGAAGGGAAATGGAGACTCTAGGAGAAGGAAAGAGAGTGCTCCTAGTGGGTCTCGAACCCATAACCTACGGGAATATGACCAGCTTGACCAAAAAAACCAAATGTGCTTGCTCTGTAAAATAAACATATCACGTATAGCAAATGGAGGTTAAAATTATAATTTGACTCAAAAAGTATTTTTCCAAACGCAAAAAGCTAGAAATTTTTGCTTTACGTTTAGATTAAAAAGTATTTTCCGAACGGGTGAGTTTAGAACGGGTAACACACTACTAACACTATACACTCTAAATTTTTTAATAACCTTTAAATAAATATTAAAATTTCATGGAATCATTTTACGATTATATTATCCCGTAATAAGAATTTAAAACAGCAAACCGAAGGAAAAAGAAAGCAATGGAATTACTTCATCGGCAGATTTGAGATTCTTGCTTGGATCAATACCAATCTACATCTCATTTTATCCAAAGACAATCTTCTTTTTTCTAATCTTTAATCCGTCTATTTTTCAATTTCGTTAAAATTGTTCGTTTGAAAATTTTATAAAAAGTTAATCATAGGCTCCTCTCTATCGGAACAATAGGGCCGTTATGCTCATTACTAAACTTGTTGAAGAGATGAAATATAACCAAGATATATCTTTTTGATTAGAGGTTGAATCGATCATCAAAAGAAGAATTAGTGCAAAAATTAAGATACATTTCGAGAAAACAAAACTTCCGTCGGAGAGAAACAAATGAAAAGTTTTCGAAAATTTTGTACATGTCAGATCATGAATTTGTAACTACATTCAATCTTTAAAAAAGTCCCAATTATTTCGAACTTTCTATTTTTAGAATGAAATATTTACAAAATCTCCATAAATAGGATCAAATATTGTTTCATGATATTTACATGAGATTCCTCTTTCTTATTCTTAATAAGTGTTCGATGTTTAAAAACTTCTAAACCTAACTGGTAATTAATCTATTACATTTTTCATACAAAAGACGTGAAATTTCATGTAACAGATTATTAAAAAGACAAATTTCAAAATTGCACGTCTAACTTGGACTTCTCAATTGCACTTATCAACTGCCTTACACCATTCGTATATTATAACGTTGAACAACTCATAACTTTGTATGTATATTCACCCAACATAGTCCTAGAGTATTAAAAGTTGTTATTATAGTTTTAAAATCTGATAATTTTAATATTTATTTAAAAGTTATTAGAATTTTTTTTTGGAAGGGTGAATGCGTTTTATTAAATAGAACGAAAAACGTTCAAAACGACATAAACATAGACATGAGCCTCGTTAAAAACCTCCCTAAACTTAGGTTCAGGAAAAAGAGTGCACCATGCCAATGTCCATTCCTTGTACAGAAAACATGAAGCAGAAACACAAAGCTAGGGAGAGCCCAGTATCAAACAACCCTCCTTCTACACAGCAGATTACATCAACCGCCCCTTGACAAGTACAACACAAGAAACAGCAACTAATAGCATCACCATAACTTCAACTCAATAATACTGCATCTGCCACTCATTGCTTAACCCACCTGAGATCAAAATGGCGATCCAAGAATGCATGGACCAGAATCATCCAAACGAGATCAGTTAAACCATACCTGTAACACACAACAGACCATGGTCTCTTTCAATGCCCTTTTGAGCGAGGTGATGGGCTTTACAGTTCTGTTCTCTAAAAGCAAAACAAAAATTCCAATCGAACAGTAGGCGAAAAGAATTGCAGCTCTCAACTATATTAGTGAAGCAAGCATGGGAGTGCCTAGGATTTTCAATCCATTTCACAGCTAGAAAACCATCAGTTTCAATAAAAAGCTTATAATTGTTGAACCAACAAGAAGATAAAAAAACCTGACAAGCTTTCCAAATCGCAACTAATTCGGCACCAGTGGGGTCCGACTGGCCAATAGACTCGGAGAAACGAATAAGAATATTATCGTTATAATCTCGGAGGATCCCTCCAACACCAGCAGCGTCGACGTTAAACTTGAGACATCCGACCTTAGGAGCACTCCAAGAGCCCGACATGGGCCTGCGAGAAGGCTTTTGCCTCAATGAAACCACTGCAGGACACATAAGAAAGTCATAAACAGATGCAAAGAATTCCGGCCAATTACTCTTACACCAGCATCCAATCCTCAATAAAGCCAATTCAATTAAACTTTCCCCGTCGCAATGTTTGTTGTTAAAAATGATCTCATTCCGATGTAGCCAGATGGTCCTAATTATACCACAGAAAGCAACACGCCATAAAGGTCTCATAGAAGGCTTGATCGGCAAATTTTCCTAAGCCAAGAGTAATAACTTCAAAGACTGAGGGACCACAAAATGAACATTCCAGGCATAGCACCAGGCTTGCCAAACCCTCCATGATACTTTGCAATGGCAGAGAAGATGATCAGGTGTTTTGGGATCCTTAGAGCACAGTACACAAGAAAGGTCTGAAGAAACTATCCCACGCTTGAGAAGCTCAACTCGAGTAGGGACTCTTCCTTAGACCGCCCTCCAAAAGGAAAGAATCCACTTTAGGAGGAACAAGATTAGACCAGACTCATTTCCACATTTTATCATAAGTAGCTCCCTCGACCGAGACAAATTCACAAAGAGACTTAGGACGATAATGGCCGGAAGATGACCCGGACCATCTAATGCAGTCCTTACTTTCCGAGCTTCTAAACGTAGTATTGAGGGCTCTCAAAAAACTCCACCATATTTCAATTTCCCAATCAAACAGTCTCCTATGCAAGGGGATGTTCCATTCCCAAGTCCCATTCGATTTGAGACCATACTCAACAACCTTTCCTACCTTACTAGAAGACAGAGCATAAATGCGAGGATATCTACTCTAAGGAGGACTATTCCCTATCTAAATGACGTCCCAAAAATTGATAGATCTACCATACCCAAAATAAAATGTAGGTTCTTTGTGAAACAGTCATCGGCATCGGATAAAGGCAGTGATATACACTTCTACACCTAAGAAACGTTCTTACCATTAGAAGGTTTAGGCAGCAGACACTCTAAATCTGAACCGAGTTTTGTACCAATCACTCTCCTCCAGAGACTGTTAGGTTCGTTTCCATACCTCCAAACCCACTTTTTTAGCAAAGAACGGTTGCGAAGCTTGAAATCAAAGAACCCAAGCCCACCATATTCTTTAGGCCTGCAGATATCTTGCCATTTTATCCAGTTGATAGATCGGTTCGAGGAAGCGCCCCAGATAAAGCTTGCGATCATCCTATTCAGTTTGTTTGAAACCGACATCTGAAAAAGAGATATAAAAAATAGGTAAATTTGACAATACTGATCTCAATAATGTCAATCGACCAACAAAAGACAGCAACTTCCCTTTCTATCCGTCAAGTCTGGACTGCACTTTGTCGAAAATGGGCTGCCATAGCGCTATCGAATTCTAGGTATGACCAAGAGGAAGACCACGGTAGTTAGTCAAAAAGGAATCAGTGCCACATTTTATCGAATCTGCCCAGCCACCCAAAGTGCTATTTTCAATGTTGATTCCAAACATTTTAGTCTTTTTCATGTTTAAAAGCCCAAGACAACTTCAAAGACTCTGAGCACTCTTTTTGTATTATGAACATTTTCTTCATTCGCCTTACGAAATAACACAAGGTCGTCCACAAATTAAAGGTGCAACACACAGAAACCATTTGCTCTAATGGTTACTCCTTTTAGCATCTCAATATCAACAGCTCTTCGAATTAGAACACTTAGAGCTTCTCCAATCAGATTGAAAAGCAAAGGAGAGAGGGGGCACCCTTGACGTAATCCCCCTTTTAATGTTAAACCTGCTAAACGGAACACCATTGATTAGAACCAATATTGAGGCTGTTGAAATACAAATGTACCCAGCGACGCCACTTGTGGCCAAAACCCATCATCTGTAACACCACATCCAGGAAATCCCAGTCCACTGTATCTAAGCTCTTTTAAAGTCTGCTTTGAAGAGTATAGCTTTGTGATTATTGAATCTCAGGAAGTCAATTACTTCATTTGCGATTAGGACACAGTCTGTTAACTGTTTACCAGCAGTAAAAGCGAATTAAGACTCGCTATGTAACTGTCACATTTGGCCTCAAACTCAAACCCAAAACCATAAAATTTTTTAAAATGGATCAACCCAACGAGTAATTCGCAAAAATATTTAAAATCAACGATTAAAATAAATAAATAAGAATAAATAAAATATTACAAAAGAGCTCCAATTTAAATTTAAAACATTTGAATAAACAATTTAAATAATTCAATTTCAAATAATAAATATAAACTCTAATATGTAAGGTCCTATGAACACATAGCCCACTAAACTCAAATATCATACTTTAAAGATCACCAAGTGCTAGAGTCTCGATCTGATAGTGCTCCTCGATCCCACGATCCAACGCGCAACCTATGCACGAAAACAACAAATTCCGAGCACTGAGCTTACAAAGCTCACTAGTACACATCTACTCTACTATACTTCATGCTAATCATATACGTAAGCATGCAAGCTAGTACGAGTAATAAGAAAAGATAAATAAACATGTGGCGCAACCATAATCGCCTAAACACATATCAGGCATATATGCAACATCACAAATATCACAAGCACATCACTAAAACAACCCAAGAGTGAGGCCCAATGTCACCTGACACTGGGAAATCCACTCATGCTCGGAATCTCATATCGAGTGGTATACTCAGAATCTCACATCGAGCGGGGCTCGAAATATCATATCGAGCAAATATCATCACCCAGAATCTCACATCGGATGACCTTCATCTTATTACTCGGAATCTCACATCGAGTGGCCTTCATCTTATTACTCGGAATCTCACATCGAGTGACCTTCTTGTGTTGCAACACTCACTCACTGGGTATTCAGATCACACCAAACAAAGACTCGTAACCAACCAAGTGCCCACACATGGCACAACTACATACGATCCATCCAGGACCCCTAGGGTTACTATTACAAGCAATCACCCAAGTTTTACCAAGTTAATTTATTATGGAGAAGCGTGTAATTTATCTCATTCGTTGTCTCAAGTAATCCATATTATTCCATTTATCAGAGTATAATTCAATTATTAACATTCACACAATTTCTCGAATCATGATGTTTACTATTCTTTAATCGATCCCTAAAGCTTATGAAAGTCGTTTAAGTGTGTGACTAACACATTTAAGTCATTAATATTAATTATCGGCTTTTTTCCTATTAAATCAATTATTTATCGGTATTATCTCTTAACTGTCATTTTAGCTGAACCTATCCACTTATTCAAGCTAGCATACAAGGCATCATCATTTATCAATCAATCAATCAATCATCAGATAATCGCATGAGTATTCAAACAATCTCTAAAGCTCATAATATACTCGAACATTCTCAAAATACGATCTCTAAGCCCAAAACAAACTCGAACATTCTCAAACTCATTAAATATCTCAATAACTGCCAAGCCTCGTAATACCACTACCGACGCATGCTTATTACTCATCTCTTATTTTGTAACCACTAACATACAAAGACAATTACAGTTATAATGCTCATGAAGCATTTCGGAGCTCGAAGTGTACTAACCTTAAGTTGATTTCGCTAAAATCCTCATCCAAACGTCTCAAACAATCCACTTGATCTAATGTCCAAACTCGAATAATCCTCGCATATCAACAAATACGAAAGTACTTAAATTTTATGCATCTCTTATACCAAGAGAAAGGTCAAACACGTAAAAATAGCTTATCGAGTTCAAATTTGGAAAAACGGATTGCACTATTAGATCCGAAATGTCGAGAAAACCTAAGGTAGGGCTTTCGAGAAAAAGTTAATGCTGGTCAACAGTTAACGATGGCTGACGGCAGTCAACGACGGCTGACAGCGGCAGTCAATGTCAGCGGCAGTGATTGGTGATGACAGTACGATAGTGGTCGGTGGTGGCGCAATGGCTCAGCTTGGCGCGGTTCAGGGGCTGAGTCAGCTCAGCCTGACTCGGTCGAGTTAGGCCGAGTCCACTTGGGTGACTCGGTCCCCTGAAGTAGGGCCACCCCCACGCGCAGCAGTGGTGCGTGAGAGCGACTTTGATGGCCAGTCAACGTCGGTGAACTACTATCTTAACTTTCTCGGCTGTTTTGAGCACGATGGTGGCCTCAGTTTTTCGATTTGAGTACTCTAACCCCTTAAATTGAACAACCCAAAACTTTTTCTCTTTCACCTTTTCTGACGATAGCTTTGATAGTGGTGTTGTTGGCATCGGCAAACTCATCTCGATGAGATAAACACAATGGCGGTGGTGGTGTCGCGATTGGACGGCTGGATCTCCATAGATCGGAGTTTAAAATTTTCACTCCAAACTTTTCTCTCTCTCCCACCATTCTCATCTTTTTCCTTTTCTCTCTCCTCCATCATCTCTTCCTTTCTTTTCAACCACCCACCTATTTAAAATTCAAACTATTTTCTTTTTTATTTTCTTTTTCTCCTCTTTTTTACTTTACCAAAGAATTAATAAAACCCACCATCTTTTACCATAAAGCCCAAATCTAATTTCTTGATTGGGCTCTCAACTTAAGGCCTAATACTTGGGTCAAGACATGATTCGCTAACCCGAAATTCGATTTGCTACAATTCTCCCCTCCTTAAAAGAAATTTCGTTATCAAAATTTGCATCCATAACCGTGAAAATACTAAACCCATTACAACTCTTGAACGTCCTCAAGATTTCTCGTTGTGCTACTCTGATATCTCACAACACTTATCAACACGACCATTGCCTTCTAATGGTACAAACAAAACCTCAACCGATTCTTTTTCATAGAAGGATTCCATCCTCGCTCGGTACATTATAGATGACAAGCCAAAACTCAATGGTGCCTTGAAAAAAATGTCACACAGATACTTCATCAATGAAACTTAAATTACACTGTAGAACCTAAGAGATTGTTGCACACATATTTTCCTACAACAATACACGATAAAAAAGAACAATATGTTAAACAGCCGTTGCATCCAAAATGAAACAACTCTTATCGTGGCAACTCACTTCACCTAGGTAAACACGAGGCTTGACTCGTTTGATGCTCGGTTCATATATTTGAAAATTGAGTTACCTCTATGGAGAATCACCAAGCTTATATGGATATGACTCTTATTGCGTTTCATGGAGAATGACGTGGTCACTCTCTTGGTGATAATAGTATGGGTGATAACGATGAAGATGATGGAGGCACTCCTTAGGCAATTTCATTTCATATCATATCATATCATATTAGGATTTGAGTTTTATGCACCTTTATTCTTTATTTGAATTCCTATGACTTTATGCTATTTGGTTTCTGATTTTATGTTGTTAAGTTTGATTTTTTATTATGTTGCTTGAATTTATGCTTTAAATTTATAATATCTATGTTGTTTAATTATGCTTGGAGTTCTTTCTTGTCTTTATATTTGCCCTATTGATTTTGATCTAACAAAGAAGGGGATAAGTACGAGCTAAATCTTTCAAAAAAAAATTCAAACTTAAATAGCCTTAAAGAAAGGGGAGTGTTATTCAGAAAGACTTAAAAATTTATTTTGGGTTTTGTTATATCAAAAAATGGAGAGTGTAAAATTAATATTTGATTTTGATATAATAAGGAATTTTAAGAAACAATTTTTAAAATAAGATAATTTTTTAAGTACCCCAAAGTCTCACAAACTAACATGATTTCAAACTTAAAATATTTTCTAGGACAAATCCTAAAACCGCAAATATTTTTGAAGTGTTTTCATACTCTAAATAACCGAAATTGCCCAGGTATCAATACCCATTAGGCCGTATCGTTACGGTGTTTCGACACTGGAATATGAATTTTTACTTGATGGCTATCGAGTACCGATACGAGTTTAGTTGTATCAGTACGCAATTTTGATACGCTAGTATATGTTTTGATACGCCATTCAACCTGGGAAATAACGGCTATATGAGTATCGATACGGCTTCATGCGTATCAATAAGAGGTGTTTAGATTTTCCAAATATTTTGCATTTAATATTCGATCGTTGCCTTGTCAGTTTATTGGAATCATATCTTTAAAAATTAGTTATAGTGTACCGATACCCTTATAGGCGTATCAATATGCGTTTTGCTACATGAGTAATCATGGTTCCAATGAGTACGAACCGTACCGGTTTGCCTTTGTAAAATTAACTACTCATACCGATACGCCCTCCAGTGTATCGATACCCCTTTGTAAAAAACTATTTCTTCTTTTAGCAGGTACCGATATGGCACCCCGTGTACCGATACACACTATTTCCAGATTGCATTTATTGCGGGAAAAATGAAGTCTAACGGCTCTATTGATGATCTCAGCTACCCAAACGGTTGGAAATCAATGAGGGAGTATTTAAACAAGTATCCAAAGCCACCACAACAACTAATGATCAAGTCTTAAGCAATCAAGCAAATATCCAACATCTTTTGAGCTTTTAGAGTCAAATCTTTGTAACCCACTTGAGTGTTCTTTCTTGTAATCATTTTTATTCAAGTTTTGGGTTTGAGTGAACTTGTAATTGGGCAAACACATTACCTTTGGGAGGATTTTTCAGTTTGCTAAATTTTCTTCTTGTAAAAAAGAGTTTTCTCAAAGCTTTGGGTTAGAAAGCTTTAAGTGTATAAATGTTTCCTCTTAAGCCTAGAAAAAGGGAAGAAATTCTTAGTGAATTTGTAAAAATCCTTAGTGGGAAGCTAAGGCAGTGGATGTAAACCTTGTTAGAAGGTTGAACCACTATAACTCCTTGTATCTCAATCTTTTTACTTTCTAGTTTGATTCCACAACTTTTTAATTGCCAATTCACCATCTCTTGGCGACTTTCACCATTGGTTGATCATCCCAACATAAACCTTGCAAAATGGCTATTTGGTAAGTTATTCATCTTCAAAAGATTCAATATTTATAATTTCCCATATTTTTTAAGGAGAATGAATCAAAATATGGCTTTTAAACGAATAGAAATCGACTGCCCTTTTTGTGTCCCTATATATGTCCAACACTAAAAACTTGAGTTTAAGGTTTAATATTATAGTTTAGGGCTAGTATTTAGGTTTAGAGTTTATGGAGTAAGGATTAGTTTTTAGGGTGTAGGACTTAGAATTTAAGGTTAAAGAATATGGTTTAGGTTTTCAGTGTTGGGACATACATAGAGATCCAAAAATGAGCAAATGATCTTTGCTAGCTTGTAAATAGGCCAAGACAAGGCACTCTTATAGAGCAAGATGTTGGATTAAAATCCACAATCGTGGGCACATATGTAAAATGTATGATGTTATTATAAAGTATGACACAAAATCAAGTGACCAATTATGTTAAGCGTGTCATAGGTATTAAAATGTCATGAAAATAAAAGTGTAGATACCGTAAGATATATTTATAATTCAATGAGGGGCAGAGTTATAAATATTTAATAGTTGATTTAATAATCAACTCTATAAAGAGGTAGTGGTCCCCAAGAAATAGGTTAACTTGTTATTCTCTCCTTCCCCGTCAGAGAGTTTTACATCAAGAGAAAACCTATCTTCTTGGAAGATCAATACCAATAATTCAGGTTTTCAAAATCAAGATTCAAGGATTCCAACATATCAAATATATTCAGATACGCTTCCGCATTCGGTTTATTGTTTTTTGATGATTTGGCATGATAGATCCTGAGTTTAGATTTTATAGTATCTATTATGGCTTGGTTCTAACAAGTGACATCAGTGTCTGGTTATATCGAATCGTTAAGAACCGATTATTTATTTTTCTTAATTGTTTCACCGCCGCATCACTTTCGATTTTTTATGGAATTTTGGATTCAATTTTCTTAAATATATTTTGTTTTTTTTGTGGCAATGGTGGCTTTAAAGTCTTGTTTAGGGTTCAATTATACGATTATTTTTTGGATTTTAGCATGACAGAGACAATTTTCTCTCACGCATGAATTGTGGATTGATTTTAATGTGTTTACCCTTATTTGCGATATTAGTTTTTGCTTTGGACGTTTCTATGCAAATTCAAGGTAATTACGTTTGAAGGTATAATTATATGCCTATCATGACAGTTTAGAAATTCAAACAATTTTGCTTCTGTGATATTTCTTTATTTTAGGTTATTAAGATTTTCAGATTACGATTTATGTCTAATAAATTATGGTTGAGTTTTCTTGAATCATGTTTAGTTTTGTACAAAATATCTTGCTTAAATTTGTTTGACATTATGTTTAATTATGTCGTTAATGTTATCTACGGAATATACATATTTGAATTTGGTATTGATGTATATTCGTTTCGGTTCGATTAAAATTTTAATTCTAATCATTGTGTTATTATTGATATTATTAAAACTTTGTGTGATCATCGTATGAACTATTCATTTATATGACACTTCTATTTTCTTGGACTTTTAGTTAAAGATTGATTATTTTGAATTCAAGTTTTGATATGAAAGTTTAGGTTTGAATGCATTTAGTTTAATAATATATAAATCTTGCTTTAAGTTTATATCTAAAATTTTAATAAATGCATATTTAAGGAATTTTTGAAGAACAGTCAAAGATTTCGGTTCTTTGAATTCTGATAGCCCCATTCAGACAACTTTATTTCGGGTTATTTCAGAAACTTAAGTGTTATCAGAAATTTTAGTTTTGACTGTTACAAAATTTTAAATTTGAATATCGGTATATTTATATTATATATTTTGCGATAAATTAATTGAAACATTAAGTCACCAAAGTGACCTCTATTGTAGAAATTATTTTATTTTAATATATAGAAGTTTTTGTGCATGTAAGTCGGATTATGTTAGTATTAACCAGCCCAAAGGAAGGTTAATAATTAACATTATTACATGTGCAACTGTGGTAATAAACATATGATAATTATTCAATTTTATATGTGAGCAATAAATCGGACCAAAGGAAGATTTCTGTTTGACCTATTCTTATTATCAATGTTTGATTACTGTACCAAGATATCACTTGCAAGTTAGTGTTTTATCCAAAGATGAAATATTAATGGAGTGTCTGATATCTTGATATGAGGTTTACCTTTATTTAAATTTATTATTATTTTGGTTATCTTTTAATTTGATTAAAAGATAAAATTAAGAAAAATATTTTTAAACAATTAAATTCATATTTTGGCTCCGAATGTCTAATATTTTAATAGATTAATTGAAACATAATGTCACCAAAGTGACCGCTTTTGTGTAGATTAGTTTATTTAAAATATTAAGATAATTATGAGTTTTTGTAATTCAAGCGTTTATTAATTGGCTCAAAGGAAAGTTAATATTTGGCAGAATTACAACGACAACTGTGGCGATAAATGTGTGACAATTCTAAGGTATTTTATGTAAGCAATACGTTAGTCCAAAGATTAATCTATTGTTTGACATAGTTTATTGCCAATGTTTGATTGCTACAACAAGAGTACAACTTACAGTTAATATTAATGTCCAAAGACTTGATATTAATGTTGTGCATGGTATCTTGAGGGGAACTAGCCATTATTTTGAATTTATTTGTTTACTTATGAATATTTATGTGAGCTTAGTTTTATTTTATTTACTTATTTTTGTTCTATATTTAGGTGATTTATCTTTGTTGTCACAATATCTGTTAAATACATTCTATACTCATGTTTAGTGAAATTAGTTTCAAGGAATAGAAAAGACACTTACATATAGTATTTGGTTGTATGAACATAGACTTTGCACTAAGGGAAGAATAACTTGCACCTCTCACTGCGGTAAGCACCCATAAAAGGGATTTTGAGAGGTGAGATTGTTCAAATTGCACGAGTCTAATGATTATAATGAATAACATTCTATAAGTCTTTAGGAGTAAAAAAATCTAAAGCTTGACGAAATTAAGAAATGTTTTACCCAAAACATTAAGGTTACGATGACATCACTTATGCATTCTTTGGTGTCTATAAAGTATAAGGGTTAAGGAAATGTGAGGGAGTACATTATGACAATGTTTAATATTGCTTCAAAATTTAAGGCACATAAGATCGAACTTTCTAACAATTGTTTGTTCTTATGGTTTTGGCACTGCTTCCTATATTGTTTAACCAATACAAGTTACAATTGTCAAACGGAGAAATAAACTCTATTTGGGCGCATTTCTCATTGTATTCAAGAGGAAGAAAGGTTGAAGCATTATAAGTGTAAAATAATCATTTGGTCAATGTTTATTTAGTTAGTGTCTTAAAGAATAAGAGCAATAAAAAATATTAGAATAAAGTTCCGAAGGTCCAACTCAAAAGAAATAACAATAAGTTACAAATGGTTGATTTCTTTTGTAACAAGTTAGGACACATGTGAAGTAATTAACCTTCAAAAGTGAGCAACTACTTCAATTATTGTGAGTGATCCATGTGCTATAAATTTTACGATCCCACAATTAATATTATTTTAAAGAGAGATTTATAACTTTATTAGGATGTTGAGTTTGGAGAGAGACACAAGGTTAGATGTATTGCTATTAAGGAGGAATTGGATTGTAATTTAATTCCTACTATCACTTTTGGCGATGTTTAGATTTTCACACCTATCATTAATCAAGAAGTGAATCAAGTACCTCAGCAAAACAATGTTGAACAACTCCCATTCAAGATAAGGTAATTGTTCCAGAAGAACAAACTCAACACCCTTAAAAACAAGTGTCTTTAAAGAGATCCACGAGATAAAGGAGAAATACTATTCTAGATTATTATATTGTATTTCTTCAAGAAAATAAGGATAACAATGGAATGATAGAAAGTGAATCAATTATTTTTTATCAGACCATAAATGTTCTAACTCTCAAAAGTGGATTGATGTCATTCAAGAAGAGTATAATTTTATGCAAGACAATAAAGTTTAGGAACTTGTCTCATTACCTTAAGGTGCAAACCAATTGGTTGTAAATTGATATTTAAAACCAATAGGGATGGAAATGGTAATGTGGATAAGTATAAAGCACATCATGTATCTAAAGGATATACTCTAAAAGAAGATGTTGATTTTGTCGAGACTTTCTCTCAAGTTTCATTGAAAGACTCTTTCAAGATAATCATAACGATTGTTGCTTATTTTAATCTTGAGCTACATAAGATGGATGTTAAGCTTGTGTTTTTCAATGGTGACATTGAAGAAACAAATTATATGCATTCATATTGTTTATCTCATTTGGTTTATCTCATTTGGTTTTGAGATAAATTATAAATTAACGAAATTATAAATTTCATATTGTTTATCTCATTTGGTTTTGAGATAAATTTGCTTCACAATTGTACATACTACAATTCAGTGGGAGTAAACCAAGTGATACTCATATTGCGAAAGAAGACAAGTTTAGTCTTACTTAATGCCCTAAAAGTAACATTGAAATTTAAAAAAAATACAAAAGATTCCATGTGCATAATCTATTGATAATTTAATTTATGCTCAAGTATGTATGCGTTCGGATATTGCATACATTGTTAGAATGTTAGATAGATATTTAAGCAATTCGAGTTTGAACCATTGGATAGCATCCAATAGGGTTATGAGATATGTTTAGAGAACAAAAAATTACATGCTCACATATCGGAGTTCTGGTAAGTTAGAGATCATCAAGTTTACAGACTTCGATTCTATTAGAATATTGATGCAAAAGAATTTTGTCACATGGGCTGCTAATTATAGATTGAATAGAAAGACCACTTCGGTTATTTTGTGACACTAAATATGCATTCATTTATTCTATAAACAATAGGAACACTTCAAATTTGAAGCATATAAATATTATGTTCCTAGTTGTTAAAGAAAATTTGGATTGGTTGTGTGTCTATAGAGCATGCTGGTACAAACTCCAGAATTGCACGCTTATTAAGAAATTATCACCCTATGTCTTTCATGAGCACACTACTCATGTGGGTGTAATGTTATTTATGGATATTCAATTTTAGCGGGAGTTTGTAATTTTAAAAAAAATGATCATTTGGTCTAGGCATAATTTCGGTTACTTCAGTTTAAAGTTATTTTAAGATTATTTTCTGCAGAAATAAAGTTTTTTTGGGTTTATGCACACTCTAAATTCAGTAAAGTTTGATCTCACTAAGGTTTAAGAGGACCAATTGGAAATAGACTTGTTCAGTTCACATTTCATGTAATTTTCCACGCTACGCATACATGATTGATCTATATCATTTGACTATATTTGTATATGTGACCATTGATGGGTCTAGTCATGAATGATATGGCAAAGGCTGCTTTGATCCTATATGGATATAGTTGATGGATGAGATTGTTATAGAATACCTATTATATAATAGCAAAGTTTTTAGCTCATAAGGTTGTACATTTATCAGGAAACATATGTTGCCCAAGGGGAGATTGTTGGATTAAAATCCGCAATTGTAGGAAAATATGTAAAATGTATGATGCTATTATAAAGTATGACACAAAATCAAGTGACCAATTATGTTAGGTGTGTCATAGGTATTAAAGTGTCATGGAAATAAAAGTGTAGATACCATAAGATATATTTATAATTCAATAAGGGGCAGAGTTATAAATATTTAATAGTTGATTTAATAATCAACTATATAAAGAGGTAATAGTACCCAAGAAATAGGTTAACTTGTTCTTCTCTCCTTCCCCGTCAGAGAGTTTTACGTCAGGAGAAAACCTATTTTCTTGGAAGATCAATACCAAAGATTCAGGTTTTCAAGATCAAGATTCAAGGATTCCAACATATCAAATATATTCAGGTACGCTTCCGTATTCAATTTATCGTGTTTGATGATTTGGCATGATAGATCCTTGGTTTAGATTTTATATCTATTATGGTTTGGTTCTAACACAAGAGGCTTAGATCGCCATCGGCATTGCTCGAGGCCTTCAATTTCTACATATATGTTTTGAAAGCTACATAGTTCATTATGATATCAAGGTCAGTCAAAATAATTTTTATTATCACTTTTTTTTAAGTTTGAACCATGTCTAAGAGGGCTTAAAGACATTTGTAGGACCCCAAAGTCTATATTTCCCAAACTAGCACCATTACAATAAACTCGCTGCACATGCAGGGCGAGTTGCAAAACAATATTATTTTTTATTCAAACTCATTGTAGCATCCCGACGAGTTCCAATTTTTTTTAAATATCCATTTTAAATCTTAATTAGGTGATTAACCTAATCCTAATTCAAACTCGCCGTAGGAACATGCCGAGTTTTAAGTGGGTTAACAACAGCCGTGACTAAGCAACAAAAATCGTAAGTTAAAAAATATGATCGTTGGTCAACGAATAGAATACGAAACTCGCCTAACGGTCATATTTTTCAAGTTATGATTTTTGTTGTTTAGTATAAATATGAAGTTTGGTGTAGAGTGTTGAACACCTAAATACTCTTCAACCTCTTTAGTTTGAGCAAAGCAAGTAAGATTGTTAAGCCGTGTGATATTCGTATCGCCCCTGAAAAAGCAACCACGCAAAATTTTTTTGAAGATGCAAGGTAATGGTTTTTTTTAGTTTTTAGATTATGGTGTTTGTGAGTCTTTTTTGGTAAAAATATTTGTTATTCGACTGTGTTGTTATGGTTTAAGGTTTTTTGGCGCATAATTTTTGGAAAAATGCCTTTATTAAGACGTGAAGAATTGCACATCACGAATAACATGGAATTATTGGTAATAATTGTTTATTTTTTATGAATTTTAATTTGTTGTTTGTAAATGATAACTTAGTAATTGAATTTAAAATTTGTGTTTGTAGACGAAGGCACACTATTTCAGCCCCGGTTGCTATGGAGCAATCCACCAAGCACTGAAATCTGTGGATTTCTGGAGACAGTTAGATTTACTTACGCGGCAAAGATTTGTGACTTCAAAATCATGCCACAGTTGATTAATGGATTGGTGGAGCATTCGAGACCGGAGACGCACACCTTCCACATGCCGTACGGGGAGTGCACAATCACCCTCTTAGATGTTTCTATACATCTTGGTGTTCCAATTTTGGGCATTCCAGTCATTGCACGCAACAAGTTTATTCCTGAATATTACTGTGTGCAGTATTTGGGGAAGGCACCAAAGGCTTATGATATAAATGGAAAACAAATGAGGATGACATGGCTCAAGAATGCATTTCAAATATATTGAAATTCCACAGCGAAAAAAGTTGCAAATGCTAATCGGGCGTATACATTACGCCTTCTCGGTAGGATGCTAATGCTGGACAAATCAACTTCCCATATGCACACGCAGTATCTCCCGTTCTTGGATACTTTGTTCAAAGCAAGAAGTTACAATTAGGGATATGTAATATTAGCTTTCCTCTACTGCAAGTTGTGCAAGGCATTGACCCAGACAGTCATCAACGACAGATTCGTGTACACTGATATTGGTAGATGTGTGGTACATGCTTCCATTCCTGACACCAATTTGCAATGCTCTTTATGAATTCCTACTCGCTTCAAGGTAATAATTTTTATTCCCATAATTATTTTAAATGTTGTTTAGGGAAACCATGATGTATCTATGTTTTTGTATTATGCAGATGGGCCCAAAAATTCAAAAAGAAGACTTTCCAGACCAATTTAATCCTTGAAGTTAGAACGAAGATTGACCTTTATTGCCAAGATCAGGTAATGCAAATTTCTAATTTGGTTTTCGTTGGTAGTTGCAAAACTATATTAATTTACATTTGAATGATTTTCTCTAATGGATGAATTATTACAGTTCCAATAGACGATATATTTGGATAATGATTGTTGAGCAATAATTTTGAACCATGCATACGAAGATGCTAAAAATTGGTGTTCTGTAACGTCGTTGCTACATTTTGCGATTGTTGAAATGTTTTATGGCAATTAGGTCTTTAGGCAGTTCGAATACCACCAGACAATGCTGGAGGATCCGCTCAACATGGATAAAACATAATGAGAGGATGAACGTGGTAAGAGTAAAGCAGATTGGCTTACCAAACATTCGTCATACATAACATTATGGCATGGAAGGTCAAACATGTTGCCTCCTCATGTTCCCATTCGAGCAGATAATTTTGATTTCTCAATTTCTGAGTGCCATCAGTGGTTTGACGTAAATAGCAAATCGTACTTGACGACCCATGTACAACGAGATACTTTTCTTGTTTTGTTTCAAGCCTAGGAAGCATCGAGTGAGTCATCATTAGGTGCGGGGTCATCAAGAGGCAGATTTAGGGGGAGAAAAGGTAGAGGTCGATCTGGAGGTAGAGGTAGACATGACAGAAGAGAGGCTAAATCAGAACCTGGACCTGAACCTAAACCTATATTGCCAACGTTTGATGTCAGCACTTTCCACCATCATATGGGTCCCCGAGTGGGGATCAAGCTCTACAAATTACACAAGGGTCATAAAATTTACAGGTTCCATAAGAAATATGCGTGTAGAGAGGTGCAGTTAATATTTAAGCCGGTCATGGACAAGGATCTGCAGCACAAGTGCAAGGTTCTACAGGTAATTATGAATGTGTTTATGTACTTAAGTTTGTGGTCATACAAGCTCAAAATCATGATATGCAACATCATGATGTGGAGTACATGACATCGTTAATGTCGACAACGTTTATACCAGGTTTTATATTCTCAGGCGGTGTTAGGGGAGCTATTCGAGTATGTTTAGTGAACCGCGTCGTATAATTCCAGATCATGAAGATGACATAGACGAGGAGGAGAATATGGATGTTAGTAGAAGAAGTGTCGATGGTGATGACGATGATGATGAACAAACCTTGATCTATCCTCGAGTTTGACATATGCAACATTTCTTGACCAGACATACTCGGGACACTGCCAAAGCCTAAGGCCCAAGAGAAGAAGAAGACCAAGAAGAGAAAGATAGATAAATTTAATTTTTTTATAGTAGTTGTTGTTAGGTTTGAAAAAGTATTATATTTTATACCCTTTTTACTTAGATTATTGTTTAGACTTAGGCCTATTTAGTTGTATTTGTAGTTATTTATGCATAAATTCATAGTCCTTCTGGTTATTGGATTTGGCCTTGCATTTAGCTATTTTTGTGGAGAAATCACTACTTTTTTGCTTTTTTTTGTGCAGGTGCGAATTACCAAGATGATTGCCGAGCAGTTGCTAGGGCAAGTCGGAGATAAAAGCAAATTTTTCAAGATTCATCCTTATCCTGATTTATCTCATTTTAAATAGTCTTAAATAGAGTGATGAGCAAATAAGGATAAGAATTAAAGCTTGAATTATTTCTTTATATTTAGATAAGGGAATAAATCTTGAATTATTTACATACCTTTTGATAAGGAAACAAAACCTAAAGTATCTCCTCAAAAAGGAATAAATCACATCTCTTTAAAGAGTCATTGATCTTTCTCTTCCTATAAAAGGTGAATCACATATTGAAAGAGGGGAGTCAATTTGGGAGAGTGAGATCGGATCTAGAGAGGATTTACGCGTAGCCATTAACGTAAATTGGAAAAGTTTATCTTCTCCATTTCTTTTATCTTGTATCATGAAATCCACCCATGGCATGGATTTATTCATTGTACTTTCCTTTCAACCCAGCTATGAACTAGAATAATTTGCTTGGGTTATCGGTTTTTGTGGTGTGTAAAAGTTGAATGATTTTTTTTGGTTTTTAATTCAATAAATTTATTGTTTATCTATTCTTGGTTCTTTATTTTTTCTTCAAGAAAATTAGAAAAGAAACTTGATAGCATCAATTTATCTAGGCTCGGGAGAACTAGATTCACGAAACGAGTGGATATGGTTTCCATTTAAACAACCATTGGTGGAAACTAATTTGCCTTAGCAATAAGGATCAGATTTCAGCAGCTAAGAAAAGTACAAGGTCGATGTTGCTCACCCAAGCTTAACGCATGGATGTATCACCAAGGCTTGCACAAACATCAGTTCTTCAGTTAGGGATAACGTGAAGGCATTGAAGAATACTCTGCCGAACATTAAATGAGGAAACCCAGTTGCCACGACATTCTAATAAACCAGTTGCCACGACAGCCTACTTTCCTTAGCAATTACTAGCCACAACAATTCATTCGGCAATCGCATCACTACTCACGATAACCCAGCATAATCTCTTATATCTATTATCTCTTTCCATTTACCCTATTACTTACTTTATTTTACTTGATATTTATCACCATTTATCACTATCAATTTATTTCTTTTACAGTGCAATAGCTTAAGCAAAGTGGCCCAAACCAATCCTTATAGAGACGATACTTGATACATATCACTTTATTACTTGCGACATGTATACGTGTACCATTTGCGTAGCACTTAATTCATGCAACAAGTTTTTGGCGCCATTGCTGGGGTTGGAAATTGGTGTTAGTTGTTTTTGTTATTACATTTTTTTCTTATTATCTCTACTAAATTTTTTGTTGTTTTATCAAAAAAAAATTAGGTACGCTACAAAGTAAAGTGACATCAACATGTGGGGAAATAAAAGTCGATCTATTCGAGAGTTGATGTAGAAAGATAAGAATCAATCCACTCAAGAATTTCTTAGACCCGCCAATGATTACCTATGCCAACCGAAAAAAGCCCAAAAAGTTTATTGATAAGTGTTCAAAAGTACTATTTTTCTTACCCTTTTTACTCATATTATTGTTAGACTTAGGCTCATATTAGTTGCATAGTTAGCCATTCATGCATTAATCCATGTTTCCTTCCATTGTTGAGCTTGATTACATAACTTGGTAGTTTTTGTGGAAAAGATGCTGCTTTGGTGTGCTTTGTGTGTGTATGTGCAGGATCACTTGCCAAAGCAATGCCGAGCTAGTTGCCAGGGCAATGCATGAAGGATATGCCAAGCTAGTTGCCAGGGCAATGCATGAAGGAGAAGCCGAGCCAGTTGCCATGGCAATTGTCGACAAAGAGAAAATGCAACAGGGATGTCGAAATTAATGACTTTACAAGCCCAAGATGACATGGAGCAAGGCCCAAGCCCAAAGGAATTTGATTGCCATGCAGAGATTAAAGAAGAATTAAATTCCAAGAAGATAGGAGAAGTTCTAATAGGAATAAAATTATAATAAAGAATTATATTCTTTAAAGATAATTTAATTCCAACTCAAACTCCTCCTCAAAGAAGGACTTTGGCCTAGCCCTATAAATAGCAAGGAGATTTCGACAACTTAAGGGGAGAGCATTAGGGCAAAATTTGACAAGTCCAAGAGAGGAAGCAAGGGGAAATTTCGACAAGCATCTAGAGCAAGGGATTTTCGACAAGCTTCATCTTTTCTTCCTTGTTCGATTGGGTTCATGCTAGGGATTAATTATCTTGTGTTTCTTTGGAACCTAGCCATGAACTAAATTTACTTGGCTATGGTTATTGTGTTTTGTGGTTGTGAAAAACTATTGGTTTTTGTTTAGGTAATAAGAGTTTGCACTTTTCTATTTCAAGGTTTATTAATTCTTGGTTCTTATTATTGTTTGCGAGTGAATTGGGAGAGGATCTCGTGATTTCATCCATTTATCTAATATCGGGAGAGTTAGATTCAAGAAACGAATGAATATGATCTTTATTCAATCCAATGATGGTGAAGATTAATCCGGCTTAGGAATAAGTTAAGGATTTCAACGGCTAAGAGGAGCGCAATATTGGTTGTTGTTCACCCTTGATTCACGCAGGGATGTATTATCAAGGCATGCACAAGTAGCTAGAGTTTCGACTTAGGGATAAGAAGAAACCATTGAAGAACGCTCTGCCGAACCTTGAAGGTTGCTGCCCAGACGCCCAAGTAGTTGCCCAACTAGTCGCCCAGGCAACCATCGATTAGTTGCCAAGGCAACCCCCGTACAGCAAGTTGCCACGGCAACTGAGTTGCCCGTGCACTCTTTTACCAAGACGATCCAATCGGCTATCACACCTCAACTCACGATAACCTGGCCTATCTCTCTCATTCGATCTCATCTTTTCATTTACTTAATTGCTTTCTAGATTAGTTATTAGTTAAAACTTCTATAATCCTTTACTTGTGTTTTTACTTTTTACAGTGCAAGAGACTAGATTCTTGAAGTGGCACCAATCCCTGTGGAGACGATATCTTTTATACTATAACTTGCGACGTGTATACTTGCACATTTGCGTAGTACTTATTACGCGCAACAAGTTTTTGGCGCCGTTGCCGGGTTTTAGCAATAGCGACTTTGTTTTTATTTTCTTGCACTTTCTTTTTATTTTTCTTGTTTATAATTCAAAGGGCTAACAAACTTTGGTTTTGCATTGGTATATGACGGGCGAGACCGACTTCACAGAATATCCCTTTGATCCAGAAATCGAACGAACCTTACAAAGACTTAGACGAAGGATAAGAGAAGCAATGGCAAATCAAGACGGCAATATGAAGCAAGATGTTCGAGCAGGAGGATGAGTGATTCTTGCACGAAACAGAACTATTCGAGACTATCTTGAAGAAGATCTTGATGGACTTAACCCGGGAGTTGTCGCTTTGAAATTGAAGCCGACCACTTTGAGTTGAAACCGTAATGTTTAATATGATCAACACAAGAGGTCAATTTGGTGGCTCAAGAATCGAAGATGCGGCAACATCGAAATCTTTCCTCGAGATTTGCAACTCGTTCAAGATACACACGAGTCACCCCGGATGTCTTACGATTAAGATTATTCCCTATTCCACCGAGGGATAGGGCGAAAGCATGGTTGAATAGCATTCTGTCGGATCCATAACATCTTGGACTGATCTTTGTCGTGATTTTCTTGCTAGATTTAATCCTACAAATTTGTGATATGCTTCGTAATGACATTACTTCTTTTTGGCGGATGATGAATCCATGTACGAGGCTTGGGAGCGATATAGAGAACTTCTACACAAATGCCCCTACACGGATTCCGGTGTGGACTCAAGTAACAATGTTTTACAACGCCGTGAATACACCAACAAGGATGATGCTAGATGCCTCGGCAAGCGGCATACTCCTAGATAAGTCACGGAGAAAGCGGTGCAAATTTTAAACAGGCTGGCCAAGAATGACTATCAATTCCCATCTACTAGAAGAGGAGGAGTTAGCGTAAGCCACAATACATGAACTAGGATCATCAGATTCAATTTCGCACAATTGGCGCTTTAACCAAGATGGTCCGAACATGCAAAAACCAAACAACACACATGAAGTCAAGGTAATGGATTCTTTTTGTGAGTTATGTGGTGATAACCATAATTCTTACGAATGTATGCGAGAATCCGAATCCGGCTTCTATGTGGGGAATTACAATCGAGCAACAATGTGATGTCCAATACATACAATCCCGCTTGGAAGAAGCACCCGAATTTTTCATGGAGTAATCCCAACAATGCTCTAAGCGAACAATCAGAATGCACAAGCATTGGGATTCCAGTGAGAATATGCCACGACAATGCGGATGCCGCAAGAAGCAACAACCGACAACATCTAGTTCTTTGGAAAATTCTCTAAATGCTTTTATGATGAAAACTGAATCTTATATGGCTGAGAATAGTAATTTCATAAAAAGAAATGATGCTTTTATTAACAGGACCGAGATGAGATTGCAAAACCAAGAGGCGGCAATCAAATCATTGGAAAATCAAGTCGGACGGTTTGCTCAAAATCAATACTAGACCACAAGGAGGTTTACCTAGCGATACTGAAGTCGCGAGAGAGGCGGCCATGAGCAATGTAAGGCGATCACCACTAGAAGTGGCCAACAACTTAGAGAGGCTCAAACCCGCTCATCAAACAAAACTCCACAAAAAGATCAAGATGAACCTAGCGGTAAAGCCTCAGATGCTGAACCAGGAATTGCCGCGGCAACCGGCAATAAGCATGCCTCGGCAACCGACGATGCCTCGGTAACTTGCGATAAGCACGCCTCGACAACCCCAGTTGATAATGCCTCGGCAACTCCAGATGTCCCGGCAATGTCGTCAATTAGGTTTCAAACCAATGAAAGGATTGAAGTTATCCGACTTCCACCACCATTCCTACAAAGGTTGAAGCGACAAAAGCAAGAATACCAATTCAAGAAGTTTCTTGATATCCTAAAGCAAGTCCACATCAACTTACCACTGGTGGAAGCAATTGAACAAATGCCAAACTATGGCAAGTTTCTTAAAGACATTGTGTCCAAGAGAACAAGGCTAGGAGAGTTTGAAACAATTGCCGCAACAGAGGGATGCATGGAAATGTTACACAATCGTATGCCACCTAAGTTGAAGGATTCCGGAAGTTTCACAATACCATGTTCTATTGGAAATCACTATGTCGGGAAAGCACTATGCGACCTAGGGGCTAGCATAAACTTGATGCCTAAATCGGTTTTCCAGAAACTAGGAATCGGGAAGGCAAGACCTACTTGATTATCTTTGCTGCTAATGAAGACAGATCCTATGTGCATCCAGAGGGAAAAATCGAGGATATACTGGTAAAAGTTGATAAATTTATTTTTCCCGCTGACTTTATTGTTTTGGATTGTGAAGCAGATGAGCATGCACCCATCATTTTCGGGAGACCATTCTTAGCAACAGGGATAACCTTGATTGATGTTGAAAAAGGAGAACTCACAATGAGGGTGAATGACCAGCAGGTCAAACTAAATGTGTTCCAAACACTAAGGCATGCCGATGATCCAGAAGAATGCCAACTTCTTCATGCTACGACAGAGTTTAACTTCGATGAGGAATTTAGTTGCCTCGGCAACTACATTGCCGGCCAAGATGAACATGAGGAGTATGAAGAACCGGTCGATGAGGAACAACCAGAAGAGGCAAATTGGCT
Source organism: Hibiscus mutabilis (assembly GCA_019671005.1). NCBI lineage: Eukaryota > Viridiplantae > Streptophyta > Magnoliopsida > Malvales > Malvaceae > Hibiscus > Hibiscus mutabilis. The sequence continues at coordinate 39,660,009 of CM033738.1, forward strand.
AGTTAATCGACCAGGTACATACTTTGAACCACTGGACTACTCAGGTAAGGAAGGTAAGCTCGAAAAACCCTCAATTGAACAACCACCAATTCTTGAGTTGAAACAATTGCCAGAACAACTAAAATATGTATACTTAGGGACCGATAATACATTGCCTGTAATTATTTCTTCTAAGTTACAGCTGGCGAGAAAAGAAGCTGATCAAGATGTTGAAGCTACACAAAAAGGCAATAGGGTGGACAATTGCCGACTTGAAGGGAATCAGCCCGGCGGTGTGCATGCACAAGATCTTGTTGGAAGATGATCACAAACCTTCAATTGAGGCCCAAAGGAGACTGAATCATGCCATGAAAGGGGTTGTAATGAAAGAAATCATCAAGTGGCTTGACGCCAAAGATTATATACCCTATCTCCGATGAAATGCATTGGGTAAGTTCGGTACAATGTGTACCGAAAAAGGAAGGTATAACAGTGGTAAGCAATGAAAATAATGAACTTATCCCAACCAAGACTGTGACCGGTTGGAGGGTTTGTATGGACTATCGAAAGCTAAACAAAGCCACTAGGAAAGATCACTTCCCATTACCCTTTATTGATCAAATGCTTGACCGTCTTGTAGGTAAACCTTTTTATTGTTTTCTTGATGGTTATTTAGGTTACAATCAGATTGCCATAGCACCAGAAGATCAAGAAAAGACAACCTTCACATGCCCATACGGTACTTATGCCTTTCGAAGGATTCCGTTCGGATTGTGTAACGCCCCAGCAACCTTCCAAAGATGCATGATGGCACTCTTTTCAGACATGGTCGAAGACTTCCTTGAGATCTTCATGGATGATTTTTCGGTTTTTGGTAATGACTTCGACGGCTGCCTCGGCAATTTAGAAAGGGTGTTAGCAAGATGCGAAGAAACGAATTTAGTCTTCAATTGGGAGAAATGCCACTTTATGGTAGATGAAGGAATAGTGCTCGACCACAAGATTTCATCCAAGGGAATTGATGTTGACAAAGCCAAGGTGGACGTGATCGAGAGATTACCCCCACCAAGTTCGGTTAAAGGAATTCGAAGTTTTCTCGGACATGCAGGTTTTTACTGGAGGTTCATTCATAATTTTTCTAAAATCACTAAACCCTTGTGTAATCTGCTTGAACATGATAAAGTCTACGATTTTGATGATTCTTGCACCGAAGCATTCGAAACCCTAAAGAAAAAGCTTGCCTCGGCACCCATTGTCGTTCCACCAGATTGGACACTACCTTTTGAGCTCATGTGTGATGCAAGTGATTTCGCGGTAGGAGCTGTCCTAGGTCAACGCACAGGTAAGACCTTCCATGTGATATACTACGCTAGTAAAACTCTTAATGGTGCTCAAGTTAATTACACAACAACGGAGAAAGAGTTACTAGCTGTAGTTTTCGCATTTGACAAGTTCCGATCCTATTTAATTGGTACAAAGGTAATTGTTCGTACGGACCATTCGGCAATCAAATACTTATTTGCTAAAAAGGATGCTAAACCTCGTTTGATTCGTTGGATATTACTTTTACAAGAATTTGATATTGAAATTAAGGACAAGAAAGGAATAGAAAATCAAGTGGCCGATCACTTATCACGTTTAGAACGCAATAGGGAGGAGGACGTGGACCTAGAGATATGCGATGTATTCCCGGAAGAACAAATTCTAGTTGCCTCGGCAACCCTAGACGCCTCGGCAACCCTAGACGCCTCGGCAACTCTCGACGCCGCAGCAGCCTTTGACGCACACGCCTCGGCAATCTTGGGAGTAGTCGCCACGGTGGCACATGCCTCGGCAATACCCTAGTACGCGGATTTAGTTAATTTCCTTGTTTGTGGTATTTTACCTTATGGCATTACTCACCAAGGGAAGAAGCGGTTCCGCTATGATGCTAAGCATTACTTTTGGGACGAGCCTCTTTTGTTTAAACAATGTGCAGAACAGGTTATACGCCGATGTGTCCCTGAAGAAGAGCAACAAAATGTACTCCGGCAATGCCATTCTTCACCCTATGGAGGACATTTTGGAGGAACTCGTACCGCGGCCAAAGTCTTGCAATCCGGTTTGTATTGGCCAACATTGTACAAAGATGCCCAAGACTTTTACAAGCAATGTGATCGTTGCCAGAGGACGGGCAATATTTCTAGACGACATGAGATGCCACTCCAGAACATCATCGAGGTGGAACTGTTCGATGTATGAGGGATCGATTTTATTGGACCTTTCCCATCTTCATTCAGCAACCTCTACATTCTACTTGCCGTCGACTATGTGTCTAAATGGGTAGAGGCAGTTGCAGTTCCCAACAACGATTCCAAGACCGTGCAACGATTCCTGTAGAAAAACATATTTACACGGTTTGGGATGCCGAGAGCAATTATCAGCGACGAAGGCAAGCATTTTGACAACAAACTAATTGCCAAGATGTTGCAACGCTTCGGCATATCACACAAGATCGCCACGGCATATCACCCACAAACCAACGGGCAAGCAGAAATTTCCAACCGGGAGTTGAAGGGAATACTCGAGAAAGTTGTAAATCCCTCAAGGAAGGATTGGTCATTAAGACTAGATGACGCACTTTGGGCATATCGCACTGCATTCAAAACACCCTTAGGTATGTCCCTCTTCCGACTTGTCTATGGTAAAACATGTCATCTACCGGTGGAAATCAAGCACAAGGCGTACTGGCAATCAAGACCGTGAATATGGATTATGAAAGTGCCGGACAAAAGCGTTTGATGGATCTCAACGAGATAGAAGAATTCTGTGCACTCGCCTATAACAATGCACGAATCTACAAGGAGAAAACAAAACGATGGCACGACAAGAAACTATTGCTACGGCAATTCACGCCAGGGCAACTAGTTCTCCTATTCAATTCTCGGCTAAAACTTTTCCCGGGAAAGCTGAAATCAAGATGGTCGGGACCATTCGAAGTCGTCAAACCATTCTCCCATGGTGCTGTGATAATCAAGTCCATCTCTAACAACCATGAATTCAAAGTTAATGGACAAAGATTGAAGCACTACAATGGTGCCCATGTGGAACGCAACAAGGAAGTGGTCAACTTAGGAGATGCATGAGCATGCTCTCCTTTCAGTATTTTCTTTTTCTTTTTCTTTTTATTTTAATTTTCATTTTTATTTTTAGGAGATATTTTATTTTTTCTTCATTATCTTTAGTTTTCAGGTTTTCTTTGTTTTCTTTTTCACAACAAGACTCACAACTACTATGCTAAGGAAATTACTGCCAAGATCCTTGCCCCGACAACCAACTCTGAAGATGCCACGGCAACCAAAGCTAAAGACATCCCGGCAACAGGAAAACAACCATCGCGTTCAAGTAAGAGAATCAAGACACCGACCAAAAGGAAACTAATCATCTACGATGACGAACTCTCGGAGTAAGTCCTCATATGCATTTTTATTTTTCGTTATTTTTATGCATGCATTGAGGACAATGCCTCACTCGAGTTTGGGGGGGATTGTTATTAGTAGTTACCATGTTTAGTTACATTCATCTTAAGTATTACATTTAGGATACATAAATTGCTTGCCATGCCTTTAATTGGAACAAGAATTGCTTAGATTTGATGAATATTTGATGATGACTTTGCCAATGCACTTAATTGATAGAATTTTTATTCTAGGATAACCATGGAAAAACTTAGAATTTTACTATGATGCTAAATTTGATGAAACACTATTGTGGTTTGATTGATTTAAGGAGTTCTAGTAAACTTAGGTTGATAATTAACAAATTGGGGGATTATAATAAAAATTGGATGAATGCTAGAGGTGCCCGAAATTGGCTCTAGCATGTGCTAAAAAATTGATCACTAGAGGTGCCCAAAACTGGCTCTAGGAGGTGTTAAAAATTTTTAACTAGAGGTGCCCGAAACCGGCTCTAGCGATTAAATTAACTTAAGAAAACTAAAAACAAAACACTAGAGGTGCCCAAAACTGGCTCTAGCTAAAACATGTTAAAAAGAACCCAATAAAGTAATTTGAAAACCTATTGTTTGCATAGGATCCGAAAAATCAACTTGCACACAACTCCGCACACACTCACAAGCATTATAGTTTGATTCCGAGTAATTCCTCAGTTTTCTGAAAAATAAAAAGCCAATCATACTTTGTGCCCCGGTTCAGAGAATTGAAATCAAGTTCAAAGCTGAGTTTGTGAAAATTGAAGTCTTGGCAGGTAATTATGAGTTTGCATTGCTTGAGGACAAGAAATAGTTCGAGTTTGGGGGTGTGAAAAGTGTTCAAAAGTACTATTTTTCTTACCCTTTTTACTCATATTATTGTTAGACTTAGGCTCATATTAGTTGCATAGTTAGCAATTCATGCATTAATCCATGTTTCCTTCCATCGTTGAGCTTGATTACATAACTTGGTAGTTTTTGTGGAAAAGATGCTGCTTTGGTGTGCTTTGTGTGTGTATGTGCAGGATCACTTGCCAAAGCAATGCCGAGCTAGTTGTCAGGGCAATGCATGAAGGATATGCCGAGCTAGTTGCTAGGGCAATGCATGAAGGAGACGCCGAGCCAGTTGCCATGGCAATTGTCGACAAAGAGAAAATGCAATAGGGGTGTCGAAATTAATGACTTTACAAGCCCAAGATGACATGGAGCAAGGCCCAAGTCCAAAGGAATTTGATTGCCATGCAGAGATTAAAGAAGAATTAAATTCCAAGAAGATAGGAGAAGTTCTAATAGGAATAAAATTATAATAAAGAATTATATTCTTTAAAGATAATTTAATTCCAACTCAAACTCCTCCTCAAAGAAGGACTTTGGCCTAGCCCTATAAATAGCAAGGAGATTTCGACAACTTAAGGGGAGAGCATTAGGGCAAAATTCGACAAGTCCAAGAGAGGAAGCAAGGGGAAATTTCGACAAGCATCTAGAGCAAGGGATTTTCGACAAGCTTCATCTTTTCTTCCTTGTTCGATTGGGTTCATGCTAGGGATTAATTATCTTGTGTTTCTTTGGAACCTAGCCATGAACTAAATTTACTCGGCTATGGTTATTGTGTTTTGTGGTTGTGAGAAACTATTGGTTTTTGTTTAGGTAATAAGAGTTTGCACTTTTCTATTTCAAGGTTTATTCATTCTCGGTTCTTATTATTGTTTGCGAGTGAATTGGGAGAGGATCTCGTGATTTCATCCATTTATCTAATAACGGGAGAGTTAGATTCAAGAAACAAATGAATATGATCTTTATTCAATCCAATGATGGTGAAGATTAATCCTGCTTAGGAATAAGTTAAGGATTTCAACGGCTAAGAGGAGCGCAAGATTGGTTGTTGTTCACCCTTGATTCACGCAGGGATGTATTATCAAGGCATGCACAAGTAGCTAGAGTTTCGACTTAGGAATAAGAAGAAACCATTGAAGAACGCTCTGCCGAACCTTGAAGGTTGCTGCCCAGACGCCCAAGTAGTTGCCCAACTAGTCGCCCAGGCAACCATCGATTAGTTTCCGAGGCAACCCCGTTGTGCAAGTTGCCACGGCAACTGAGTTGCCCGTGCACTCTTTTACCAAGACGATCCAATCGGCTATCACACCTCAACTCACGATAACCTGGCCTATCTCTCTCATTCGATCTCATCTTTTCATTTGCTTAATTGCTTTCTAGATTAGTTATTAGTTAAAACTTCTATAATCCTTTACTTGTGTTTTTACTTTTTACAGTGCAAGAGACTAGATTCTTGAAGTGGCACCAATCCCTGTGGAGACGATATCTTTTATACTATAACTTGCGACGTGTATACTTGCACATTTGCGTAGCACTTATTACGCGCAACATTTATACCGTGGAAAACTCTTGCGCTTGTTTTGGAGATCATCATGTGTTTAAAAATTGCCCTTACAATCCCGGTGCATATGACTACATTGAGGAGCATAGTTAGAACCAACAATAAAATCCTTCATGGTATGATCAAAAAGCTCAATTTTTTTACCATAGCATTTTTGCCACGGCAAAAGATATGCCATAGCAATAGAGTCCTCGAGCATTCAAATTCCATGGAGGAAATGTTTTCAGCTTTCATGGCTAAACCTGATTCTCTCATCGAATTCAATCAATTATCACCACAATATGATAACTTTCAAGAGCTATCCAATTTTGTGGATCCAAGGATATCAAGGATAAATGTACTCTTGAGAGATTCGAAAGATCAATTGTAGAGATTCACATATGCCATGAATAACATGCCCTAATAATTAAGTCATAGGGATACTGCAGTCCCAAGGTAAGAGGACAAAGAGAAATGCGAAGAGAAATCTGTGATGTGTAGAGAACAACTAGAACCTCCAAACCGAGAGCATGTTGATAAGAAAGAATGCCCAACACATGATGAGCCTAAGCAACAAATTGCTACGGCAAAGATTGAGGAGCCTGAATAGAGCAATACCGCGACAACATTCAATGAGGTTGAGAAGAGTAATGCTACAACAAATTCTAAGGAATCTGATGCCCAGATTGTTACAACGTTGATGCTAAAGCAAGAATATGAAGATTGATCTTATCCACCTTTGCCACGGTAATTGCACGATAACATGCAGGATCGACAAAATAGTAATACTTTACTCATAGAATATGAGTAGGTGATGGTTGAACCTTTTGAATTCTTTAAAACATCACCTCATCCATCACAGGTATTCCTTGAGGAACCAATGTTGTTAGATGTGAAGCCATCAAAAGTAGCATATGATCGTTTGGGAGACGACACTCTTAGTGATGCACCATCATCTCTACTGATAGAGATGTTTGAAAAGCGTAAAGGAAGCATTGGTTGGATACCTGGAGATTTTCAAAAAATTGGTCATTCCCTTGACATACATAGAATTTTGGCAGATGATTGCCACAGCAATTGGCTATAGCAGCAATTGCCATGACAACAAAGGTTACATCCAAATATGATAAAAGTCGATGAGAATGAGGTAATCCAATGGTTGGGTGTTGATATAATTTTTCATATTAATATATTCATGACTTCATGAATAGTAGCAATGTGGAAGGTATGCATGGACTTTAAAGGAACAAGGAAAAAAAGATACCTCAGCAAAGGTAATACACGTGGGAGCGGTTGCAAACATAGTGCCCCAACTTTTTTTGGGCAATATTATCACCGATAGATTGTACGAATGGGCTATAAGAAGTATCAGAAATGACCATCGTCAAGCTCACTTTAAGGCACCCCTATTCTGTTCAACTTTTATTTTCTTTTATATTTATTTTAATTTTAATTTTAGTTTTTGTTTTGTTTTCTATTTTAATAAGACCAGGGTGTCGAAAGAAGCCTAGACAATCAGATTTGTCATGGGAAATGAACATGCCACGGTAACTACCTTGATCTAAGAAGAACTCTTGAGTCTACTATTGCAACAATTAGATCAATTAGAAGCGAAACAACTGTTTTGGCTCTTTGTAAGGGATCGGGATATCGCTCTAGAGCGTCATATTGAAGGTTAATCCAAATTGCAGTATACCTTTTCTAAGGTTCTCTTCCAAGTTACTTACCCCAAAAACTAAAGTTGGTAATGTTGTGCCAATTACGAGTGACATTGTCGCAGCATCCCCCATAACGTACGAAGGTAAAACCCAGCTCAGGATTCGTAATGTACTAACACTTGTCATGATTTTTTAGATCCCGAAGACACCACCTTTGTACCGTTGAAGTCCCCACCTTCGGATGCGCCATCAAAGACAACATCGAAGCATAAAACTTTACCACTAGACAAAGCTGAAGAAGGAGGGTGAGCCGGTTGAGGAGGTCAAGGAAATTGCAAAAAATGGTCATGTACCAACTCTACCACTACCAGCAAGGCGAGGCAGCAAACGCCTCCAGCAAATAGCCCGAAGAACACTACGAATTAGAGGCAGCAAACGTCTCTGATTACTTGCAACATGCATACTTGCACCATTTGTGTAGCACATAAATCACACAGTAGTTGTTATGTTGTTTTGTGTTTAATAAATTCTAAAAAAAGAAATTGATGGATAGTTTTTGGATATTTGTCTTTAAATTTTAGATAAATTTACCTTTTAATTGTAACTAATTAAATCTTAGTTTGATAAAATTAATAAGTTACGTAATTGAAATGAATTTAATACACTTGTCGTAAACAATGGTTACAAATTTCACATGCTTTTCAATATATACATCTTTACTTATTCTTTAAAGATAACTGTTGACTGACTAAGACTTGCCAAAAATTGAAGAATTAATGTAAATATGCAATTAAATAATGCCAAGTTTAGATCTTTTCGTGTGCAAGTATACACTATCAGCAAGTAATACAGTAGTAAGTTGAGTATCGTATCCATAGAGAATGTCCAGGAATTAAATGTCAAGATATTTACTTGTAAATAGGAACAAATAAGTTTGATTTGGGTTTTGAATTTTGATTAGGAAAATTGACTAAGGAAAGTAAAATGAAAATTCTGGTGGATTGACAAATAAATATATTTAGATGGATGGTTGACGTTGGCAAGAGATGCTTGGATTTACGCATGATGAAGAAATCAATCAATAATTTCCATCCTTGGTTTTAATGTCGAGTAGATTTTAAAGTTAGTATTGCCTTTGTCGATAGCAACACTCTAAGTTAATCACGATTAGCCCCTATATGTCTATAGTGATGTTTCTGAGTAATTAACCTGGCAAAGTTTTAATCTGTACTCCTAAGGGGTAGATTCACTTCCGAAGTAAGCTCATCTACTTGAACATCTTCTGTCGAAGCTTCTCACCTTAGTACATGGAAATTAATTGTTACCTCTTAAGTCTGTTAAGATATTAAGGAATAATATACATGCAATGCCAACTGTCGTATGGCAAAGAATTTAAGTAAATTAAGCACTAGCAGAATAGACAAAAATGCCAAGGCATTCAATTATTAAAACTGAAAATAGTAAGCGTTCATCGCAAAAACATCCCCAACCAACTTAAAAGAATTAGTTCATGGCTGGGGGAACCATCAACACATCATCGTTTGTAAAGATCATCACCATAATGAAATTAACAACAAGAGAAATGGACAAAGAAAGAGATTCATCGATACAACCCTTCAATGGATCCAAAGCTCTCGATCTTCATAGTTTGCCCTCTACTCTCTTTCTTCACCACGGTACAGCCTCTTTGGCTCATTGATCGACTTCCTTTATATAGCAGTCGAGGAACCCCTAAGTTGGGTTTGAATCTTAAAAGTTGGTTACGCACCAAGATAGGCATGATATCTTCTTATCCTCTTATCTTCTCTTTTGAAATTAGGGCTGACTGGGCATTTGACCAACGACTAAGTAACCAGACATCGACCTTCCTTCTTTTGCCAACCGAGTCTAGCAATCTTCATTCTACTTTTTCCATCGACACTTGACATTTCTCTTTTGCTTCTCTTTCTTTCTACCAACTGCTTCTGTCCTGCTCTGCCAAACTTGCTCTTATCCTACCACAACAAGGAAAATACCCCTTCACTGTGGCAATAGAAGCATTCCTTAACTCTTAGATGCAAATGCATGAATCTATTAACTAAATGCACAAATATGTACTCAGATTCAAGCAAAAGCATGGCAATATATACATGAAAAACAGCACTTTTGAGGAGTTAACATACCCCTAAACCTAGCTCATTGCTTGTGCTCAAGTAATGCAACTAAAAGCTATAAAAACAGTTCAATAAAGAAAAGTACCTTGGCAAAATTTTCATGATTAACAACACAAGCTAGCAAGCAGATTCTGGTCCTATTTTTGTCCTCAGATATCCTAGAGCAGTAATGCCAACAAATTAGAAAATTCAAGTGCAACAATATAACTCTAGCCTAAGGTCATAAAGTGTTCATAAAGTGCGAATATATTGCATCAAGTATTAACTCCCTTAGCAAATCTTTACTATCGAAACTCAGAAATACATTTTTTATTCTTTATTCTTACCAAGGGTTTCTTTTTGCTGACATTAAATTAGGGTACGTGTCGTGACACTGTTTGGCATGAGAAATAAGAGAGAGCAAACCACGAATCCCTATGTTAATCCAGACTACACCACTAAGCTCACCCATACACGCATACCCTAGTTTGGTTGGCTTGAGAACTAAGAGAGAGCAAACCATGAAGCCCCAAGTTACTTATTATCTCTAAGGAAGAGGATTGTTCTAAATTTTTTCTCACATTTGGTAAAACATTGTTGCCTTATTCTTTACTTTTACCCTAGAATTGTTTTTTTTTTTGCTTTTTGTTTTTATATTCTGAGTTCAATTTCAAGAATCCTAATTTTGTTTTGGGAACTAGATGCATACTATGTGTTTATGTGAGACCAAATTTTCCTAAACTAGAGATCAATTGCCAAGCAACTTGGCATTACTAATTTATTGGCTCATGCTTACTCAGGATTCTAAATTCATCATCAAACATGGCATACTAGTAAAAATTCTAACTACGCTAACAAAAAAATGTTGGCAAAATTATCAGGTTAAAAATAAGCTGAGGCCAAATTTTTTTTAATGGTTCAGTATGCATGAGTTCACCTAATTTATATGACAATAACAAAATGCAAACAAAAACATAAAGATGAATACATGAGATGGCAATAAATATAAGGCAACACACACACCCAAACCAAAGGTGTGCATTGTCCTCAATGCATGAAAACACATGTATTCAAAATGAAATGCATGATTAAAATGAAAAAAATAAAACTATGGAGTTAAATAGTTAAGGGGAAGAGGATTCCCCTTCAGATTACTCTAGACACGAGATGGGTTTTCCTTGACAAAGCTCCCTCGATTGGGTGCCATGTTCTTCTTTCTTTTCTTTGAGAAAGCAGTGGAGGCCTTCACATCATGAAGGACCTCTTTAATAATTTGCACTGGCTCAAATGCAGAAAGTGCCACAGAATGACAAAAGAAGTTGGTGCAGTAGGTGGCACATCGGTCTTGATAGGTACTTCGTCATCAGATTCTTGTGAAGTCTCAATCTTGGCATATTCAACTTGGATAAGTGATGCAGAGATAGTGGCATCAAATTGCTGGGCCAGAGTATAAATAGACTGAGGACTAGCTGACATTCCTTTGAGTGCGTAAAGATCTATAGGGAACTCTAGAAATGTTGGTTTTTAGAGTTGTTTTGGTGGTGATACCCTCAAGAGTTGATTTTAGAGTTCGGTCTCTAACACTAATACATTACCAGAGCACCAAAATTTTCTCCTCAACCTTTTTCAGCTTTTGTAGGATAAGTTCTTGTCGCTGATAAATCTGGGAAAGTAATGTCAAGACGTCAGCTGTGCAACAGGTTCTGCCTTAAGTGATTTGGCAGCAGACACCGGTTCAGTAGCCTTTCCTTTACCCTTCTCCTTCGCTTCCTTGGATATCAATTTCTGCCACAGAGCCGGAGTGATGGTCCCCTTATACTTCTGGACGTTATCAGAGTCGAGTTGTGGTACCTTATGCTGTAAGCAAATTCAAGTTTTTAGTGAAGGAAAAATAAACTACCAGAACCCTTATCAACACTTTTTAGGTTTCATCCACAATTAGACGACCTATGTTGATATTTTCCCACCATCATAGAGTGCAGCAAAGCCATTCTTTCCTTTGAAACTGTCTCGTTATGTGTGGTCAGCATAAGGTTTTCTTTCAAGAAGTGGTTCCATCCCTACGACTGTGGTTTCAATGCTAGCCGTTTCACGATTATCTTTCCCTTAGAAGAGATATTCTATTTTGTGCCCGTTTAATACAAATCTTTTAGTAGCAATTGTCTTTTGGCAATATTCATAGATTCTACAAACGCTGAATGCTCTTTTCTTGCACAATCTAAACTAAATATACCATTAACATATCCTTCAACAAATCGAACACACGTACCTAGAACAAACAGAAAAGGTGAGTCCTTGGTTGTGAGGTGGGCATAGAATTCGTGAACAATGGTGGAGTGGACTTCCCCTGGCTGTTGGAAAAATATCTCCCAATGATGTTTCTTGACTATCTCCTTCACTTCCGGCGAATAACCCAAATTGGGTTTATTATTGGACTCAAAACCTTTTTCGTAACAAAAAGTACAGGCAATATAGTTTTCTTCATACTTTTTCTTGACCATGTCATTGAAAAAGACTTAAAAAGGTGTTGATGAGGATGCCATTGCAAAAGATTAGGGAAAATAAGATGATGAACGAAAAAAATTGGTTCTGAAATTGCTTGCCATGCTAGAAAATAAAAACAAGAAGTTCTTGGTTAGGGAAATTGGGGGTTAATAAATGGATAAGGGAGACGACTTGGATGGTTTTAATTGTGAGGTTAGATGAGATAATGATGAGTATGGAAGTTATGCGTGTTTGGGGTAGTGGAATGATGATTGGTTTAGGAGTTATGAGAGTTGAGGGCGCGAAAAAAGAAAAGGTGAAAAAGAATAGGATAAAATTTCAAAGTTTGAAAAGTTAACCTAGGCGACTAGGGTTTCCTGTTTCAGTAAAAAATAACTCTCCCTTGGGCCTTATCTGAAATTAATCCATGTGTTACCACTCTTCTTGATGGTAGGCACCCAAATGCCAGCCTGTCCTGGCTTATTGCCTTGGCAAAATAACCTACGCTAACACTCACAAAAACCTTTCAAAATAGAAAAAAATTAAAATAAAAAAACCAAAATACTGAAAAGAAAATAAATAATCTAACTATTTACATTGATCATATTGTGATGGAAAAATTACTCAATCTCTGCCAAGAGAATGGCCTCCTTGTCATTCTTTTGACTTTCTTCCCAATAGTGCTTCAACCTCTAGCCATTCACTTTGAACGTTGTCCCAGTTTTCAAGTCATTGATATCTACTACTCCATGAGCATAAGGCTTGGCAACTTTAAAGGGTCCTGACCATATGGATTTGAGTTTACCTAGAAATAATTTAAGCCTTGAATTGAACAACAAAACTTTTTTCCCTACATCAAACTGTCTTGGCAAAATTCTATTGTCGTGCCATCTCTTTATTCTTTCTTTATAAAGCTTGGCATTTTCATAAGCTTGTGCTTGAAATTCTTCTAACTCATTTAGGTCTAACAAGCGTTTCTCACATGCAGCCTTCTATTCCATGTTCAACTTCTTAGTTGCCCAATAAGCTCGGTGTTCTAGCTCCACTAGCAAATGACATGACATCCCAAATACAAGCTTGTATAGAGAAGTTCCTAATGGAGTTTTGAAAGCTGTTCTATATTCCCACAAGGAATTATCTAGCCTCAAAGACCAATCCTTTCGAGTTGGGTTCACAGTGTTCTTTAAGATATTCTTGATCTCCTTGTTTGAATTTTTTCCTGGCCATTTGTTTGAGGATGGTAGGCAGTGGCAATTCTTGTTGGATTCTATACCTGTACAGAGCTTTACTAATTAACTGGCATTTAAAATGGGTATCTTCATCATGTATGATAGCTCTAGGGGCATCAAATTTGGTAAAGTTTTGCTTGTGTAAGAACTTAGCAACTGCCTTGGCATCATTTGTTGGGAGAGCAACCACTTCAACCCACTTTGAGACATAATCTACTGCCACAAGTATGTATAAATTGCGAAATGATAGGGAAAATGACCCATAAAGTTTATCCCCCACACATCAAATAGCTCTATAGGCATGATATTCTGAAGTGGCAATTGATGTCTGCTAGAAATATTTTTAGTACGCTGGCATCTGTTGTATGCCTTGGCAAAATAATGGGCGTCCTTGAATAGTGTTGGCCAGAAAATCCTAACTGCAGCACCTTAGCCTTTGTCTTTATTCCAGCAAAGTTTCCTTCATATGGAACTGTATGAGAGAGCTGAAGAATGTTTTACTGTTTATCCTCTAGAATACAACGACATATGATTTGGTCGACACATTGTTTGAACAAGAATAGCTCTTCCTAGTAATATTGTCAGATATCCCTTAGAAAATGCTTCCTGCATTACTTGATAAGTCTAGTGACATTATATTGCTAACCAAGTAGTTAACTATGTCAGCATACCATGAAATTAAAGTGGTCAAAAGCAATTGTTCATTAGGTAATTCATCTCTAATTGCAGCGGCATTGCCATCCTCATGGCGGTACTCTAAATAAGACAAATGAACAGCCATCGGGTTCTTACTTCCCTTATTATCTCGTATGTCGAGATCAAACTCTTTATTCTTTCTTTATAAAGCTTGGCATTTTCATCGGTTTGTGCTTGAAATTCTTCTTTTTCATTTAGGTCTAACAAGCGTTTCTCACCTGCAACCTTCTATTCCATGTTCAACTGCTTGGTTGCCCAATAAGCTCGGTGTTCTAGCTCCACTAGTAAATGACATGACTTCCCAAATACAAGCTTGTATGGGGAAGTTCCTAATAGAGTTTTGAAAGCTGTTCTGTATTGTAACACCCTTAACGTATACTCAAAAGTTGAATATACATTAAAGATGTTACAGAGTCATTGAAAGAAATCTTGACTTGAAGTTTTTTATATATACCAAAATTTATCTTGCAGTTTAACCCTTTCTCGGTTTTGAATTTAAAACTATATCAATCTATTGCAGCTAGTTTTGACCCTAAATTCGATTAGAAAATTCATAACTGAGTTATTGAAATAAAAATATAATTCAGGGTGAAAACTATGTACACTGCCTAGACCCTTTCTTGATTTTAAATTTTTTATGCGATCAGGGTTAAACAACAATTAACTACGTCGAAATTCATAGTTATTAATAGCAAACCATTTCCCTAAGTCCATACTTCCATGAGGATGTATAAATACATTATAAACTTGATCTTCCCAAATAATAGCTCCTCCTTGCTAGTCTATTTTCGGAGAACATACGTGTGAAATAACACACACTAAGTACGAACTTAGTGAGGCAATAATATTATTTAACAAACATAAGGTAACGTAATATTTATCATATGATATCATATCAAGTTCTCTACTTAAGAATAAGATAGTACTATCAAGGTTTTCATAGTCACTAGATTTTCATGTACATGTCATAAGTTCCTAACTTGCTCATGATTCCAATGCTCTATCGTCATAAATAAGTCATATACATGGTATGTTTCATATACATAACATAATTCACATAAGCAACATGATACACATACATGACATGATTTATATGCATAACATGATTTATATACATGACATGGATCATATATGTAACGTGATTCATATTCATGGCATGATCCATTTATGTAACATGATTCTAATATGTGGCATATTTCATTTGCATGACATGATTTTCATACGTGGCATGATTCATATATGTGTATTCTTTCATATACATGATTTTATTCATATACATAACATGAAACGTGTACACAGCATAATTCCTATGCATGACATAATTCATATACATAACATAATTTGTATACATGGCATGGTTCATATGCATAGCATATTTCTTATTTATGTGACATACTTTGTACACTTGGCATAATTCATGTACTTGGCATGATTCATATACTTGGCATAATTCATATACATGTCATGATTCATATACATGGCATGATTTGTATACTTGACATAATTCATATACATAACATGGTTCATATTCATGACATGATTTCATATACATAACATGATTCATTTACATGACATGATTCATTTACGTGACATGATTCCATTATCATTGCCCAAAGTACGCTATATGAGATTGAGGTACGCGAGTCATCTTGAAATGACACCACAGTGTCAAACGTGAACGTGAAGATGAGTACGTATTCGGTTCATCTGCTGGCACAGACTTCTTGTCCTAGCAATTAGCTGACAGTTTGATCGGTGTTTTATTCTCACATTGTTTTCTACTCTGACGAGTGATTGCTTTACATTTTTCTCTTCCATTTTGTTTAGCATCTTCTATATCACTTGTCAAATTTCCATGGGGTTTGTTACTGAGTGCATTGGCAATCTATCCTTGCTGAACCTCCAAGTTTCGCATAGATGCTGCTAAACTCTAGACAGTTGCATCATTTCGCTCTATTTACTTCATTTGAGAGTTCCCTTTGGTAGATCTCTGCCCTTGATGGAAATTATTTTTGTGCTTTCTGTGGCATCACGTTTTGATTGAAACCTTGCGGTATATTATTGTTCTGACGTTGTGCATTAAATTGGTTACTGCCTTGATTCGTCCAAGAAAAGTTTGGATGCTGTTTCTAACCTGTGTTATAGGTATTGACATGTGGGTTAAAATTACGATTGGAATTGTCAGCAAAATTTACCGACTCAGGTTTTGCTGGGCATTCATCTACATCATGATCCTCTCCACAAATTGTGCAGAATAGTTTTAGTGCTTTCAATTCTCGGGTTTCAGTAGGTTTTTGCATCGTCTTCACTATGTTAGTGAGGTTGGAAATTTGAGCATTGATAGATGACAATACATCAAGTTCCAATTTTCCAGTAACTTTTGTCTCAGTTCCCAATCTAGCAGTAGGGTATTGAAAATCATTCGTGGCAATCCTTTCAAGAATATCAAATGCCTCCATATAATTCTTGTATAGCAGTGATCCATTTGACGAAGCATCAACCATAGTCCTGACATGAGCATTGAGTCCATTATAAAAGGTCTCCATATGGGTCCAAATAGGGAATCCATGCATGGGACATCTTCTTAACATGTATTTGAAACGCTCATGGGAATCATACAAAGTCTATTCATCAGCTTGCCTAAAAGTAATGATTTTACTCCGTATCTTGGCATTAAGTTTAGGTGGCTAGAATCTCAGCAGAAACTTCTGGCATAATTTTGCCCATGAATTAACTAAACCAGGTGGCAAAGAGCTTAGCCACGTTTTTGCTCTGTCTCTTAAGGAAATTGAGAATAATTTTAACTTCATTGTTTCTTCAACTACACCAGGTTGCTAAAATAGTTGCCAAACCTCCATGAATTGCTTCAAGTATTGCCTTGGGCCTCCAGTAGGTAATCCATCAAATTGACCTACATTCAATATCGTCTGAATCGTTGCCAATTTAAGTTCAAAATTAATTTTATTTACCTTTGGACCAATCACTCATGGCATCAAATTGTCCATGTTTGGTGCCAAGTGTTCTCTAATAGGTCGTTCTTCAAGATTCTCTGCAGTGACAATAAGAACATGTGGTATCCCATCATGTACTACTGGATTTTATTGATTATTTAGATCACCATCTGCTCCACTATTTTCATTTCATTCCATTTCTTGAACTTTTCTTTTTAACCTGTGTAGGGTTCTTTCAATCTTTGGATCGTATAACAAATATTCTTTCGCAATGCGGCTCCTGGTCATACACCAAACAAAACAAAATAAGTAAAATAAACAAAAACAAGTAAAAATCAAAACAATAAATTCCGTTGCAATCCCCGGCAACGACGCCAAAAACTTGTCGACTGACTAACGCTTGGCAAATAATTAAAGAATTAATGTAAATATGCCAGGAAATAATGCCAAGTTTAGGTCTTTTGCATACAAGTATACATGATCAGCAAGTAATACAACAATAAGCTAAGTATCGTATCCACAGGGATTGTCCAAGAATTAAATGCCACGATGTTTACTTGTGAAGGGGAACAAATGAGTTTGATTTAGGTTTTGGATTTTGATTAGGAAAAATGACTAAGGGAAGTAAAATGAAAATTCAGGTGGACTGGCAAACAAATATATATTAAGATGGATGGTTGGCGTTGGCAAGAGATGCTTGGATTTACGCTTAGTGAAGACAACAATTAATAATTTCCAGCCTTGGTTTTAATGCCGAGTAAATTTTACAGTTAGTATTGCCTCTGTCAATGGCAACACTCTAAGTTAATCACGATTAACCCTTATATGTCTATAGTGATGTTTCTAAATAATTAACTTGGAAAAGTTTTAATCTTTACTCCTAAAAGGTAGATTCACTTTCGAAGTAAGCTCATCTACTTGAACATCTTCTGTCGAAGCTTCTCACCTTAGTACCTGGCAATTACTCGTTACCTCTTAAGTCTGTTAAGATATTAAGGAATAATATGCATGCAACGTCAACTGTCGTATGGAAAAGAATTTAAGGAAATTAAGCACTAGTAGAATAGACAAAAGTGCCAAGGCATTCAATTATTAAAAACTAAAAATACTAAGCGTTCATCGCAAAAACATCCCCAACCATCTTAAAAGAATTAGTTCATGGCTGGGGGAACCATCAACATATCATCGTTTGTAAAGATCACCATCATAATGAAATTAATAACAAGAGAAATAGACAAAGAATGAGATCCATCGATGCAACCCTTCAATGGATCTAGAGCTCTTGGTTTTAGCCTGGTCGAACTACAGTTTACCCTCTACCCTCTTTCTTTGCCACAGTGCAGCCTCTTTGGCTCATTGATCAACTTTCTTTATATAGGTACTCGAGGAAAACCTAGGTTGAGTTTAAATCTTGAAAGTTTGTTAACACATCAAGATAGGCACTTTATCTTCTTATCCTCTTATCCCCTCTTTTGAAATTAAGGTTGATTGGGCCTTTGACCAACGGCTAACTAACCGAATATTGGCCATCCTTCTTTTGTCAGCTAAGTCTAACAATCTTCATCCTACTTTTACCATCGACACTCGATATTTCTCTTTTTCTTCTCTCGATTTCTGCTAACTGCTCTTGTCTTGCTCTACTCTACTCTACTCTGCCAAACCCACTCTTGTCCCGCCACAATAAGGAAATTACCTATTCACCCTGGCACTAGAAGCATTCCTTAACTCATGGATGCAAATGCATTAATCTATTAACTAAATGCACAAATATGTACTCAAAGTCAAGAATATAATTTTTTAAGAGAAGTTATGATCCACCCTAAATTTGGCATCGAACAATGCATGTTTGAAGATGTATGTTCAAGAATATAATCAGATATGTATTTATATTGGAAATTTGGGTGCAACTCACCATGCATGGTTGGCGAGTAACCCTCAGTAAGCATTTTTTAATTTGTTGTCTGATTCAGTAGCCAAATTTTTTTTAAGGGGGTGATAAAATTTAATGCATTTAAATGTTTACACGACGATAACAAATAAATGTAAATATGTGTTCTTGTATTACAAAACTTAATACATTTTTATTACAAAATCGAATAATTGTACATCAGACACTTACTTCATTGGTTTCTTATACGCATGATAATGGTAATGCCAATGTGGATAGCAGTGAGGCTGTTGATATGGATATCAACATGATAAGTGGAAAAAATAATAGGGATTCTTGATATGGTTATTTCAAAAGTATCGACGTCGGACTCTAATAAACAAGCCACAAAAGAAACACCGGTTTCAGTTATTGATGGGAAATTTTCAACTTTCTCAGGGGACTTGAATTCTATTGTTCAACTAATTTCTCCCGACTCCAAACAAGAATGTTCCACGAGACAGAGGTGGCAGTGCATGCAATAGGCTGCATGCCATACATTTACGAGGCTAACACCGTCATCTGAAAGCCTTTCATGCATGAGGCCTCTAGTGTTCATTTATCCGGATGAGGTTTTTGCGGTAGATGACTTGAGTGTAAATGCTTCTCAAATATAGCTTTGCGGCGAACTACACTGTGTACTTAATGTTGTAAGGACAACTTCGTGCACGTAATTGGGGATAACAATATGAATTATGGCAGAACCATATTGGTTAAACGAACGGTCTTGCATGCGCACTTATGCATGGAATGCAGTTTAGGAGCTTTACACCATTGACAAAGGCGAGGCAATGCTGACACCTTTAGTGGTCATCTATTCGGTTGCTGCTTTTGCCAAAGGTGACTCAAGAGTAAATATTCCTAACGAAAGAGTTGTGAGGATGATTGTATAGCATAATTAATGTTAAAAAAAGAACTTCATAAAAACGAATGATACATTTTTTTAAAAAACGTAAATAAGTTGACACGTGTGGAAAAAATTGACATATAAATATCAGAAATAAAGGTGTGGTATGAAAAAGAAGATTTAATATTTGGATAATTTTTTATATAATCGAACATTAATTCTCATGGCTAATTATAGGGGAATATGCACAGTGCATGTAGCACAAGTTAGGCATGTATATATTCGTCTGAAAGCTGTATCTGTGGTAGATGCAGGAAACGAAAATGACAGGTGCAACTTGTCGTCCATGCACGGTAAGTTTCATCAAATTCGCCGTGCATGGACGGCAAGTTGCACCTATCATTTCCATTTTCCCGTATCTAACATAGATTAGATTTAAAACAAATATATTCATGCTTTTCAAGGCAAGATTCGGAGCATTTTTTAAATGCATGAACGAACGACGGACAGGTCGTCCCATAGATAAACACATGTAGGTAACGGTGGAGAAAAAATGCGGCCCAAAACATATACAAATACGGCAAAATTTTTTCCTAAGCATCGCTATGGAAGTCATCATGATAGGCTTTTCAAGGCAAGATTCATAGCGTTTTTCAAATGCGCGAACGAATGGCAGACACACTATCCTATAGATAAACACATGTACGTGTAAGCACTAATTTTTATTCAGGTATTACTATTATTATTATATTTTATTATTATTTATTATTACAAAAAATAAAAAATAAATAAATAAGGGCGAGACAAAAGGGGATGGTAACCCATGCCCCTCCCTATGCACGCCACCCATACCCTATCCCCTTGCCATCAACCACTTCCTCATCCACTCTTCACTTTCAACTCATTTACCTTTTATTATTTATTTGCCCTTCAACAAAAAATCCACACCCCGATCGACCACTCTCCAAACACCTCTTCATCTACCATTTTCGTTCATCACCCAACACACAACAAAAGAACCATCACCTTACCCACCATCAATTAAACCCAAAACAAATGAAGCAACCATTACCTTCTGCCACCACTAAGTTTCCTCTCGATCACCACCACTCATAGCTTCACCATTACTTACCCTCTTGGCTTTATTCCAACTGAGCCTTCCCCGACTCATCACCTCTACCACCGAACTATTTGTTTTGACACCCAAAAAACCCTACAAAGAACCCAAATTAACACCCATATTTAACAATAAAATCAAAAGGAATAACAAGGTAGAAGAGAGCATTTTTGCCATGGTGGTTTTCGGCGACCGAGGCCTTTGACGGTTGATCCCAACAGTAGGCAAGATCATCTCAACGATGAGAATAATATAGTTCAATTGAAACTTCATCCAATGGCGGACAAAGGAGATCCGACGCCAACAAGATTCGGATTTGGTGTAACACCCCTTCCCGGCCTGATAGGAATTCAGGTCGGAAGACATTACTGGAAAACAATATAGTGATCGGTACGGTAATTAATAATCTGTATTCAATAAAATAAGTTATTAAGCAATACAAACAGGTTCAATTAATCCAATACAAGTTGTGATTATCCATTTAAGGCCAATTTTAAACTTTTACAAGTTCTAGGGACTAATCTATAAATCCAATAAATTATAAGTCCATTTCTGAAATTAAGCTTACTACCATGAAATTCAATCATTAATCAACATGTCTATCAATTTTCATGCCAATCAGAGTTCATTTACCCATTCAATTAAACTAAACAATAGACAATGACCATTTTACAAGTTTCCAGAATTATTACCTAACTTACAGAACCCGTAGCTATAATCGGGAGGCCATATCGGTACGCCTATGCCAAGGTCATTAAGATCCTTACAATTCGGTATACTCGTATCAAAACAGCTAGTTACCGTATCGTTACGGGTTGACCCGCTTTGACCCGTTTCCATACCCTTAACAAACCGTACTGATGCATTTAAATTTCTATATTACAGTGTTGACTTTTCGTATTGATTCGCCCTTTGATGTAACGATAAGCTATGTTGACCAGTGCCCAAATATTCATACCCGTATCGATATGCCATCACCCGTATCGATACGCCCTGCACTATAATAACAGATTTGCTCTGGTTTTTATCAAATTTGACCTATCGAATGATGTCCAAATTCATGAAATTTTACCAGAAACTTATTACCAACATAATCTACTAACATGTCAAATTTCGTGATCATATGAATCCATTTATACGTTTTCACATGTTTAAGCTAAATATGCATTTTTAATTCTTTTTAGCCAAACATAAAAAGTCACTTAGGGCCTTTAAAACTTATACAAGCCACAAACAACATACACATATCAAAAAGACCAAAGTAAACTATTTTAACTACTTTGCCACCATTCTAGGAGTTTATAGGGTCGATATACTTTACTTTAAGCTTGTTGTAACTTGCCAAAACTTCCAACTAGCTCCGATCTCGATCCAATATCTTTCTTAACCTGAAATGCATGGAAGATGAATGCATTAGGCTTACATAGCCTGAGTGAGGTAATCGTAAACAATGTCAATATACAATATGCATTCAAATACATGCTTTAACAAAAATTCAATGACAATATGACTCCTTAAAATACTATAATTTGGTGCCTTAAATTTTTAATATAACATATTAAAAGTTCGTACCCCTAACATAAAATTACGTGTCTGTATCTAAATCCAATTTTTACATCAAGCAATCCAACCTCTACATCTCCCAAGTTTCCTTCAATTTCAAAAGATCTCCTACAAGGGACAAATTATATTTTATAGATGACTTGGTTGCATGGGTTCAATGCAATGGGCCATAGTATAAATTCAAGTTTTATGAATTTTTAAAAAGGATATTATAATCAATAAATATTGAGTAGGGTATATTGCACTCATAAAATTTATATTTAAATTTTAGATGTAATATTATTAAGAAGGTCACTCACAAAATTTAAACTTGGATTGGAGATCACTGGTTTTATTGTCCTAGAGGTTAAGTGTCATTACACCTTCTGATCAAGGCTCAAACATTGTCATTTACTCAATTATAAAAAATATTTTATTTAACCTATCGGCTTAGATTTATTATTCATTTAATGATAAAAATAGAAAATTGTTTATTAGTTATATAATTTTAAAATTAAATTTAAATGTAAAATAAATTGTAATATGTGTTATGTGAGGTCAAATGTTCTAAGCCCAATTCTTAGACAAACATAATACAAGTATTTTGTTTTTGGATAAGTATGTGTTGTGTATATTATCCAAGAGAGCAGAAAACTGCTACCTGAAACAAAGGAGTTTCTTTACAACGATATTACCCTAGGTTTCAATCTATACAAAGGTTGGCGTTAGCCGATGAACTATGGACAATGTTTTTGTTGTGTAATCTAATTCTAATGACATCATTATTGTAAGACATAATGCCATGAATGGTTATGGGATTCCCCCTGAAGTGCCTAGCATTTCTTTTCAACCATATGTAGTAAATAAAGGCATTCCATGCAAGTCTGAGTACAGTTGCCAACAAAGTCTTAACTTTGAGTCTAGTAGATGCCCAATTAAGCTCATTATTCCAATTCAAAATAGGGCAAAAGATGCCACAAAAACTCAATATACTCTACCATACGGTCATGGAGAAGTTGCATTCAAAGAAAATGTGGTTTCTTGACTCAGAGTTAGAGCCACATAGAAGGCAAATATTAGCCACTAGAAGACCCATCTTTTGAAGTCTGTCATATGTTGGAAGGCGATCTAGGAACGGCCATTCAGCTGACAATGGCATGCTTGGGAATGTGAAGTGGGTACCATACCACTCTATGCCAAGAGACCTTGGTTCCCTTCTCTCGTATCGTTTCCCAAATCCCTCTGGGCTTTATCGTGGATAAGTTTTGAATGGAGGAGAAAAGAGGGCTATCAGCAGGCCTTAGTTTTAGGAGCTTCTTCATAATCCAAATAAAGTCTTGCTTGATATCTATATTCCAGAATTCATCATATTTCAGAATGTGTTCTTTGATCCATGCAACCCATAAGGAGCCTTAGTTTGCGAGGATGTTTCTGATGAGAGCCAATAGACAAGCAGTGGACCAATATTCCAAGTTTTTTAGGCCTAGACCACCTTCAGATTTAAGGAAGCATATCTGGTTCCAACTCACGCGTGCACCCTTAGTAGAGTTATCTGGGCCCTTCCAAAAGAATCTGGAACAAAGTTGCTCAATTCTTCTTAACACAACCTTAGGGAGAGGTATCTGCCTGCACCAATAATTTGTGATAATATAGAGGACATATTGAATAAGATGAAGCCTTCCTCCATAGCTTAGATGTTTCTCGCACCAGGATTTTAGCTTGTCTATGATCTTTTCGATCAGGGGAGTGCAATCTTTGATGGACAGCTTCCTTGTAACGAGAGGGATGCCAAGGTAACGAACGGGTAGGTTGCCAATCCCAAATTCAGTGTGTAAAGTGATCTCATCCAAGCAGGGATGGTTTATACCTGAGGCATACAATTGTGTTAAAAGATATAAAAGGGTTAAATTCGAGAAAATTCGAATAATCAGATCGAATCGAATATTGTAGATATTTTGTTAGATGATAAGACAAGATTAATAATATCTTTTCCATTCCTTATTTTGGAAGGATTTAACATGGACCATTGGATTTAAGTTGATTTTCCATGTTAAATATGAGCCGTTAGAAGAATATTGGCAAGAGTGTAATTTTGGAAAATCACAAGGCCAAAATTGGTAACTACTAACTTATTAGTTTATTTATGACCA
Source organism: Hibiscus mutabilis (assembly GCA_019671005.1). NCBI lineage: Eukaryota > Viridiplantae > Streptophyta > Magnoliopsida > Malvales > Malvaceae > Hibiscus > Hibiscus mutabilis. The sequence continues at coordinate 39,684,564 of CM033738.1, forward strand.
TTGGATGAATATTTTGACAAGTGGTAAGCTTTGGAGCATTGGATATCAAGGGTAAAATAGTCATTTGACTATTAAGGAGATTTTTTTAATATGATTAAATAATGCCATTTGGCATGAAAATAAAGAAAAGAAAAGTTGGAATTTTGGTTCATCTTTCTTCTCCATGTACGTGAGATTCAAAGAGAAAAGGTAAGAATTTCAATTTTTGATTTTTTTTCTCCCTAAATGGCTTGGATTTAGGGTTTAGTTATGAAATGCAAAGTTGATCCTCTTTGAATTCTCTATAATTTGGTATAAAAATTTTATGGATTGCTTAAGCTATACTCATGAAGTTGAAGGATTAAAGTTTAGGATTTATGGATATAAATTTATTTGTGGTTTGATTTTGAAGGATTAAGTGTTTAATTAGCTTTTCTAAGCTTGATTCAAGCTTGATTTCAAGTGTAAAGTAAAATCCCTAATTTTGGCAAGTCAAGATTAATTTAGGGTTATTGGAATCAAGTTAAATTTGGAGTTTTTCATGAAAGAAAAATGTTGAATAATTTAATTAAGGTTCATTTGAAGTGATAGAATGGTGAAAGAATGCTAAAGATCAAATTACGAATCTGCCCAAAAAATATAGTATGTGACAGTGAGTTTGGAAATTCACCATGAATTCTACAAAAATAATTAGAAATTGATCCTTATACCATTGTATTCTTAGTTCAATCTAGTTTTGTTTAAAACAAACGGTGACTGATTTCAATTTGTATATCAAAAGATGTGAATTTTTAAGTGATGAAATGTCAGAAAACAGAATACCAGTCTGCTCTAAAATTCAGCACTGGAATTCGACTTTAAAATTCGTAATAAATCGTACAAATTGAATTTGGGCTATTAGTTAATATGGTTGAATAGCTTATCGAATCTAGTTTCTGTCAAAACAAACGGATCGAATTCTGAGTTGTAGATTATTTTATATAAAGATTTCTTTGAAGGTAGCGCAGACTGACAGATTATAAAATAAGTACCTTATTAGTGTTATTAATTTGTGCATGTAATAGATGAATGTGAAGCAATCAAGTAAACCCGAGAAATCGAAAGTTCAGTAGATAAAGCAATGACCAAGCTTGAATTTCTCTTAAGTTATTCAATTTAGTTTGGGATAAGAAGTGTCAAGGTGAGTGCAATTGCATACATATCATGACACATTGATGTTTTATACATCATTAGGATGGCTTGCGATGAGCCTACCCAAATTTTATTGTCATTATATTTATTTCATGGAGCATATGATTGACATATTTTAAATATGTCAAAAGTTGAATATAAATGCATGGATCACTAGTTATATATGATGTTATATTATGAATGTTATTTCGGGTATGAACTACCAATGTTAAATTATGTTGATATACATTGTCATGGATGAAATAAATATGGAATATATGCCCAAGTATGTCATTGAGGGATAGGGTATAGTTGGCATGCCATAGAGTCCACTAGCACGTTGCATACTCGGTTTAGCACTATAGTACATATAAAGTACACTTAGTGCATATGGTGGCCACGACCATATGTGTATTATGGTGGGCACGACCTTATGTGTATTAGCACTTTGGTGCATATTTGACTCGTGTACCCAGGGTCATCGTAGGCTTATATTTGGGCTATGGTTTATTGGTTAAAAAATAAACAGGTGAATAAACTTATGGGCTTTTGGAATAAATGGAAAGTATATAAGTAAGAAATTTATATCCGATTTATATTATGTTAATATATGATTAACATGATGGTAATACATATCTAGTGATCATGATGCATTTATGCATATACGGCATATTATGACAAATGCACAAGTATGAAAGTCTTATGACATTGGCATATAGTAAATCATTACTAATGCAATGTGAAAGTTGATGCATTGGCATATATCATGTTATATAAACGTCGTCATGAAGTCAAATAAGTTTAAATTATTGTTATTAACTTCGTTTATTGCCTCACTAAGTTTGTACTTAGCGTGTGTTGATTGTGCACACGTAGGTGGTTCGAATCATTGGACGAAGCAAATAGGTGCATCAAGTTCAAAAATTTTCATCAAGCTGCCACAGTAATGACATCCTACTTGAGGTTTTTAATTTATTTTAGTGGCATGTATAAATGGGATTAATTTGTCTATTTTAGTTCAACGTTTGATTGTTTTGAACAGTCAAATTTTTTTTAAAGTAAAGGAGCTCCGATTTTGTGTATTAGTTGATATAAATATTTTCAAAGGTTTTTAATTTATAGAAGTTTTGAATAAAAATCATGTTATTGTTCTATGACATCTCTGAATCATATTCAGTAATCGAATATGAAAATGAGGTGTTACATTTATTGGTATCAGAGCTTCAGGTTTAGCCGTTCTGGATCCAAACCGAGCTTGTTATCAGTCAGTAAGTGTATACATGTCACTAGGATTTCATTATTACTGTATTGATGCTTGAGTGACTTGATGCAACTGCTTATTGAATTGATAGTATAAAGTTATAGATGTCCAAAGTTGAGAGATCGCGTTGAGTGCTACCAAATGGAGTAATAATGAGTGCTCAAACACGATACATGGCTAGCGTGATAAGGAAATACGGGGAAGAAGGGTGCACTGGCGTTATAATTAGGCAAAACTGACAAAGAAAAGTTTTGGGTTTTGGGTTTATAGTTTCTAGTTTACAATTTAGGGTTTAAGGTTTAGTGTTTAGGGTTTTAGGTTTTGGATTTCAGGTTTTTTATTTTTTAAATTGACTAAGATTGGTATTTGATCCAATTATTTTTAAAAAATAAAAATTATAATATATAAAAAATAATTTAATTGAAATTTATCTTAAATAATTTATAATTATATGTTGAGTCCTTGAGATTTTTAATCTTTATTAATCAATTTAATATTGTTCAGCGAGTGGTGTTCGTCGAGCGTGGTAGACTCATCCTAATGGATTAATCTCTATTTTGATCATTAAATGGATAGATAGAGATGATAAAATAACCTGTCTTGTCGAGTCTAGACCTAAAAGTGGCGAATATTTTATTATAAAAAATTAGGTTCATGTTGAGTAGGGGCAGGTTCGGGTTTAGGGTAAAAATTTTTCGACTTGACCCGACATATTTATATATATTTTTACATATTATATTTAATATTTTTATTAATTTTTTTAGGACGGTTTAGGGTTTTTGTTAAAATTTCAGGGTCGATTCGGAATCAAATTATGCTTTTATTATGTCGAGTTGATGATAAAATACATGAAATTTGAGTTGAATCGGGGTCGAGTTGAAAGTTTAAAATTTTGAGTCGGGGTCGAGACGACAAAAAACCTATCCCAACCCGTTGTCAGCCCTACGAATAGATAGGAAACACTCATTGATAGGCTCAAAGACATTTTTAGGACCATTAGGTCCTATTTTTACCAAAGTAGGACCCTAAAAGTCTATATTTCCCGGACTAGCACCATTACAGTGAACTCGTCGCACATGCACGACGAGTTTCAAAACAATATTATATTTTTATTCAAACTCGCCGTATCATACCGGCAAGTTCCATTTTTTTAAAAAAATATCGATTTAAATCTTAATTAGGTGATTAACCTAATCCTAATCTAAACTCGTTGTAGGAGCACGACGAGTTTCAAGTGGGTTAACGGCCGTCACGTAACACCGTGACACAGTTTGGGCAAATATAAAACTCGTTGTGGTTGTACGGAGAGTTTGGTTTAAAAATAATATAATTCAAAATAAATATAAAAAATGTAAATTTGTTCAATTTTTGTTTGATTTAGACAATTTTGAATTTTGTTTGATTTAGGTCAGTAAATTATTTATATGTATGTTAATTTTAGTCAATGTTGTTATAATAAATAGATAAATTTTATCTCCTACCTTAACGAGCCAGAAAACATAATTGAGGATGATGTCTGCCGAAAAAGGTTTCATAGAATTAAAGCATAAAGTAAGGTAGAATGTCTCGTAACACACACTTAAAACATCAGACGAATAACCAATGCATAAACATGAAACTACAATGATTTCAGTAGTGGAAGGTTAATCGAATTCTGGCTCAGTGTCATCGTAGTCAGTAGAGACGTCTGAAGTTAAGTTCTTCAATCCATTGTTGTTTATCTTGTTTGTGCTTGTACATAAAAAGCTGCAACGTATCAGCAGTTGCATTAACATCTGGCAAAAACGGAGCTTGTGTAGTGGTCGTTGTGACTGCGAACGAACCAGCTTCTCTACGTGCAGACGAACTAACTTTTTCCGGTATGGACCTCATGGAACTTAACATATAAGCGGATGTATTTGGCTCCTACAAAATTGAGTTGATCAAACATCTTGCGTATGTTGCTTTCCTTGGTAAGCCTTAGAGTGTAATATAGTTCAGCGGCCGTCGGTGTTAGGATTACATTCAAAATAAGAAATTTTCTTGTCTAAACTTTTACTAATCTCGGTTGATATCAAATGAAATAAAGCGTAGAGTGACATATTGTTATTGATTGTTGAGTCAAAATAAGTACCATAAAAATAAAATATTGCGAAAAACTCAACCATAAGGGGAATAAAGTGTTGAATCTACTAATGAAATAGACAGAGTTAAAATGTGTCTTTTATAGTAACAGAAATCACTTAAAACTCACCAAGCATGAAAGCCTAGTTTCAAAATTCTTCAATTTTATTGAAAAACAATTAAAATCTCATGCGTAAATTAATAAATACAACAGAGTTATTAAATACAATGCAATTAAATTTTAAAATATTAACTAAAGTATTTATAGTAAGTGTACATGAAAAAACAATGTAGAGCGGAGCTATTAAACACAATGTCATCATTACACTTATTTCAGTGTCGTTGCAATTTGACGTTGGATTATTTCAGTTATCCGTGTTTGTAAATACACCACTTTGTCATGCTTGGTGAACCCATAAATTCCAAATCAATCAATACCATGGATTTTGAGAAGTTACATAAAGTTCTCCTTACAACATTAAGTTTCGCAATACCTTTGAGAAAAAAGAATAGCGATACGTCATGGTGTAAGGAAAACTTTGTGTAACTTGTTTGAATCCATAGTGCGTACAATATTCTTGGTTCGTTTGGAATTGACAAAAATAACAAGCTTATCTGTTCAGAATAACGTAGTTCCAAAAAAATTCACATCGTGGGTTTGACACTAATAGAGCATAGGTAAAAAATTAGTATTTATAGGTAACTTTGACAAAATTTTCACCTACAAAATATGCAGAGGGGATGACATGATAAGTGGAACTCGTCGTCCATATACGGCGAGTTAGGTTTGAACTCGCCGTACATGAACGACGAGTTCAACTTATCATATTATCCCCTCTGCATATTTTGCAGGCTAAAGATTCATCAAATTTCCTGACAGACAAAATATGCATTGTTCATACTGCAATGCTACATGACGTTTGTAAGTTGGTTTACATGCAAAGCAAGTTTAGAGGCGAAAGCCCTACTATAAATAGCTTGTTAATATGATGCTCGTTTCTACAACACAAAAATAAAAATAAAAATTGAATTTTTTTGTCTCATAATGCATTCAATCAAAATAGTGGTCGTCTCATGTGTTGGTGAAGCTTAGTTTGAATCATGAAGTTTTCCTTACAACATTAAGTGCACACAGAGCATATTATGGTGTTAAGGCCTAAAATGTATTACGTGTAGCACCGAAATTATAAGACTGATATTCTCTGTTGGTCAACTAAAGAGGATTGGAGCCAACTGAATCTCTCCAGATTCTGAGGCAGATGAAAAGGAGGTGCATTGCTCATAATGGGGCTGGCTGAAGTCATATTGTCAGCCCCAATTGTACGTTGATTTACATCACTCTCGCAAGTGATGAAGGGTCGGACAACTTTGCTGTATGAGATATGTAATGGAAGTTCTTCTTACAACATTATTGTTCCGTGAAATCGCATTGTGAGAAGTATGTTTCAATCATTTGTAATTGTTTTGTAATATAAAACCGCATATTTACATTTATTTGTAACTGTGTAAACTTTTAAATGTATTAAATTTTATCATCCCCTTAAAAAAATTGGCGACTGAATTGGACACCAAATTAAAAAATGCTTAAGGAAGGTCACTAGCCAACCATACATGGCGAGTTACACCTAAATTTCCAACTATAAATACCTATCCGATTATGTTCTTGAACACACATATTCAAACATGTATTGTTCGATGCCGGATTTAGGGTGGATCATAAATTCTCTTAAAAGAGTCATCATTTTATCGATAATTTCCACCAACGAAGCTCTCCTTACAACATTAGGTATGTTTAGTAAGTCTTAACGTACCGATTTTGAAGTAAGCCTCAACATGGTCTTCTTATCGGGATAAAGCATTGCACAGTTTCACATATATGCAACTGATCATGGTCAATGGCTCTATGATTATTTCATACAACACCCCTATACGTCTATAATGAAAATGAAGATATTGCATGTGATATTCCATGTTGACCGCCCTCGTTCTACCATAAACAATCCAGCACAGATCAATGAAGTGGGCATGCACTTGTAAATCATTGATTTAATCAAGTTTCAACGTATTATCGTAGGAAATATAATTCTAACCATTTTGTACTATGGTGGATGGTTACATTTATTCAATTTCATATGTACTTATATAATATTATGCTAAAAGTATTCAAGTTGAATATAAGATAAATCATTGGTTTGCACATAGGAGTGTTTACGCAAATTGTTCACCTTCTTCGAGTGATTTCTAGGCGTTGTTTTTTTTAAGACCATAAAGTATATTTGTTCATCTATAGGATGATGTGTCCGTCGTTCGTTCATGCATTTAAAAAACGCTCCGAATGTTGCCTTGAAAAGCCTAATAGGATGACTTCCATGGGGGTGTTTAGGGAACTTTTTTTCCTTGCTCGGATGGTTTTTAGGTGTCACTTTTTTGCGACCATAAAGTACATGTTTATCTATAGGGCGGCGTGTCCATCGTTCGTTCATGCATTCGAAAAACACTCCGAATGTTGCCTTGAAAAGCCTACTAGGATGACTTTCATAGGGGTGTTTAGGCAACTTTTTCGTCGTGTTCAGATATTTTTTGAGCCGTATTTTTTTCCACCGTTATGTACTGCAATGACTAAAAAATTTGGGCTCATTCAGAAAACTCATATTTAATTAAAAATTGGCATATGAGGGGGATTCTTGGAAAAGCTCGTATTTTGAAATAAAACTTGTCAGTGCCACTGGTCACTTGGGTAAGTTAGACCGGACATCAAAAAATAAACCAAAGATTAAACGGATTCGAGAGTCGATTACGAGTGGGGAAGGGTTCACACTCCCACCACGCCTGAAAATTGATACCTAAAGGGTTAGTATTGCATTTTACCAAGAAAAATTAAAACTCGGTCTAATTTAACATATAATCCCTAAAAATGCATGCATGTATGGTCATACGGTTCGAATAAAAGGTCCTCAATATACAATACTCAAAGAAGATGACACCTAAAGACCCAGGACGACAGTCCTAATAGGATGCCGAGGTCTTGAAGCCTAAATCTAAACATAAAATATATACATGAACAGTTAAAAATGCTAACAAATGTAAGAGCAAATAAAATAAAATACCATAGTAATATACGTTATAAAATAATATGTACAATATTGCATATATATCGAGCAAGTACAACATAATAATAAAATAATAAAACAAAACAAATATGGAAATGATGATAACACAAACACATTGGCTAAAACAAACAAATTTCATTACCTATAAAGGCATAAACTACAAGAAATAGTTTAGGAAAAAGGTGATGTACCAAAGGTCCAACAGATTTGACCTGATAAATAGGTTGGTTTGAGTCTGCATGAGCCTCTTAAATCTGCAACAAGGCCAGGCTAATGTGTTCCCAAACACACACGGGTCACAACTCTTTCTTCTTCTTTTTTGCTTTAAATGAACCCTAACCTAAAAGAACCATTTTCCTCTTAAAATAAACTCAAATCGTCGCCGCCATTGAACCATCGTCTTTCGTTGTCTGATGACCCCCTCGACTGACTAAAACCGTCGAAAGTTTTCCCTTTCTCTCCTCTTTGTTTCCCACAAATTGGAATCAACCAAAACATCCTCAAAGTCTCCACAAGCAAGACCCAAATGTAACATCCCGAAAATCGGTCTAGTCAGAATAGAGTTCTGATGAATAGAAACCCTATACCAAAATGTTTAAATTTTGTATCGGAGTTGACCGTGAGGTCAATTTTATTGATAATGGACTCTAATTGAGTCAAATCTTAGTCAAGGATCTTATTGAAATACCCTAAATCCTAAAATTCAAGGTTAGCGTACCGATACGGTAGAACCCGTATCGGTACGAATCCTTCAGTTTCTAATTAACTTACCAAATTTCTTCTAGCCGTATCGATACGGCCATGAACGTGTATCGGTCCAGGTGCCTGTTAAGACTGTTTTAGTGAACAATTTGTAAAAAAATTGACAGTTTAGGGGGCAAATGTGTAAAGTTTAGAAAGTTGAGGGATCATCCTTGTAATTATCCCAATTTTTAGGTGATTCACCACCTTGCTTAAGCCATTCAATGTGAACCCTTGTGCCTTGTAAGAAAAAGATGATGGCATGAATTGATAGCCATTATGGCTATCTTTATTTTGGAAATTGGAAATGGTTTTAAAATGGCTTGCCCACCCTTGGAGGAAATCATGCTATTAGCTAGTGTTGAGGTGGGAATTTTAAAATGAATTAAGCTTACCTTTAGTAGAAGGAAAACCATTGAATAAAATAATTAAAGTGAAAACATTCTCAAGAAGTTAACCAAGACTCTTTTTGCTATCTTCCATCTTTCCTAAAGCAAGCTCCTTAAGCTCACACCTCAATTGTTGTCTTCAACCTAAGCTCAAGCTAGCACCTCCCTTGAATCCTCACGCTTTTCTTGATTTCTATACATCGTTTGATAACTCTTGTTTTGGTAAGTAAAAGCTCTCAATCAATTTCAATAGCCCATGGAAGATTAAAGTTTAATTTTGATTTTAAGTTAGAAGCTTAAGGCTAAATTCTTGATTCCTCGATCTAAATATTGATTTTAATATTTCCCTTGGTTTCTACCTAGCTCAAAAATTGGAGAAAGCCAATCCATCATCTCCAACAAAAGCTAGAAACAAGAGAATCGTAATCCGAGAGTCGTAGGAGCTTCGAGTTTGAGGTGAGTGTAGTCAGAGTCTCGGGATTAGGCTAGGTGCCTATCCTGAATCATTGATTCTTGATTATTGCATTGCTAACCATTGCATTGAAGTCATTGAGTAAAAATATTGTTGAAGGCCATTTAGGTAAGTATAGGTAAGTATTGTCATCGAAAGCATTGAAGCATGGCCATATAAAATTATTGTTCATTGATTATTGGCTATTGCATATTGATATTGAATCATGCCTATTGCAATGGAAATTATTGTTATTGATTTATTGTTTTGAAACATGGCTACCGATTCATTGCTATTGACCCATTGTTATGAAACTATCGTTATTGAACTACCGTCGTTATACTATTGACTATTGGACCTTGGATTCGAGAGTATTAGATACAATTGGCATGTCATAGAATTCATGAGCTCATTTGTACGGGTAGGCTACGGCCTTTATATTGGTGCGGCAGAGGGATGTTGTGTATTGGTCAAATTGGTGCGGCGGAGGATATATGACTAGACCATTATTGTGTTTGGCAATGCGGAGGAATTCATGTATCCATATACCGTGCAATCGATCCAAGGAAATTATTGAATATTGCTATTGATTATTGATGCATTGTTATTGATTATTGTCATACCATTGTTATTGATTATTGTCAATAGAAAATACATAAACTATATGATGATTTGAAATTTATAGGGAGTGTGACCTCCCCTAACACCCTTCGTTCCATCCTTGATTGAATTGGATCGCTCGGTTCAACAAGTTCAAAATCAAAAAATATATTGATTTGATAGATTAATTATATAACCGTGATCAATTTTTTATCGATTAAACCGATTAATTATATGACTGGATGAATCATCGATTTTCGATTCAACTAATTCATTCCTTTTATCCCAACAAGAAATTGTAAGGGTCAAGACAAAACCTAAAACTTTGTATTCATTGTTAGCCACACTTGCATTTTAGGGTGGACCACTGGGGGAAGTGACTGGCTTGAAATAATCTCATTGTTGAGGGTAACTTTCAACTAATTGATAAAAAAGCAAATGAATCAAAGGGATATTTTTATGAATATTCTGGAATTAATCTACCCTAACTCTGAATCCGAAAATATATATTATTCAAACTTAAATCTGAGTTTTTGATACGAGTATTTTTTGAGCATATGCTGTGTTTTTATTGTAGTATATGTTCATTTTTCTTAGGCCATGTTTGGTAATTAGTAGATTATATTAGCTGATTGTATAAAAGTGTTTGGTAAAATTAACTGATAGCTGATAGTTGTTTGATTATTTAAACAAGCAAAATGACATATAAGGACATGATTATACTTGATACTTGTTTGAATAGTTCATTAGTTACCAATATTTTGTATATATTAATATTAATTAGATTATGAAAAATAATTTTTTAATAAAACATTACTAAGCATATTTGATATATATATATTAATTTATTATTTATATAACTAATTTTAATATAATTTAATTAATTATTAAATTTAAATCCAAATATGAATGTGTGAGAATAATTAGAAAAAAAACAAAAAAAGTATTAGTTTACAAATGTCACAATGTAAATATGTAAGGGTGAAAATTTAAAGTAGAAATTGTTAAGTTTAGGTTATTTGGAGATTTTTTATAATTGTTAAGGGTGAAAGGGTATTTATAACTATTATGTCAAAACCTCTAATTTCAGAAGAAAAGAAGAATAAAACCTTTAATTTCAAAAAGCTCATATTAGTATTTTTTTTAAATTAGAGGTTTCACCCCAAGCTGTTATTCCAATTCACTCTTCACCAAACATCCAAATTAGCGGATTTGACTGGTAAAACATCTAATATTAGCTCAAACATCTAATTTTAACTCAAATCGCTATTTATCAAACAAGGATTTAGCCTTTTGATAACATCTGCACACCTTAAATACAAACTACTCGAATTTGAATATCTAGGAATAACACCTTAGTTGGTTATTGTTCAAGTAAAGAAGATTGCTTCCTCATATATGAACTCCACTCAAATCAGTATTTGAATAAAAAAAATCATACTATTATTATTATTGTTGTTGTTGTTTTTATAGTGCGCAAAAAAATCTTATCTGATTGATCTGATCCATTTAGCCGTTGATCCGATCTGAAAAATTTAGATATTTGATCCATTTTTTCGGATATGATATTTGATCCTTTTTATTTTTCATATCAGAACAAATCGCAATATTTTAAGTTTTGGATTATCCGAAAATCCAAAATTCCATGGATATAGATCTTGTAATATTTAGCAATTTAATGCTTGTTATATACAAAAATTCAAAAATCTAAAATTTCCATCGATACAAAAATTGTTATATTTGAAAACGCAAAATTTCCATAGATACGATAATTAAATAAAAAAAAAAACGTAAACCAAATTATATATTCTAATATTTGAATATCAAATCTAAAAATTCGATATCCAAATAATCAAATATTTGATTTTTTTTCATATGATACGGATTGTTATTCTATCTATCCAAAATTTTGAATATAGAATTTTCGGAATCGGATTGGATTCAATATACGAAAAATGTACAACCCTACTTTGATATGCACCACTTATTTTCTCATAAAAGGTTTGACTTTGAGTGGATCCATTTGACAGTTAATACGGTTATTAATTGCCAGTAATTATTAACTTCTTAAATTTGCTGTTTTTCAACATGTTTGAACTTGTTGCAGTCTTAATGACAGTTAGAACTTAGAGTAGTAAGCTACCCTATATGGTCCAAAAAGTTACTGGTCCCCATTCTAAGTCCCATTTTTTAAACAAACAAATAAATAAAGTTTTATTACAAAATAAATGTTTAACTATAACGTTTTCTTTTTTTTTTTTACTCAATTCGTCATTACAAGCATAATCGACGTGCTTTGAGACTAATTTTTGAGAGTTGAGGTCTTGATTCAACTTTTTCATACATGAATTTTTATAATTGAAGTGTTTTTGGGACTTAGAGTATTTTATTTTCACAGAAAAATGAGAATAAAGACTTATAAATTAAAATTGATGCACCCGAAATAGACGAGTTCTCGAAATCGAAGTGTTTAAGACTGAAGAATGTTTGATTTATCAAAACGATTCAAATTTTGAATTTCACTCTTTGTTTTTATGTTTGTTTCCCTAGAAAACCTAAGGGATAAAAAACGAAGATGACCGAAGTCTACGTGTCACACATTTATTAGGTAATTTTTTTAACAAATGATCTAAAAATAGGTACAAAATCAAACGTTGATATTTAGCTGAGGTTATTAAAAAAAGCATGTCAATATTGTATTACTCGGATTTAGGTGAGTCTAAAATATTGGTATAACACACTTTATCTAAATATGTTATTGCTTCACGTTTTATAGATAATAGATTTAGATATCCCTTTCACATACATTTCACTTTTAAAACTTTTATGTCTCGAACCCAATAAAATGTCCTAGTGAAAAAGAGGATAATATTTATCTTATGAGATTCGTGTACTGTTCGATCAGCTTTGTTTGTAAGATGTGTGTGTCTTATCAAAGGGCTAAAAAATATAAACAGTTACTACTTTGTGTTGAAAATAATACTGCAAAATCAGGGCGTTAGCACTGTCTGGGAAAAAATAAAACTAAAATAGAACTTGAACCGTGTCGTGGTTAACACCACTGCCTTAGAAATAAATTCGCCCCAACCGGTGTAGTTGCTACTACAGGCGGATCGTCTCCTAAGATTAGCACGAACTCTCTAAAAGTTTGTACACGCAAACTTTAGAGTAGAAGTCAGTGATGTTGCTCTTTTTCGATCAGAACTCAGTAAATAATTCGGAACGTTTTTCTCACAAAAGCAGGGAATTAGAAACTCTTTTTGTTTTTTGTTGTGTATTAGAAATGAAAAACAAGCCTCTATTTATAGTGAAAGAAATAGGGGTGTTTTCGTCCAAAACAAATTAGCATTAAACCTGGTATTAAAATCAAATTTAAAAAAGCTGTAACAGCCTAATAATTTCCCTGATATCTGCTGTAATTACGTTATTTACAGCTTTAAATTCAGGACTGGAAACAGTCTAGATTCATCCCTTGAACAGCTGAAATATTTGTTGTTTCAAATCTGTCAATTAATCAGCAAATTAAAAATTGAAACTGTCATCACGTTTTAATCCAATACAGACTGTATAACACATTTTAATCAGCAAATTTAAAACTGTAAACGTAATTTATATTCGGGGTTAACAGACTGTTTACTAGTCTATAAAAGCTGAGTTCAAAAAAGTTTAAAAAATTCTTCCAAAATTTCTATAAAAAGATAGAACACGCGCGGACATGTCTTCGATATACGTTAACACGAACACGAATAGAATTGAGCCGGCCGGACGACGGCGACGTGCGCGTGCGGGGGCCTAGTCCACCACTCTTCAACAAAGAAGGCTTCTAAGGTTTATAAACCAAGCCAATTTTTTCCCACCCAATGTGGGATGAGCATTATCCAACAATCCCCCACAAATGTGAAAGAATCTTTTGAAAAATATAGTGATAAAAAAATTAAGTTTAAAACCGCAAGAAGAGCAATAGCGAGATTAGTTGCTTAAGTACTAGTGAACGTATCTGGAACTAGTGCATAGTGATATGAGCGATTCTTCTTTTAGATAAGTGAACGAATCTGGAACTTTCTAAGATAGGAGTAAACTCATAACACTCAACTAACTCCTTCATCCATCGAAATCCTCGATGTGTCAGAAAATATACAAATGTATATAAATATACAAAAGTAAAACAAATATAGCCATCTGACCTTAGGATTCTAGTAAATGTATTAGAAAAGCAACCCAATGTTTTTCATAGAAGGTGGCTAATCTTTCTCACTTACGTAGGTTATTTCATCAAGTTTATCCCCACATAAACCACTCAAATAATAGCTATGAAATAATTAAGAGCCTTATACTACAACTCATCCTCTCAAAAGAATAGGTGAATTCTTCAAGTTCATTTATAAAATGAACCACCCAAACTCTGGGATAAGAATTCATTAAGAATAAAAACTCAACATCTTTAATCGGCGAATTCAATAAGTTCTTCTCAATAGAACAACCCAAACTCTTAGGATTAAATTCATTAAGAGTTTAAGAAAACTCATCCTGTCTAGCGGCAAGTTCATTCAGTTCTTCGCGATAGGACTACCCACTCAACATTAGGCTATGAACTTATTAAGAGTAGTTATTCAACCAAAGTCTGTAAATTCATCAAGTCTTTCTCACTAAGACCACCCAAAACCTGGGCTGTGAATTTATTAAGAGTAATTAAACTCAACCTGAGCATGTACATTGTTCGTCATAGGGATAGGTAGTATTAAATGTACAATATGAGTACTCTTCATGGCTTCGTTTGACCACATTGAACTTAGATAACTAAGTTGGGTATCCACCATGAATTCCTCAACCTATGGGAATAGACCCATCCCCCTCGACGAATCTAGAACCAATTTCTGACTTAGCCTTTTGGTAAGCGGATTAGCTAGGTTCCTTTCTGACTTCACATACTCTAAAGAGAGTACTCCACTCCTTATTAAGTGTCTCACTGATTCATGTCTTATGTGAATGTGTCTCTTCTTACCATTGTAAGCTTGGCTTTTAGCCACACATATCGCTGCTTGTGAATCATACAACAAGGACACTGGAGGAGTCAGTTTCCCCCACAAAGGAATTTTGCTAACAAATTTCTAAGCCATTCGACTTTTTGCCCAGCTAGGTTAAGAGAAATAAACTCTGACTCTATGGTAGAGCGTGCGATACAAGTCTGCTTAGTAAACTTCTATAAAATCACTGCACCACCTAAGATAAAGATATACCCACTTGTGAAGCTTACTTCATCATTATCGGTAACCCAATTGGTGTCTTAATATCCCTTTAAAATTGAGGAATAGCCAACAAACTCGAGTTTCCAATCAATAGTACCTTTAAGATACTTAAGTAAGCGTTTGAGTGCAATCCAGTGTTCACAACTAGGATTATGAGTATATCTACTTAACCTACTCACTGCATAAGCAATATCAGGTCGAGTATAGTTCATTAAGAACATAAGGCTTCTAATAATTCTAGCATACTCTTCCTGGGAAGCACTACTTCCTTTATTCTTAAATAGATGTATACCAGAGTCATAAGGTGTTCGAACAGGGTTGACATCAAAACTTTCAAATTTCTTTAACACCTTCTCAATATAGTGTGTTTGATTTAAAGAAAATCCCTTTTCAGTTTTGGTAACTTTTACTCCTAAGATCACATCAACCTCTCCCAAATCAGTTATCTCAAATTTAGTAGACAATAACTTTTTTGTTTTGTTAATAGATTCAATGTTAGTACTAAAAATCAACATGTCATCCACATATAAGCTTATTATGACACAATCAGTTCCAAACATTTTCGAATACACGTATGCATCCGCTCCATTAACAATAAAACCAAAACTCAAAATAGTTTTATGAAATTTCTCGTACCACTATTTTGGAGCTTGTTTAAGGCCATAGAGATACTTTTTAAGTCTACACATTTTGCCTTCCATACCAGGTGTCTCAAAACCTGGTGGTTGCTCTATATAGATCTTCTCGTTTAGATCTCTATTCAAAAATACAGTCTTTGCATCCATTTGATGTACATGCAACTTATGAATGGATGCGATCTCAAATAAGGTACGGATCGTTGAGATTTTTTTCATAGGAGAGTACGTATCAAAGAAGTCAATACCAAACTTCTGAGTGAACCCTTTGACTACTAGTCTTGCCTTATACTTCTGGATTGATCCATCTAGTCTTAGTTTCTTTCTAAAGACCCATTTACTACTGATAGGTTTAGATCCTCTAGGCAAGTCAACTAACTCCCAAGTGTGATTAGACTTAATTGATTCTAATTCATCATTAATGGCACTTCTCCAAAAACTAGCATCAATTGAACTTATAGCTTCATTATATGTTTTCGGATCCTCATCTAAAAGAAAAGATTGAGATATAAGTTCATTTATAGTGTCTAAATCACTAATTTCTGTAATAAAGAAAGTTATAAAATCCGGTCCAAAGGTAGTAGCTACCTTTTGTCTTTTACTTCTTCTAGGCTCTAATTCAAACTCTAGAGTCTCCTTGGCAGGACTACTAGAAGAAGTAGGAATATGATTTTCTCGTTGTGCCTCAACATTTAAACTATGCTTCTTTAAGAGAAAATGAGTCCTAAAAAAATACTGCATCCCTAGATTCACAAATTGAGAAGTCGCTTAAAGACATAAACCTGTATGCGGCACTATTTGTAGCATACCCTATAAACACTGCATCAACGGTTTTAGGACCGTTAGTGGTCTTCTTAAAGTCAGGCAAACCTACTTTTGCCAGACACCCCCACACTTTCAGGTATTGCAAATTTGGTGCATAACCTTTCCACAATTTGTATGGAGTGCAGTCTAATTTCTTATGAGGCACTCGGTTCAATATATGATTGGCTGAGAGAATGGCTTCCCCCTACATGTTATCAGATAACCCAAAACTTATTAACAAAAAGTTCATCATCTCTTTTAAAGTTATGTTTTTTCTCTCGGCAATGTCATTCTGTTGAGGAAAATATAGAGAAGAGGCCTCATGTATTATGCCATTCTTCTCACACATATATTTAAGGAAATTAGATCCATATTCACCACCCTTATCAGATTTAACATGTTTTATTCTCCCATCAAGCTAATTTTCAACTTTTTCCTTATAAATAAGGAAGTAGTTCTCATCTTCGTCTTTAGTTCTAAGAAGATAAACCTTTGTATATCTAGAGAAATCATCTACAATGGTGATGTAGTAGTGTTTTTCGCCCTTACTTTCACAGTTTCTAAAGTCTGTTAGATCAGTATGTGTAAGTTCTAGAAGTTTAGATCTACGTTTAGAGACTGTCTTAAAGGTAGGTTTAGTATGTTTAGCTTCTACACAAATTTTACATTTGTTAAAGCTATTATCTTCTAGATTAGGTATTAACTTTATTTTTATGAGTTTTTTAAGTGATTGTAGGTTCACATGTCCTAATATAGCATGCCACATATCAAGAGTCTCAACAGTATACGCAGAAGTAGTGACTTCATTATTCTCATTAAACTAGGCTTTGATTACAAATAAACCATTTTGTAAAAAACATTTCCCTACATAATCTCTATTTCGGGAAAGTATTAGTTTATCTATTTCGAAAACTAGTTTAACGCCCACCTTATTCAATAATCCACCACTAATCAAATTTCTTCTTAAGACGGGTACATACAAGACATTGCTTAAAGCTAAAGTTTTACCTGATGTCAGTTTGAACAAAAATTTCCTTTTGCCAAGTACGTCTGAGCTGCTAGAGTTTCCCATGTAAACTTGTTCTCTTTTGTCTATAGTTTCAAACTCAGCAAACAGCTCCCTTTTGGCGCATAAATGTCTTAAAGCACTAGCGTCCATGACCTACTCGGCGTTGTTCTCCACCAGATTCACTTTTGAGACCACCGTTGTAATGACATTATTGGTATTATTTGCAATGTTGAGTTATGGTTGGTTTTGGCGATCTGACCGTCGTTGACAATGATAGGCTTTGTGTCCAGGCTGCCCACATACATAGCAATTGACTACGTTGCCCTGGGCCTTGTCCTTTCTGGCTTCTTGAAGTTGGTAGCCTTCTTGGGTTTGGTTTTCTTTTTCTGGTTTGCTTTTTTATTTGGTTTAATTTTAGAACCTGAAGCACCACAAGATTCAACTAGTTTAGCTCTTAAAGAAAATTGACTAGAGTTGGAAACCTTATCTTTTAACTGGTTTGCCTCCTCTATCTTCATATGGGCCACCAATTCCACAATCGTCATATCTCACTTTTGTGATTGAGAGAATTGCGATAGTCGGACCAGGATTTGGGCAACTTTTCGATCGGGACGTTGGCTTGCAACACCTCCCACATTTTCATTCCTTCAGAAAGAATGTCGGACACCAGCTTCTCGTAGTCATGTACTTGTTCCATGATTGGCTTTTCGTCCGTCATTTGGAATTTTAGCCATTCGCCGACCACATACTTTTTTATTCCTACGTCGTCGGCTCAGTACTTCATCTCAAGAGCATCTCAGATCAGTTTGGCACTCTTCCCTTTGTAAAACATATCAAACAATTTGTTTGACAAGTGACTCAACAGATGGCATCGAACCGTCTTGTTGTCCTTCTGGAACTTGTCTTTGGCCACTTGAATGGTTGCGAGGTGTCTTCGAATAGTTTAAAAAATTCCTCTGAATTTTCTATAAAAAAGATAGAACATGCGCGGACGTATCTTCGACAAATCTGGGCCGAGCTGGCCAGACGGCAGTGGCGCACGTGCAAGGGACTTGTCCATCACTCTTTAACAAAGAAGGCTTTTAAGGTTCCTTTATAAACCAAGCCAACTTTGTTTTCCCACCCAATGTAGGATGAGCATTCTCCAACAATTTGTAATCACCTTAAGGCTATTAAAATTATTTTTATGTCTCGTTAAATTTAAATATTTAGCGGATATAAAATATGTTACATATATTTGTTTCATTCGAATAATAATATTTGACAATTACTAATTCGAATTTGGATGCTACAAAAAATCATAAAACATATGATTCCTTAGGGTCACATCCTCACAAATTTTCTTTTGCAACATCAAAAAAATCAAAAGTGACCAGGTAGTACAAATCAAAAAATAAAAAAAATGTTTTTTCTTTATTTATTTGTATGATGAAATACAAGAACAACGTTCATGGGATCCAACTTGTGCGTCATAAAAATGGTTTAATTATGTTTCAGTCCCTTTGAAAGTTGAAATTTGAAATTTAATCCATTTATTGTATTTAGCATAATTTGACCCCCTCTATTTTTTTATTGTATTAGTTAGGGGTGTGCAAAATTTGACCGGACCCGACTAAAAAAATCTAATTATTCGACTCAAAGCAACTCAACTCATAATTTCATAAACCCGACTCGGGTTGAAAAAATTTCAAATAAAGTACGAGTTAAAAAATGGAAATTCAAATAACTCGAAATTTTTAATAATTAGTGGATTTGTTTTCTAGTTCAATTCGACTCCCTCCGTTATGTCGAATATCATATGTATCACATATGAAACATGTGGATAAATATATTTGTATTGTATACGGTTATAGAAAGCCTCTTAATTTGAAATTAATTAGTACCATAACATGATAAATGTTTACAATTAAATTAGAACAGAAACTCAAACAACTCGGCTCGATTATAAAAAAATTAAACAATGTTTGAGTTATAAAATAGGACTAGTCAGTTCGACTAACTCGAATTTTTTTTACTCAACTTGACTCGATCGAATGCTCATTCTTAATATTAATGGTTTGAAATTAATGTTATCGTTGTTAAAACAGTGAGATGGATTTTTTATTGTTATTCATCACACAATCAAGATTGTATCAAATTTCAGTTATTTCCATATTCAATCAATAATAAATTTATATACGAGGAGAATACCTAATGCTGTTAATTTTAGATACCATGTGTTGTCACTGATTTTTTTGGAACAAAATGAAAAAAAGAAAGAAAGCATGATGGAATGAAAAAAAAAAGCAAGGAAAGAAAAAAGGAAGGAGTTGCATATTTGAATGAAAAAGGAAACATACCAGCCCTTAAATTACTCAACCAGACTCGAATATGGATAAATAGGAAAGAGACAACCAAGAATCAACCGAATTTGGAAGGGAAATTAGAGTTAGTTATTCTGATTAAAGATTGGAAACAAATCACAATTTTTGGTGGAATAATTTACCCGAATTTTGGGATTTTTGGGGTTGAGTTTCCATGTATTTTCATGATCAAAATGCTATATAAACGCCTCTCCATCACTTGTAAAACACACAAGGATTCACTTGAAACACAACACATCGACCATTCACTTCATCATCCACCACAAGCATCCGAAAATCCTATAGAATTCTCAAGTTTGTATTGCCATTTGTCAAGTTGAATACAAGAAGAAAAGCTTGTTTTTAGGTATCTTACTATTGTTCTTTTTTCCTTTATTTTTTTTATTTTGATATATATTTAAATTTGGGAGCATTTCTACATCCTTTTGGGTTTTTTTAAATATTTTGTTCGATTATTTAAGCTAAAAAAGAGGAGTTTTCGGAGCACCACCGTCGGAGGCGACGGCCGACACCAGTAGTAGGCGGTAGGCACAGTGGTGCACCACCTTGCTCTTCATCCTTTTGTTCTTTCGTATGAACACCTATTTGTCCTTTTTGGGCTCATACCCATATGTTTAAGTGGGCTAATCAATTAAAATCCAATCTTATTATTATATAAAATCCTTACCATAAAAAGATTCTTAGGTTAGATTCTTTCTTAAAATAATAATAATAAATATATCTTTAGAGATTTCTTTAGACCTTTAGGTATAGGTTAGTTTAGATAATTTTCGAATTAAAATTAAGTTAATATTAGTAAGTAATTTTAGGAATCTTTTGTATCACATGTTATCCTAATTTCTTTATGTTTTTCTGCCATCTTTTTATTGCTTTTAATTATGAACATATTAATTGCAAATGCGGTGTCCCACCAAAAAGGAGATAACGGGTTAGCTCCAGAAATGTTTGCGGTGATTGGAGTCTACTCTTCGGATGGTGGGACCGTTAAAGTAGAATCATATTCACAAATAGACAATAAGTTAAATTTTATACGAACTTGCAAATTCCGAGATCAAAACGTTTTGTAATCGGCTAGGTACCAATTTTTGGGCGCTGTGTGGGTGCTAACCCTTCTCTACGAGTAACCGACCCCCGAACCCATTTTTGTGCTTTTCGCAGACCAAAAATATTGTTTTAATAAAATAAAATGATTTTATTAAAATAACATGTTCTAGGTGATCCAATCACACCTTTTTAAAAAGATTGGTGGCGACTCCGTTTTTTTATCTTATGGAAAATGTCAAGCCCAGAAAAAATGGTTGTGACAGTTTGGCGACTCCGCTGAGGACATTTTTTGTTTCTACAAAAAAGTGAGTCAGGCCACAAGTCGATTACACTTTGTTTTAATTTTGGAATTTGCTAAGTTCGTATAAAATTTATCTTAATTGTCTGTTTATGCATATGATCTCATTTTACTCATTTAAAGCTTGATTATAAGCTTTATTCCAGAGCTTCGTCTCGATCGTGTAAGTGAGGGGAAAATGCTTTCCTCATGTGAGAATATTGATTCTCCGTATGAGCCTAGCAACTACCTTCAGGACTCATATGCCCTATGTCTTCGTAAAGATACTGATCATTCGTGACGACATAGGAAAATGGGTCCCTTGAGTTAAACTTGATTCGTTTGAAGCCTGTAATGGGTGAGAATCAGGGGCCTTGCTAACCTTAGTAGGGGACAACGAGGACAGCTCAAGAACCTCTTTAGAATCATACCTTTATTTGTGAATCTTGGAGCCCACCCCGTTAAAGCCATATGGAAAACCATAAAAGTTAAGAATAGTCCGAGGAAAAGCATGTCCAGAAATGTTGGAATGTGCTTCCTAGTTATTATTCCTATAATGAAATTATTTTGACCTTTTTGGGTGTTCTAATTTTTATATTGTTTTGCACGCATCTCATATCTAGAAGGAGTCGAGTCTAAAACACATTGCTCAAGTAGAAAATAGTTTTTTGTGATGGATAGAAGACTCCTTTAGAAAGAGAAAGATAATGCGAGAGTACGTCGTTGGTCCGAGGTCAACCAGCGGGCACATGGAGAGCAACATTCAAGACAAAGATTTTGGTCCTTGAAGATGTCAATGAAGGGGGCAATGATTACTGGTTCACCCGGCTTAGGGACAATGCCAGAAGGTTCTAAGAGTGAGATGAATTCGACAAGAGTGTCATAGTCCAGATTCAAGACGCAGCCAATCATGTGATGATGCTAGCTAAGGAAGCTACTGCTCTTCGTTAGTATGTCAGGCCAGTAGAGGAAGTGAGACCAAGACTCGTGTGGCTAATTGAAGAAATAAAAGAGTTAGATACTCGGGCTAAGATGTACTCGTGATATAATTTGAAATCTTTTGTAATAAGGAACTTCGACATCCAATGAAAAACTACTTCTAGAACAATACCTTAATGGAATCGATGGCCCTTCGCCTGCATTCATGCATTTGCATTTTTGTTTGTTTGCATTAATAGTTTATGTCATTGCATAAATTCACACATAATAAAAGGATTAATTATGGTAAAATCTAGAAAATCTAAAAACTGAACAACAAGAATACGTAAGCTTAGTGGGACGCAGCCATGCATGGCAGGTCCGTAGAGTTTTTCATTTTGATGAAAGATGCATCTTTGACCATGAAACATTGAATATATATAAACCTCATCCTACCCTTGTAGGTCCTCAAATGTCAATTGCATGTTGTGGCATTGATTCTAATATAGAGATCAATTGATTGTTGTGAAAACGATAAAGTGTGATTTGCCTCTCAGACTACTCAAGTTGGCAAACTAAGAAAAGGAAGATTGCCACGCCTTTAATGATGTTCAATGATGAGAAAATCTTTGAAATTCATGAATGTGGAATCGTGAACTAGGCAAGTTTAACCAAGGAGAGTTGCTTGAAATTGAAATTCTAATAATAGTCTTCTATATTCAATAAAGACACATCGATTGTAACTAGTAGCTCAAAGAATATCTCGAGGGCAATCCGTTGAAGCTATAATGTTGAATATCTAATAAGGAAGCAATGCTCAACTTATTTTATACATTGGCTTCATGAGTGGTTTTCAAATCCTACAAAGTCAAATATTAAATGCGATGAAATCCCGAGATAAGTAAAAATGATCGGTAAAAAGAAAACCTCGAGGGCACTCCGCTGTAGCTATGAGGCCGAGTATCTAATAAAACAACAATGCTCTATCTGCTCAATGCCTTGGCTTTATGAGTGATTTTCAAATCCTGAAAAAGTCAAACAAATTAATAAAATAAAATCTCGAGGAGGTCGAAAAAAAAAGAAATAAAAGAGTGGCCAGTTGCAATCAGAAACGCACACATGCACTCGTAGAATTCTATTCTTAGAAATATATGTTTGCACTCCCTTGGTTAAGTGAGTCTAAGGACCTTGAACACATTCTTGAATGAAAAGGAATGATGAGAACTGAAAATGAGTTGTTTTTGACTGAATCAAGTAATGTGATAATCATAAGGATGAACCGAGCGGTCTAAAAAAATTTCACAACTTCAAAATATCGTCGCAACATTCAAAGTCTTCAAAGACTTAAGCTATAAGTGATCGCTAGAAGGTTTAGTCAAAGACACTCATGCACTTGATATCCGGGGTGTAACACCCCCTTTCCCGTATCCATCGATGAATACGAGTTAGAGATGTCACATTACACTTCTAAAGAAATTCCCACTTCAAAAATCGGTAAAAATTTTGTTTCTTTAAAACATAGACAATTTATCCTTTAATTTTGAAAATACTTAATCATGTAAAATTTAAACTTAATATTTTCAAATTCGATTTTGAATCTAGATTCACGCATCAACTTAACAATTTGATCCATTTGCATATAAATAATAAAACTGCCTAATTTAAAATCATTTAGATCCTGAATAAAATACGATTCATATTAGAGCAGGCTTCACGTTTTAATATACATGTCGACTAGTAAAAATCAAACAGCATAAAAATTATATTACTGATGCTGATGTACCTATTTTTGATAGATGATGTTCGCTAATGCTCCTTACTCCTAACGCTTCTCTTTTCCAATGAGTGAAACAATCACACGCTAAGTATAACTTAGTGAAGCATTATAATAAGTCATAAAATTAAATAATGGATAAATGAAAACATGGTTAAGCAAGTTCCTATCAAATCTTTCTTATACTTTAAAACCAATAAAGGCATCGTATATAAAAATGGTGATCATTAAGTATTTCATTCATATAAGTAGCCCAAGAATTGTATAAAGAGAAACAGAAGTATGCGAGATCTATACTCCTTGAGTACTGGTTACCGAAGTGACGATAACATATAAAACACATAAAGTGCCAATACCATATGAAACACATAAGTGCCAATATCATATAGACGTATTAATGTCGATATCATATAAACACATAAGTGCCAATAAGATATAGATCCGAAGATCGGTGTGCAGCTACACGTAGTCCTTGACTACTGGACCTCTAATGGCATGCCACTATACTGTCACTCTCTATCATAAACTTGGGCAATAAATCCATTTCATATAACTTTGTAATTTATGATATAGACGTAAAAATGTCGATAAAACATATGATCCATATATCATCCTTATTCAATAATAAATTGTCAAAACAATATAATAGGACAGTTCATACCCTAATATGTACTCACCTTTTTCCTTTGCTTGTAAAACATTGTATAGCTTGTACAAAAACCATGTTGTCATTTTAAATAAGTTCATATAAATAAATTTTGCAAAATTTATCAAAATACATTTAAAACATATAAATGCACTCACATGGGCCATTTATTATCTTGCCTCACTAAGCTTACTCGATCCTTTTCCTCATAGTATCTCGAACCCTCTTTTGATTCGGATCAACTGAAAGTCGAGTTTCGGGGCTTGAATCGAGCTTGAAAAATTTTCTCCCTTTTCTTCTCCCTTTAGTCCGAAATATTTCAAGAAAGATGAACAAATTTGGTTCATCTTTTACTTATTTAATTTGCATGTTAAAATTAAATGAATTTAAAATTTATTTAATTAGTGAAATTATTAATTTACCCTTTTAATCCAAAGGCCAAGATTTAATCTTATCAAAAATCAATGGTCATGATCAAATCCAAGTGTTATTCACCTTTAAAAATTGCCCTCAATGTTTCAAAATATTTCAAAAATGCCATCCATGGCAAATGTCCAATTTGCCCTCCAACTAGTCTTTATTTACAACAAGTCTTGAAAATTGCCATTCCATTAAAATTGAACCAATTTGGTTCCGATCCAACCATCCTCCTTCATAAATATCTTAGATATTTATTTATGACATTTTATTTGATCCAAATATTCGAATCTTACTCAATACGATTTCCAAATTTTCTTCCTACGAACTTTAAAGCTTTATAGCCACTCTATCATAGTCTAACTAAATCTAGTTAGAATCCATCCAACAATAAAAATATTCATAAAATAATATTTTATAAATTTCCCATCATCTTTGGAACTGTCTTCAAAATTTCAATTCAATCTGATTTCCCGATATTCGTAAAATACTTCTAGTGCGATTTTACCTTTTCTGAACTAACAGATTTATTCCAAAAATTTCATATTTCCATATTCGGGAAATACACATTATCATCTCATAAAAATTTCCTTCCTTAATGACTTAGACTGAATTTTCTTAACTCAGTCTATTATCCCGATAATTATCGAAAATCTTCAAAAAGTAAAATTTCTCTTAGAAATCCTTTATCGTAAATCCATATGAATATTCTTTACTCTTAATGAGTCCAAAATATCGATCAGAAACACTTTGATGGGACCTTCCCGAAGGTCACCCATCATTGTATTTCTCTGGCTTGAGCACGCTTAACAATTTCATTCCATCCAAATTCGGGACTTTTTTCTGCATCTTAATTCTTAAAACCGATATCAAGGTACCTATTTCGATCCGATTCACTCTTATACTGAATAAAATCACTTGTTGGGGAAATTACACTTTAGTCCCCAAACGTTTCCAAAATTTATACTTTAACCCCTAAACTTTCAAAATTTACATTTTGGTCACTAGCTAAAATTTGGGATATTACAATTCCTCCCCCTTAAAGAAAATTCATCCTCGAATTTTCAATGTACCTGATTCAAATAATTTCGGATATTGCTCTTTTATCTTTTTCTCAGTTTCCCAAGTGACCTTTTCAACTTTAAGATTTCTCCAAAGAATTTTAACCAAAAAGATTTTCTTATTCCTTAACTCTCTAACTCCATATGCAAAAAAAAACTCATTGGTACTTCTTCATATATTGAGTCAGATTATAGCTTAATTTCCTTTGAAGTAATAGCTTGCATTGCTGTCCTCGGTTGACTTCCACCACAATCTCACACTTAAGGTGGAATAACCGTAGATTTTTCAATCTGAGTAGACTTCCTAGACTACTCTTTTGGATAGCCCATCATAAACTATTCACATCTGCACTTTTCGGTTGATATCAGATCAACTCAGTAGCGGTACTATCTACATGGTGTTCGCCTACCAAATTCGAGTATGTTCCCTCAACAAGGATACAACTCCTTCTAACTTTTCCACATCAGAACAATTCAACTCTTTCTCATAATCTTAACATCATTAAACCATAAGTCGCCAGTCTTTGGACCACTTTTACTATAAAATTCAGGATTTCCCAAATCCTGCATAGACACTCCCTATTGTGTCAGTGTTCTTTCTTGTTCCAATTAATCCAAAAGGTTATGGTTAACCTTATTATTACCACTGTTAGTTCTTTCCAGAACCTCTCATTTACCAGTTTATCTCAATCTTCTTGACTCAAATATCAATTATAACTTCTCTCATTTCATATTAGTAAGGAGCGACATCAATCAAATCATATAAACATCAGATCAATAATATTGATATCCTAGTGGTATGTATAAACTTTTTAAATAAAATCACTTATGTTTAAGCCTAAAACCGGCTAAACATGTAGCTCTGATACCAATAAATGTAACACCCCTTTTTCCCGTATCCATCGCTGAATACGAGTTAGAGATGTCACATTACACTTGTAAAGAAATTCTCACTTCAAAAATCGATAAAAATTTTGTTTATTTAAAACATAGACAATTTATCCTTTAATTTTGAAAATACTTAATCATGTAAAATTTAAACTTAATATTTTCACATTCGATTTTGAATCTAGATCCAGGCAGCAACTTAACAATTTGATCCATTTGCATATAAATAATAAAACTGCCTGAAAACTGCCTAATTTAAAATCATTTATATTCTGAATAAAATACGATTCATATCAGAGCAGGCTTCACGTTTTAATATACATGCCGACTAGTAAAAATCAAACAGCATAAAAATTATATTACTGATGTTGATGTACCTATTTTTGATAGATGATGTTCGCTAATGCTCCTTACTCCTAACGCTTCTCTTTTCCTACGCGTGAAACAATCACACGCTAAGTATAACTTAGTGAGGCATTATAATAAGTCATAAAATTAAATAATGGGTAAATGAAAACATGGTTAAGCAAGTTCATATCAAATCTTTCTTATACTTTAAAACCAATAAAGGCATCGTATATAAAAATGGTGACCATTAAGTATTTCATTCGTATAAGTAGCCCAATAATTGTATAAAGAGAAAATGAAGTATGCGAGATCTGTACTCCTTGAGTACTGGTCATCGAAGTGAAGATAACATATAAAACACATAAAGTGCCAATACCATATGAAACACATAAGTGCCAATAACATATAGATGCGAAGAACGGTGTGCAGCTACACGTAGTCCTTGACTACTGGACCTCTAATGACATGCCACTATACTGTCACTCTCTATTATAAACTTGGGCAATAAATACATTTCATATAACTTTTTAATTTATCATATAGACGTAAAAATGTTGATAAAACATATGATCCATATATCATCCTTATTCAATAATAAATTGTCAAAACAATATAATAGGACAGTTCATACCCCAATATATACTAACCTTTTTCCTTTGCTTGTAAAACATTGTATAGCTTGTACAAAAAGCATGTTGTCATTTTAAATAAATTCATATAAATAAATTTTGCAAAATTTATCAAAATACATTTAAAACATATAAATGCACTCACCTGGGCCATTTATTATCTTGCCTCACTAAGCTTACTCGATCATTTTTCTCATAGTATCTCGAACCCTCTTTTGATTCGGATCAACTGAAAGTCGAGTTTCTGGGCTTAAATCGAGCTTGGAAAATTTTCTCCCTTTAGTCCGGAATATTTCAAGAAAGATGAACAAATTTGGTTCATCTTTTACTTATTTAATCCACATGTTAAAATTAAATGAATTTAAAATTTATTTAATTAGTGAAATTACTAATTTACCATTTTAATCCAAAGGCCAAGATTTATTCTTATCAAAAATCAATGGCCATGATCAAATCCAAGTGTTATTCACCTTTAAAAATTGCCCTCAATGTTTCAAAATATTTCAAAAATGTCATCCATGGCAAATGTCCAATTTGCCCTCCAACTAATCTTTATTTACAACAAGTCTTGAAAATTGCCATTCCATTAAAATTGAATCAATTTGGTTCCAATCCAACCATCCTCCTTCATAAATATCTTAGATATTTATTTATGACATTTTATTTGATCCAAATATTCGAATCTTACTCAATACGGTTTCCAAATTTTCCTCCTACGAACTTTAAAGCTTTATAGCCACTCTATCATAGTCTAACTAAATCTAGTTAGAATCCATCCAAAAATAAAAATATTTATAAAATAATATTTTATAAATTTCTCATAATCTTTGGAACTGTCTTCAAATTTTCAATTCGATCCGATTTCCCGATATTCGTAAAATACTTCTATTGCGATTTACCTTTTCTGAACTATCAGATTTATTCCAAAAATTTCATATTTCCATATTCAGGAAATGAACATTATCATCTCATAAAAACTTCCTTCCTTAATGAATTAGACTGAATTTTCTTAACTCGGTCTATTATCCCGATAATTATCAAAAATATTCAAAAAGTAAAATTTCTCTTAGAAATCCTTTATCGTAAATCCATACGAATATTATTTACTCTTAATGAATCCAAAATATCGATCAGAAACACTTTTATGGGACCTTCCTGAAGGTCACCTATCATTGTTTTTATCTGGCTTGAGCACGCTTAACAATTTATTTCCATCCAAATTCGGGACTTTTTTCTGCATCTTAATTCTTAAAACCGATATCAAGGTACCTATTTCGATCCGATTCACTCTTATACTGAATAAAATCACTTGTTGGGAAAATTTCCACTTTAGTCCCCAAACTTTTCCAAAGTTTATACTTGAACCCCTAAACTTTCAAAATTTACATTTTGGTTACTAGCTAAAATTTGGGATATTACACGGGGCATCCTATTCTATCTTTTTTTTAAATGATTCTTTTGGTCTTAAAGGCATTTTTCGTTGAAATAACACTTGATAAGTAAACCATGCCATCAGATTGGGGCAGTTTATGTTGGCCAAGGATTTAAGGCCCTCAACGTTTATAGGGGCAAGAGGAATAGAAGAAGACACTAGTATCATCCGAAGACATTCAAGGTAGAAACAAGCTTTGCTGCAAGAATTTACGTGCAAGCGCTTCAAGGTGCCCTGTAGGGGCAAGAATTTGAGAACTCACAAGAAGCGTTGAAGGTGCTTGATATTATGTTAAAAAAATGCTTGAATGGCAAAGTAGATTCTTTTAATAAACATCTAGATCAAATGTATAAAGATCATATGTTTTCTATAAAGCAAAGAAATACAATAGCAAAGCATAGCTGTATATCTTTGCTGAACAAACAAATGTGGAGAGAAGTAAAGAGGAAAAACCCGAAATAAAAGAAGAAATAAAAGAGAAAAGTTTAAAAATGAAAAGGACATGCATTCATGTGTTAGGGATCCCTAAGAGCATGCTCATCATAATCATAGCATTTGTTGAAATTTGACAGGTATACTAAAACTCTCCCAACAAAGAAAAACTTGCATATACATTCAAGCATAAGAAGAATGGAACCTGCCTATCCGTTCAGGCATAAAAAGAATAGAATCTGCCTATCCGTTCAGGCATAAGAAGAATAGAATCCGTCTATCCATTCAGGTATAAAGAGAATAGAACCCGCCTATCCGTTCAGGCATAAAGAGAATAGAATTTGGCTACCTGTTCAAGCATAAGGAGAATGAAACTCGTCTATCCGTTCAGGCATAAAGAGAATAGAACCCGCCTATTCGTTCATCATAAGAAGAATAAAGCCTGCCTATTCGTTCAGGCATAAGGAGAATAGAACCCGCCTATTCGTTCAGGCATAAGGAGAATAGAACTTGTCTATCCGTTTAGCCATAAGGAGAATAGAACCCGTATATCCGTTCAGGCATAAAGAGAATGAAACCCACTTATTCGTTCAGGCATAAGGAGAATAGAGCTTGCATATCCGTTCAGGCATAAGGAGAATAAAACATGCCTATCTATTCAGGCATAAGAAGAATGGAACCCGCCAATCCATTTAGGCATAAGGAGAATGAAACCCGCCTATCTTTTCAGGTATAAAGAAAATAGAGCTCACTTATTCGTTCAGGAATAAAGAGAATAGAACCCGCCTATCCGTTCAGGCATAACGAGAATAGAACTCGTCTATCCATTCAGGCATAAGAAGAATAGAACCCACATATCCGTTCAGGCATAAGGAGAATAGAACCCGTCTATCTGTTCAGGAGTAAGAAGAATGGAACCTGCATATCCGTTCAAGCATAAGGGGAATAGAATCCGCCTATCTGTTTAGGCATAAGGAGAATAGAACCTGCCTATCCGTTCAAGCATAAAGAAAATTGAACTCGCTTGTCCGTTTAAGCGTAAGAAAGATGGAACCCGCATATCCGTTCAGGAATAAGGATAATAGAACCTGCCTATCTATTCAGGCATAAGGAATATGAAACCCGTCTATCCGTTCAAGCGTAAGGAGAATGAAACTCGTCTATCTATTTAGGCATAAGGAGAATAGAACCCTACTTTTTAGCAAACTCATATCTGTTCGGGCGTGAGGAGAATGGAATCCTTCTTTTTAGCAAACTGCCTATCTATAAGAGGAATAAAACCCCATTTTTTAGCTAATTGTCTATCCATTCAGGCGTAAGAGGAATAAAACCCTACTTTTTAGCAAACTGCCTATCCATAAGAGGAATAGAACCTTGCTTTTTAGCAAATCACCTATCCATTCAGACGTGAGAGGAATAGAACATGTTTCTTAGCAAACTGTTTATCCGTTCAAGCGTGAGGAGAATAAAACTTTTATTTTTCAGCATAACGTCTAACTGTTCGGGTGCGAGGAGAATGGAACCCTTATTTTTTCTAAACGTCTATCCGTTCGGGCACGAGGAGAATGGAACCTTTATTTTTCAGCACAACGCTTATCCATTCGGGCATGAGGATCATGGAACCCTTATTTTTTTTATAAACGCCTATCCGTTTAGGCGCGATGAGAACGAAACCTTTATTTTTTTAGCACAACGCCTATCCGTTCGGGCGCGAGGAGAATAGAACCTTTATTTTTCAGCACAATGTTTATCCATTCGGGCGCTAGGAAAATGAAACATTTATTTTTCAGCACAACATTTATCTATTCAGGCGTGGGGAGAATGAAACCTTTATTTTTCAGCAACCGTCTATCTGTTCAGGCGCGAAGAGAATGGAACCTTGCTTTGATGTCCATCAACCAATTTGCAGTGTGATTGGCTAAAAATAATGCCTTTTGTTTTTTGCTCTATTCCTGTTTCACCGAAATTAGCAAAGATGGGCAGCTGTTATCACTGATTTTTTTGGAACAAAATGAAAAAAGCAAGGAAAGAAAAAAGGAAGGAGTTGCATATTCGAATGAAAAAGGAAACATACTAGCCCCTAAATTACTCAGCCAGACTCGAATATGGATAAATAGGAAAGAGACAACCAAGAATCAACCGAATTTGGAAGGGAATTTGGAGTCAGTTATTCTGATTAAATATTGGAATCAAAATACAATTTTTTGGGTATAATTTACTCGAATTTTGGGATTTTTTTGGTTAAGTTTCCATGTAATTTCAGGATCAAAATGCTATATAAACCCCTCTCCATCACTTGTAAAACACACACATGGATTCACTTGAAACACAACATATCGACCATTCACTTCATCATCCACCACAAGCATCCGAAAATCCCATAGAATTCTCAAGTTTGTATTGACATTTGTCAAGTTGAATACAAGAAGAAAAGCTTGGTTTTTAGGTATCTTACTCTTGTTCTTTTGTCTTTTATTTCAATATATATTTAAATTTGGGAGCATTTCTTACATCCTTTTAGGTTTTGAAAAAAATTGTTCGAATATTTAAACCGAAAAAAGGACTTTTCTGCGCACCATCGTCAAAGGCGGCAGCCGGCACAGTGGTGCACCAATTTGTTCTTCGTCCTTTTGTTCTTTCATATGAACACCTATTTGTCTTTATCTAAAAGGTTGTTTGATCTGAATTTTTTAAGGAAAAGATGGTGAAAGGTGTTTTTGGGCTCATACCTATATGCTTAAGTGGGCTAACCAATTAAAATCTCATCTTATTATTATATAAAATCCTTACCATAAAAAGATTCTTAGGTTAGATTCTTTCTTAAAATAATAATAATAAATAAATCTTTAGAGATTTCTTTAGACCTTTAGATATAGGTTAGCTTAGATAATTTCAGAATTAAGATTAAGTTAGTATTAGTAAGTATTTTTAGGAATCTTTTGTATCACATGTTATCTTAATTTCTTTATGTTTTTATGCCATATTTTTATTGCTTTTAATTATGAACATATTAATTGCAAATGCGGTGTCCCACTAAAAGAAAGTAACAGGTTAGAGTCAGAGATGTTGGCGGTGATTGGAATCTACTCTTCGGATGGTGGGACCGTTAAAGTAGAATCATATTCACAAATGGACAATAAGTTAAATTTTATACTAACTTGCAAATTTCGACATCAAAATATTTTGTAATCATCTAGGTACCAATTTTTTAGCGCTGTGGGGGTGATAACCCTTCTCCAAGCATAACCGACTCTCGAACTCGTTTTTGTATTTTTCGCAGACCAAACATATTGTTTTAATAAAATAAAATAATTTTATTAAAATAACCTGTTTTTAAGTGATCTAATTATACATTTCTAAAAAAATTGGTGGTGACTCCGTTTATTTTTTTGTCTTATTAAAAACGTTGAGCCCAAAAAAAAACTGCAACACCATGCCATCATTTTAACGATGTCGCGTAAAGGTATCTTTAATTGGACTTACTAATCAAAATAAAAAGGATTAAACATCAAAATTTTAACATAATAAAGGGACTAAATCCGCCATTAGACCTTGCAAATCCAAAACCAAAAAAAATAAAAATAAAGGCAGGGTTCTTACAAAACATAAGCAGTAGTGGAAAGTGGTATCATCCACTAATGACATATTGAAATGACAAATACCTGCCTACACACCTCGTTGGAAGAACATACACGTAATATCGTAAATGTATTTATTATTATTATTATTATTATTATTATTATTATTATTATTATTATTATTATTATTCAGGTCTTACTTACTGTTCATATTTAAAGTTTAGAATCGTCTATACATTTTTTAATCTCGTAGATGTGATGAGACAGATCACGAGTTACTCGAGAGTCGAATTTAATTTAGTTAACACTATATTTGATTGGACTTGACTTGAATTTTTAACGAATCGAATTGAACTGCTTGATACCAGACTCGAAAAACTTACTAGCTACTCGAATATATAATATTTATTTTTTAATTTTTAAAATTGAAGTAAGCTAAAATGTATGTTGTTAAATAATAATAATAATAATAGATGCTGATGCTATTAATAATAATAATATTTTTTATAATATACTATTATTATTATGATGATGATAACGATGATGATGAATATAATTGTAAATGAGACGAGATATATCGTGAGCTACTCGAGTCCGATTCAATTAAAGTTCGGTCAATACTTAATTTAATTAGATTTGACTCAAACGTAACTCGAATTCTTAACAAGTCAAGTCGAGTTTAACACTACTCAGATTCGACTCGACTCATTTACATCCGTACCTATAATTGATTGCGATGAATATCGACAGTAAATATCATACTAAAACACTAAAATAACCATGAAAACATTAGTTTTGGTCTTTCGTTTTTCTTCACCAGCTGAAATGATGTTTCTTGCTTCCCTCTCATTCTCTTCTATCTTTATCTTTATATTAATTTCCTTTTTTTTCTTTAAAAAATGCAGAAAATGACATAAGCAGATTTTCTTGTCTACATGATCTTTTTTTCTCTTATAATATAATTTGTAATTTAATAATTTTATCAAATATTAGGTTAACTGTATGAAAAAAATAACTTTTTGTAATATTTAATACGGATTAATTAAATTTTTTTTACCACTTAAACTTCGATTAAATTTTATTTCATTTTATTTGTTTAGTGGTGAGAAAATATAGGTTTTTGGATTATAAATAGGAAAATGATTTGATGTACTGGCGGTCCTATTCACAAGTGGTACATTTTTAGAATTTAGGGTTCGAGCTTTAGAGTTTAGGGTTAGATTTTTAGGGTTTATAATTTAGAGTTTATGATTTAAGGTTTATTTTTTTAGTGTATAGGATTTAGTGCCCTTAAACTGACATGTGACATCATTTGAAGCCCGCTTGTGGAAAAAAAAGAACTCCACTTTATGGTCCATTTATGGTATAATACATGTTTATTTTATGATCCATGTTTGGGTCCTTTGGGATTCGTGGCTCTTTCTCCTAATAATATCGTATTCAGGCTTCTCTCCTTTAAAGAACAATATATCTTGTCATTGCACCCAACCCTCATTGATAACTCTTTATTTTTTAAAAAATGTTCATATCCGACACGCATTTCGTATATTCTTTTTTAACAATATGTCGGCTGAATTTTATTAGAAATCAAAATAAAAAATAGTCTAAAAGGAATGAAATTGTAGCAGAAAAATAAAAACACAATAAATCTAAATTGAAAAAAAAAACTAGAAAATGAAACATTAGACTAGCAAAACATCTCCGGTGGGCTGCAAAACAGTGATAAAAATAAAACACCGGAGAAATAGAAGTAGGAAGCAAGACTTATTGTCTCCATCCACCTAGACACTTCAGGATTGAAGTAGGAGTGGTGAGCAAAACCAACAATCTTATAGGCTGCTTCGTAAAATAAATCTGACTGTATCGGCGAACGAACCACAAAAAGAGATCAAACTACCGAAGACCACCGACAGTTCTTAAATAAAAAATGAACGTCGTGTAAAATGTATCACGAACGTAAATCTATTACAACGTAAATCAAACTACAGAAGCGTATCACAAATATATTTATTTTTAAAAAAACCTATATAGTAGTACACTATTGTATATATGTGTATATATATATTTATATATTTAAAAATCATAAAATATTAAATATATTTGTATCAGATTACTAATATTTTTTAATGGAAAATTAGTTTAGATTATTAATATTTAAAATTCGTATTCGAATCCGTTTATATTACACAATTTCAAATTGGGCTCAAACTTGTCTGGTTTATGGTGTGACACTTTCAAAGAAAATGATTATTAAATAATGATATATATAACAAATTGACCACTGTTAATGAACTCATTAAGAGCAATTTTTCCTCTCCTCCTTTAAGTAAAAATTGTTCAGAAAAAGTATAATGTTATCTCTCTAGAGTTCTTGTTTGAAATTTTTGATTAAATAATTTTTTAAAATTTGGTAAGACTTGAGACAACTATGTCTCAGGTCAATGTAAAAATATTGACTCAAAAATTAGAATCATTACAGTTAAGATTTGATTGATAAAAAAATTAAAAATTTAGTTTAGGAGCTAATTTTTTGTGACTCCCATTTTTATAGAGTAGATTAACAGTTAATCAACTTTGTTAGAGAAAGCAATTAAAGAGATGTTTATGTGAATGGTCAATGTTAGGTTTCATAGGAAAAGAGGAAACGAAAAAGCATTAAAATTTCGGTGCATGCCCAATTTACAAATGGCACTTCAGTTTACCACTCATTCATTCCAGTAGGGCTAGGGTGTGGCGATTAAAATAAGGTTAGAAAAAGACAATTTTGATTAGAGCTTAAATTTTTATCAACTGATTAATATTTTAAGCTGGCTAGATAATATTTTAAGTTAGAATTAAATTTTTTTATTAATCGGTAACATTTTAAGTTTGTAATTAAAATTCTTATGAATTGAGTAACATTTTAAGTTTGATTCTTACTTATGTAACATTTTAGGTTAAAACTTAAATTCTAACCAGTTAGGTACCATTTTAAGCATGAGACTACCTGAAATTAGCCATATCTTAAACTGTCGCATTTACTCATTTCTTCATAAAATAAAAAAGAAGAAACATTAACATAAAATTTAAAATATACTCTAGGTCATTTAATCACGTAATTGATTATAAGTAGATTTTTTTTAAATGTTATAATTTAGTTATTTGATTAAAATTTTATTATAAATAAGTAAGTGGATCAAAATCAAAACATGACATGATATGATAATAATTTAGTCCCAAAACGTAGAGGTGAGCAAAACTCGACTCGACTAAATAAATCAAATTTTTCGACTCGACTCAAAAAAAATTCAAACAAAGTTTAAGTTGTAAAATAGAAATTCGAACAACTCAAAATTTTTAGTAATTAGTGGATTAATTTTTAAGTTTGAGTCGAGTCTCTAAATTCTGTTTGATATATATATATATATAAATAAATAAATAAATAAATATATATATATACACACCACATATGCAAAAATACGAAGAAATATATATATATATATATATATTGTATATGGATATAAAAAGTCTTTTAAGTTGGAATCAATTTGTATTATAACATTGTAAATAATTATAATTAAATTTTTACAGAAACTCGAAAACTTGACTCAAATCGAATAAAAAAAATTTTAAATAAAGTTTGAGTCGTAAAATAGGACTCGAAAACTCAAATAGCTCAATTTTTTTTGACTCACCTCGACTCGATCGAATGCTCACCCCTGCCAAAACGTATACTTTCTATCAATTTAATCTTAATTTAAAATAATTTAATAAATTTATCTCGTCATATTTAAAAATTTAGACACTGCACACTCCTCGCACACTTCGACCACTTGTTGCACTCTCTGCTACTGTCCCTCCACTCAATAATCTACAGATGTAATAGCTCGACAGACACAACAATTTCACTACTGGACAATTGATGGATTGATGGAACATACCTATTATTACTTTAGCGACACCTGCTACTAAACACAATCACTCCATTAATAAAATCTATAAATATGAAAAGGATGCATAAATTTTAGGGACCGAAACTGTTGTTATACTAAGCCACTTTAAGCGTCGTTTTCAATTTTAACGGCGTACAGACCTGATTGTAACAAAATTTAATTGAGGGATTAAATGATAACTTTTAGGAAAAATGACTCATTTGTAAATGAACACGTTATTGAGTGACTTAGGGTGTATTTTACCCTATAAAAAAAGGTAAAACCCTTAATCTTCAAAATTCACCATTTTCCATCTTTAAAACCAAACATCCCTTTTGGTTCTCATAATTCTAAATACCATTCTCTCTCAATATATATTTTTACATCCATTAGGTGTTTGATGTTTGGTCTTGGCTAATCCACATTGCCTGGTTCTTCACCTACTTAATTTCCAAGCACCCTTTTGTGTGTTTCACTAGTTGATTCTTCTCTTATCGTGTTTTCAATGAAGTTTTAAGAACTGGGTAGCTTTATGATGGA
This sequence comes from Hibiscus mutabilis, assembly GCA_019671005.1. NCBI lineage: Eukaryota > Viridiplantae > Streptophyta > Magnoliopsida > Malvales > Malvaceae > Hibiscus > Hibiscus mutabilis. The sequence goes on from CM033738.1 coordinate 39,722,320, forward strand.
TCTTGGAGGTGTAGTAATCCCCAACAGACCAATCAAGGTAAGACACATGGCACTGTTTGTGCTGAATGAATCATCATTTCAAAACTCTGAGCTCTTTTTTTTTTTGTTGCAGAAGGAATCATGGAAAACTGTGTTAACTTTGGCATATCAAAGCTTAGGTGTTGTCTACGGAGATTTAAGCACTTCTCCTCTGTATGTGTACAAGAGTGCATTTGCTGAGGATATTCACCATTCTGACACAAATGAAGAGATTTATGGTGTTTTGTCATTTGTGTTCTGGACATTAACATTGATGCCATTACTGAAATATGTTTTCATTGTGCTGAGAGCTGATGACAATGGAGAAGGTGGCACTTTTGCCTTGTATTCTCTGCTCTGCAGACATGCAAGGCTGTGTTCATTGCCTAATTGCCAGCTTGCAGATGAGGAATTATCAGAGTACAAAAGAGATGGGGTTTCATCAAATCGAAAGAGCTTCTTGAAATCGACTTTGGAGAAACACAAAGTTCTGCAGAGACTTTTGCTTGTTTTGGCCCTGATTGGGACTTGCATGGTCATTGGAGATGGTGTCCTAACACCATCAATTTCGGGTACTAACAAGATTCAATCTGGTCTTCTTTCTATAATCGGAAAATTCGAGTTCGGGATATCGTGTTTGGATGGTTAACTAGTGACTGAGATGAATTTGGTATGTGCAGTTTTTGCAGCAGTGTCAGGATTGGAGCTTTCTATGGCTAAAGAGCAACATCGTTGTAAGTTCCATTTAAGCATTCTGTAATGGATCAAACTAGCTTACTGTCACTAGATGCCTATCAGGCAGGTCAGGTTCGAGTTTGTCCTTGTACGATATCGATATCATATGTAATTGTTTCCTCAGAGTTTATTGATTCTGCAGATGTTGAAGTCCCTGCAGCTTGTGCCATACTGATATTCTTGTTTGCCCTCCAACATTACGGGACCAACAGGGTCGGGTTCTTGTTCGCTCCGGTTGTGATAACATGGCTTTTATGCATCAGTGCAGTTGGGGTTTACAACATTTGCCGTTGGAATCCCCATGTCTATCAAGCCCTCTCTCCCTATTACATGTACAAGTTCTTGAAGAAGACCCAAAAGAAAGGTTGGATGTCACTTGGTGGCATTTTGCTTTGTATAACAGGTACAATAATCCGTAATTCGTATCTACGTTATTCGGACTCTTTATTTTTGTTAAATGTTCACATCTGTTGTGTTTTCTCGGTGTTTCAGGCTCGGAAGCGATGTACGCTGATCTTGGACATTTTTCACAGTTGTCCATCAAGGTAATTTAGTTGTTTTAAACTCGGAAACCTGTCGAATACCACTTCTTAAGAATGATTATACGAATTACAAACTAACTAATATAATTTCGGGGTTCAATACATAAATTTTCCTGTAGATTGCTTTCACCTTTGTGGTGTACCCCTCCTTAATCCTTGCATACATGGGGCAGGCTGCTTATCTTTCCAAGCATCATATCAACGAAACCGACTACCGGATCGGATTCTACGTGTCGGTACCGGGTACATTTTTTTCCGATGAAACCGATGTTCTTTGATCTTCAAAGTTGTTATTTTGCTAAATGTAGGCACTGATACTGTTGTTTTCAGAGCAAATAAGATGGCCACTTCTGGTTATAGCCATACTTGCAGCAGTTGTGGGAAGTCAAGCCATCATAACCGGAACATTCTCCATTATCAAACAATGTTCAGCTTTGGGTTGCTTCCCTAAGATCAAAATCATCCACACTTCATCCAAAATCCACGGCCAGATTTACATCCCACAGATCAACTGGACCCTAATGCTGTTATGCTTGGCGGTAACGGTTGGTTTTCAAGACACGAAACGCATGGGGAACGCCTCAGGTACAATATTCTTACGACCTCCGCTCGACTCGATTACATCCTTAATCATCTCATAACATCATCTTCTTCTTCTATCCAACAGGTTTGGCGGTTATTACAGTTATGTTGGTAACAACATGCTTAATGTCTCTGGTTATTGTATTATGTTGGCATAGGAGTGTTTTCCTGTCTGTTTTGTTTATATTCTTCTTTGGCTCCATTGAAGCACTGTATTTCTCAGCATCTCTCATGAAGTTCCTTGAAGGGGCTTGGGTTCCTATTGCACTTGCTTTAATATTTTCACTCATAATGTATCTTTGGCACTATGGAACACTCAAGAAATACGAGTTTGATGTTCAGAATAAGGTTTCGATCAATTGGCTCCTCGCTCTTGGTCCAACTTTGGGTATCGCACGTGTTCGAGGCATCGGTCTTATACGTAACGAGCTTGTTTCTGGGATCCCGGCCATTTTTTCACACTTTGTCACCAACATTCCAGCTTTCCACCAAGTTGTTGTGTTTCTTTGCATCAAATCAGTCACAGTACCCCATGTTAGTCCCGAGGAACGGTTCCTAGTCGGAAGAGTCGGTCCGAAAGGGTATAGGCTCTATCGGTGTATAGCACGGTATGGATATCGCGACGTTCACAAAGACGATATAGAATTCGAGAAAGATCTCGTTTGCAGCATCGCGGAATTCATCCGATCCGAGCAGCCTGAACATGTTATTGGAACAAACATGGAAAACGATGAGAAATTGACGGTTATAGGGACTTCGTTATCGAATATACAAGGTGTACCAATGTGTGAAGATGGTGACGATCACGAAGATTCATCCGAAATAGTAAGCTCAAAGTCCCTTGAGAAGCCGAGGAAGAGAGTAAGGTTCGTCGTCCCGGAAAGTCCCCTGATCGACGAGGCGGCGAGGGAGGAATTGCGGGAACTGATGGAAGCTAGGGAATCAGGGATGGCATTCATATTGGGACATTCCTATGTAAGAGCAAAGAAAGGATCAAACTTGATGAAGAGAATTGTGATAAATTATGGATATGATTTCTTGAGAAGAAACTCCAGAGAGCCAACTTATGCTTTGAGCGTTCCACATGCATCCACATTAGAAGTAGGGATGGTCTGTTTGGTGTAGATATTCGAGTTCGTAGTTTCGAAATAAGGGACGAACATGAATGTTGGAAATTCGAACCCCTAACATAGTTGCATGAACAGATTGAATCAGGCCCTAGCTTATTGTATATGGAAGAATTTGAGGTATATATGGAACACATGTATTGATAAGTTATTCGAGTTTGACTTGCTCGTACTTTATGTAATATGATAGTAAATTAATCCCGGTTTTAAAATAGATTTCGTATTCGAGTTCAGATATTACAAATGAAAAAGAAAGTCTCAGAGTGCTTTTCATGGATCCCACCATCATTTGCTCAGCACAGTGCCCACACTCAAAGCCGAAAATCACTCTTTAAAACAACAGCCTGAGTGCACATTATCCTTAAAGCTTTTTGACTTTGAAATGATTTCCACATCAAAAGCAAAAGAAAAAAAGCAAAAGCACCACCTCCTACGTTTTTCTTTGCTGAAATTCGAACCCGAATGAGCCGAGACCGCACTATAGTGGCCGTAATATCGTGTTACACCACTATGCAAACCCTTCCAATGAGGTAACGGAATTAGGAATGAAACAAGTACATTGTAAACAGCAATAGTTAGTTTATATGTCCGAGTTTTTGTTTTTCCTGCGACATAGGTGTCGGACATATTTTCGTACACGATTATATCGGTATGACACTCCGAATACATGAAAAACGAGTCCAAGTACATGAATTCTATAGACCATCATATGTTGCAGCAAATCATCATGATATATCAAGCTTTGATCGAATTAAACAATGGCTAAAACCAGAAATTACACTTCATTTTTCTTGTGTTTTCACCAACCATGGTGGTAAATCTGTACTAAGAGAAGAAGGCATGCCAATCTGTTCATCCGAGGAAGAAGTTGGCAATTTTCCTTTCTTAGACCAAAGCCATATCTTAGAAACCGAAAAGCTTTCCCCTTTACTCACATTGCCAATCTTTTTCCCTTCGACCGACGAATTCCCATTGTGTTCCAATAGCTTAAAATCGCATCCACGGCGCCGATCGTTCGAGAGGGGGACCCTAAGATCGGAATCACCGAGCACATACTGATACGAACCCATCGAAAAACACCTCCTTGCATCCAAATTACTGCTACTCGTTTCGCCTACGGAATCCCCTGGTTGATGATCATTTAGCCTCTTGAATTTGCCTAGTCTCACCGGCAAAACCCCTTTGTCGACGACGATTTCTTCCATTTCCATCGTTTTTGGACCGGGGAAATACCCTTCATCTTCCCTCATCTCAGCGAATTCAAACATTGGATTCTCCATTGAGAATTCAGGGTTGAAAAGAGTTCCCCTACAAAGAGGGCATGTCGAATTCGACAACAACCAAGTGTCGATACAATTGATATGGAAAGCGTGGCTACACACAGGAAGCAATCTGAGCTTATCTTTCTCGGAAAATTCACACAAACAAACAGCACAATCAAAGGGTTCCTTCAGACCAACAATTTCCTTGTAGTAAAAAACAGGTAAAGCATCAATGAAAGCTTGATCTAACCCGGAATCATGGAGATGGAACAGCTGCTGAAGCTGCCTTTGTAGAGCATCAGAGGTGGAGATTTCAGGGTATAGATTTGATTGAGGAGAGGAAGAAGAAGGGTGCTTTATAAGGAACCTAACCAGCAGGTGTAAAAGACCAGATACGAAAAACAACACTGCCAAGATTACTATAATGAACAGAAGTGCTGGACTAATTCTAGAACCAGATGATGGTGGTGATGATGATGACGGAGGAAGAGGAGATGGGTATTGAAAGTAACCATCTTGTTGCATGTTTTGATGATGAATCCAAGATATCTCCAAATGTTCATGTCCTAAAATCCAACTCTTTTCTTTGTTTTCTAACATCCCAAAACCCCAAAACACCCAAAATTTAACCCCAAATCCTTTATTTTTCAACACTCCATGAAATGATATCAAAAAGGGAAGAGATTTATCAAAGTTTGAGTCTTTGGAACTTTACCAAAGCTTATAGCTTTACATGAGAGAAAGGTCTCTAATCAAAGAAAGAACCAATGCCAACCGAACCAACTTTTTTTTTCTTTACTGTTCTTAAAGCTTCTGGTGGGGAGTGGCAGAAGGACCTGAGCAGTAAGTTTTGAAAGTGCAAGGTTAAAGGATGCCAAAAAGAGAAGCTGGAGTGTGGGACCCACTTGCCATTGTGAGCGCGTGGGGCTTCTGAGGGTCAACCATAAACAGACAACTTGATGCTGTCCTGTTTAAATGTTTGGTTGTTTAGAGAGATTGTGTTAAATTGTTGTCTAAAAAGTCTTGACGTTTTGGGTGACTTGATTAAGATTTTTGAGGGGCTTAATGTAAATGAATAAAGTTTTCTCTCTAATATGAAGATTTTTGAGGGGATTTTTTTTTGTTGGATGAGAAAGAGAAGAAATTTCTCGTCTCGTGTGTTATAGGATAACAACCATAAGATGATTAATTAGAACTTCAGTGAATCATAAGAATAATATTTATTTATTTATTATCGATACAACGAGTTGTTATTAGAAGAGAAATGACATTCGATAATAAAAATATATAAACTATTATCTCTTTAAAAATGATTGAATAAAGTAATAAAAATAACCAAAAATAAAATTTTGGGTTTAACAATATGCTGTTTTATAATCAATGCTTAAATGAAAAATAGGTGCTCAAAGTCTATCTTTTTTGAACTTTATGTATTTAAAGTATTTTTTTTAAAAAAATAAGTAATTAAAGTTTTAAAAGTTATAATTTTAGGGGTCTGACCGTTAATGGGTGTTAAATTTTTTTAACTAATCAATGCTTGACAATGTGGCATATTTAATTTATTTTTTTTAAATTATTTTTTTTAAATTTTAGTTTTTCAAAAAATTTCAAAATTTTACAATTTTTACGAAATAGTCCCTAAATCCCTAAAATTACCCAAACACAAATTCCCAAATCGAGGCCCCTTCTACCGCCGATCGTCGTTCCTGAGCACATCGATTTGGTCGTCGGACCAAGGCGGTCATTTCCCCCAACACAGCGTAGCCGAAAACGAAAACGGTGTGCAACCGAACGTCGAACACGAAATCGATATTCGGCTAGCACGTCGTTCGCCGTTTCCGACGACACTATGTTGGGGAAAATGACCGCCTTGTTCGGCGACCAAACCGGTGTGCTCAGGGGCGGCGATCGAAGGTGAAAGCGGCGGCGATTTGGGGGCTTGAGTTTGGATAATTTTAGGGATTTGGGGACTGTTTTGTAAAATTTTGGGTATTTTTCGTTAAAAATTAAAAAAAACATAAATTAAATGTGTCATATGTCAATGATTGATTGGTTAAAAAAAATTTAACACCCATTAATGGTCAGACACCTAAAATTATAACTTTTGAAACTTTGAGCACATATTTTTACAAAAAAAAGTACTTTAGGTACCTAAAGTTCAAAAAAGACATATTTTAAGCTCATATTTTTCATTGCAACCTATAATTAATGCTTCATCAGCCTCCATCCATGGAAGCACACTTCATTCAAAGAATCCAAAGTTACAATCTTCTATTACCACCCTGTTTTAGACTAAATTTGGGGGTGGTTGTTGCACTCGAAATATAGTTTATTTGTTACATTACTTAATTTTTTCTTTTTAGTGTTATCATTACTTTAATGAAATTTTAAAGAATTAAAGCTGAAAATTTATTATTTAGGGGGACCACAACCCCTATTTAAGGGTCGAATCATCCGTTCAAATCTGAAGTCTTGTCTAAAATTTGGGATAGAGGAGGTTGAACAAAAAAAAAATTACTCATTCAAAATATGAATTGGACTAAGACTTTACAAATAGAGGTGAATAATTTTTTTTAGTTAATCGAGATGACAACTCTTATTTTATTATTCAAATTTTATTTAAATTTTTTAGTCGAGTAAACTTCATAGAATTTGATTCGAGACTAGTTGCTTGAGTTTCTATTCAAATTGAATTGTAAATATTTATAATTTTATGATACTGTTTGGTTTCAGTTTAAACAAATTTATACAAAATGCATATATATATATATATATATATATATATATTTCTTCATATTTTTCACAAGTGAGTAAGATTTTTAATGATATTTAATAAAACAAATATCATCTAAAATTATATAATATATTATTATTTCTAAAGAAGCGATTTTGTGGAAAATAATAGTCGAGTATAGAAGATAAAAGAATTCAGGGAAAGAAAGAATCCGCAAATAGTTGCAATTAGATTAAATTGAATAAACTACTAAGCTTTGAGACTAAATTATAAAAAAGGAAATTTATTTTCATAAAATGAAATTGGAAAGGTATTCTAGTTTTATTTTATCATTTAAACTTCTTAAAAGAAATTTGAATTAAATTTATAAAATTTAAATTGAATAAAAAATTTATTTTTTTTTTCGAATTGAGATAGATTCTAATAAATGGGGAAATATTAGAGTGATTAGGTTTCCTGTAGTTGGGCACTCCGTATAATTTATGGGTGCCTTTTCCACTTTAATTATTTGAGTTTGTAAAACATGATTTAGTTCGTAATTGATGATCATCTGCCACGTGTCATATAGATTAGTTTACAAAAGCTTATCTATACAAAACTATACTATTTTGATGTAAATTTGAAAATTAATACTTAAAATTCAATTTACAAATTAGCCCTTTAAGTATATTTTTTTCACACTTTAACCCTTGAACGTTATCTGTTTTCCGAATTTTGCACTATAGAGCAGTTTGAACACTTAACTCGTGTCACATGACATGACGTGTTTCCATTTGTCCAAATTGTTTTAAGATGCAAAATAATAAAACGTATATACTTTAAAGACCAAATTGGGTAAAAAGGAATTAGGGTGTAAAGTGAATAATGGGTATACTTAGAGGGTCAAATTGGGAATTAAACTTTTATTCATTTAACTAATAACTTTTTTCACATGGTTCTTAAATATTTTTTTGTCTACTCACTGAATTTGAATTTTTGATCACTTTGATGTGGCACTTTGAGCGATATAAACACGATTATGACAAGAAAAAATAGGGTAAACAACACCATTGGTCACTAAACTATTCACTCTTTTCTGTTTTGGTTATCAAACTATTATTTTTGACAAAACAGTCACTAACATTATTTTTTTCTTATTTTGGTCACTAATGTTTCTTTTTTTTTCCTCTTGTTCTCGTTACCAATCTATTGTTTCTTTCCTGTTGGTCACCAAACTATTATTTTTTCATGAGTTTTTTAACGGCGGGTGATAAAAAAAAACGTACCGTTAGTGACGATTTTGCAAAAATAATAGTTTGGTGACCAAAACAAGAAATCGTGAATAGTTTAGTGTCCAATGGTGTTGTTTACCCCAAAAAATATACACAATGATAGTGATACATCAAAATATTAGCTGAGTGATCAACGATACTCATGTTGTCCCATCTTCTTGTCTGGGTTCGAACACGATTATGACAAGAAAAAAATATACAAGCACCTTACAAATACAAGAATTTTCAGATCTACATTCTAATTCTTAAAAATTGGGAAATTTTATAGCTTTTTGCATCAATGAATTGAAGGGCAGATTCTATCTGTTGACTTCATGAACTGATAGAGACCCTAAATTTTTATGAGAATCAATGTATCTGTTCATCCTCAGATTCTATAATTATTTGCTTGACTAACAGAAAGCTTGTAAAAAGATTTCTCTATACAACCCAACTATTAGTCAAAACCTATGATTGTGTTCACCATTAGGCTAGTGCTCAATTATGTTTCGTGGATTAAGTGTCAAATATGAATATATGCTTACACAAGTCTCAATATGTGTCGGTATAAGATATTGATGTATAAATACTTCATAAAATGAAAAGTTCTGATAACATGTACTCGTACCTTGTTCGTTTCATTTCCGATTATCGATTTCAGTTCTTGGTGGAACGTTCACCCACATTGACTTTGAGCGAACATATTTGTTCAAACATCAATAGAAAACCTAATGCTCATCAATCCAAGGATGTGACATGCCAACAGCCATGGGACATAGGTATGATTGATTTGTTTTTTGAAGTTTTTTCACGTCTTCGGAGAATCCTCACGCATTTCTGGATATGGAGCAGCATAGATTTTGTCACTTGGATTCTACGCTGATGCATGTACAAGCACAAAGAAGAATGAGAGCCACCAGTTGTGATTGCAGAATGTTGGAAACATCAGCAAACTCTTGCTTCTATTTCGGACGACTACGGTCCCATTAAACCAGTTCTCATGCAGGCTTCTCAACATGACAATCAAAAGCAAGAGAATATATGAAAGCTTTTCGGATATATCAATGGCAACATTCTTGTAAATAATAGCACTGTGTCAAAAAAGAACGTTTGGACTGTAAACCAGATGTTATACAGGTTGGTAAAACCATGAAAGCAACATGAGGTTAAAACAGACTACAGAGCAACCATGCTGTCCAGGATATTGTAGATCTCATCAGTTCTAGGATGCATCTTATCAACAGAATAGAATTGATGAACTCGGCCATCAACCTCAATCCAACTGCAACCGGGGGTCTTATAAGCATTCTGCTCCTTCAACCTCGTTCCATTTCCCTAATGCTCCATATAAATTTGCCAACATGGAGCCATACCCACCATTGTTTGGGTCGATTTCGATGAGTTTTTTTACTGCAAACTCTGCTAAATCCAGGCGACCATATATTTTACACCCGTTTAGCAGTGAGCCCCAAACAACCTCATCAGGCTTCATCTTCATACCATTAATGACTTCCATTGCTTCTTCAAACTTTCCTGCTCTACCAAGAAGATCAATTAAACAGCCATAGTGGTCAATCCGAGGTTCAATGTTGTAACTACTAGTCATCAACTCGAAATAAACGCGACCTTTTTCAACCAATCCTCCATGTGTACAAGCATTCAAGAGACTGATAAAGGTAACTGCGTCTGGTCTTACATCCTCAACTCCACAATTTATCATCTCCTCGAACAAACTAATTGCATTGTCACTTTGTCCGTGTAGCGCGAAACAATTGATTATAGAGTTCCAAGATGTCAAGTTTTTCTTGGAATTCATTTCGAAAATCCTTCTTGCTGTATCTAAGCTCCCACATTTCCCATACATATCTATCAAAGCATTAGCTATGAAACAACCATTACCAATACCATTCCTATAAACATAACCATGGATTGATTTTCCAAGATGAAACATCCCAGTGTTTCCACAAGCCGATAGACTGCAAACAACTGTAACCTGATTAGGCCTATTCCCTCCTTTTTCCACCATAACCATCTTTCTCAACATCGAAATCGCCTCGGAAAAGAATCCATTTTGCGTGCACCCTGCAATAACAGCATTCCAGGAAGGAACATCCCTATTAGGCATCTCCTTGAAAAGCGAAACAGCCTTTCCAACATCCCCGACTCTCATATACCCAGAAACCATAGCAGTCCAAGACACAAGATTTCTCTCAGACATTTCATCGAACACGTCCCTCGCAATCCCAATACACGAACCCGTCCTCGAATAAGAATCAACAAGCGCCGTTTGAACAACAGGGTATTGTCCGAAACCCGATTTCAAAATCTGGGTATGAACCAGTTTTGTGCCGTTCGACTCCAACACTTCCGGGGTCGATTTCAAGACGTGAGGGTAAATAAAATTGTTGGGAGTGGGCTTGCCTTTGCGAAGCATGTGACGGTAAAGAACAAAAGCGGAAGCATGGTGGTGTGGGTGGGAGGCATAAGCAGTAATCATTGCGGTGTACAAGTAAATGTTGGGAGAAGCGAGGTGATCGAAGAGTAAGCGAGCGTAGTAAAAGTTGAATACCTTGAGTGTGCAAAAACGGACTAGCTTGAAGATGTAGAACTGGGTTTGGGATTGGCCTTGAGTGATGACGAAAGATTGGAGTTGCTTAAGATGGGTGAGATGACTGCATTTTTCCAGGATTGCTATGAAATGTTGGTTCATTTTTACTTGGCTTAAACCAGACATGGACCATGCCTGTTTCTACTGTCCCTTTTGTCGGGTGTGTAAAATTGGACTTGATCTGAAAAAATAAATAAGTCGATTTGATGTAAAAATATTTGATTTATCTTGATTCGAAATAAAATTTAAATTATAAAATATAAATTCGAATAATTTATAAAATTTAGAATTTTTAGTAATTAGTGGATTAATTTTTGAGTTCGAGTTGAGTCTTTTAATTCTATGGGATGTAATCCATTTACACATTGAAAGAGTTTTTAAGTTTTACACATTTTTTTAGATAGTTGGAAGAGTAAAATGAATTACTTAGATTAATAATGTGGTATATAAAAATTATCACTTGAAAAAATTCAAAAAAAAAGTGTAAAACTCATAGTTTATTTACATTGTGTGTAAAGGATCCTAACTCTAAATGAGATAAGATCCTAACCTTCAATGGGATAAAATCCATTTACACGGTATAAGAGTTTTTAAATTTTATACGTTTTTTAGATCGTTTGTTGGGTGAAGATTTAGCACCTGGAAAAAAAGTAAGTAGTTAATCTCAGCTATCCATTTCACCCATCCAACGATCCAAAAAACGTGTAAAACTCATATTCTACATTGCGTGTAACTGGATCCACTTACACTGTTACTTTTACACCTTTTTTGAAATGTTAGATGAGGATAAATATATTGTCAAGATTATTTTCTTTTTTCGATAATTTGCTCATTTTCTCCTATTAATTTCAGTCATCTATTTAACTTCATTTAACGGTCCAAAAAAATACAATTCGGTTGAATAAAGGTAAATGAATGACTGAAATTAAGAATAAAAAATATAAAAAATTTATCCTCATTACATGTGACAACCTTTTATTTCAAGTAGCTCTTTTAGTTAGATATAAGCGATTATGATTAGTTATTAAGTAAACCTAGGGGTTGCAATGGCACGAGCCGAAGATGGTTTTGCATTTTTTACTCAATCTCTAATATATAATTTAGGAGTATCTCCATCAAATGTTTTGAGAATTTTTTCGTCCTCATACTTTTTTGTGCTAATCCCCGCGAGTTTCGGCGAATCCCCGTGTATAAAAACAAATCTTAGTAGTTTACTAACCAAAATAAAACTTAAAGGTGTCATGTTAAATTCTAAAGATTATTAAATCTTTACCATCTTTTATCTATTAAGATCAAATTTATATTTTACTCAAGATTTAATTACTATATAAATTCGTATCCCAAGTTCACTCAAATTTATTCAAAAATTTTTTATTCTTATGTAAATGATTAGCTAAATAGGTAGACCTAAATTAATTTGAGCTGAAAGTAAAATTTCGATGTTGAAGCATAAAGAAATTATGGAAGACAATATAACTCCAATAATTTACCGACTGTCTACCTCTATATATACGAAAATAACTTAAAAGCAACTATAGGTAGGGGTGTTTATTCCTGGGTACACAGCTTTTCAGGTACCCGGTCTTTTGGTATTGGATTTTTTGGCCCAATCTCTACCTGTAATTATCGAATACCCGTAAAATTTGGGACCCGCAAAATCGGGTACGAGTATCCGATTCACTTTTCTTTATTTTTAATTTAAAAATTTTAAAAAAATTACATTGTAAGCTTATAAAATTTAAAAGTTCATAATACATAATTCAAACACAAAAATTAGTAATTTGAAGTTACTTTTAAGCTAGAAGTATAGCTCATTACCTTCCGAAAAAATTTACACAGTCTTTTAAATGAAATCAAGCAACGATATACTTTGACCAGAAAGTTTCATGAACCAAGCATTATTACCGATGTAAGTTCTTGGTATACCAATAAACTACCACAAAAGAATAAGAAAAATAACATACCGCTGATCGTTTTGTAACTAAAAATGCTCGACAATACTTATTGTAACTAAAAACGCTAAATTATCGTAACAAACAAATAAATACTAAACAAATTTTTATATATTTTGTTATAGATTTTCGTGCCGACAGAAAATAAAAAAATGAAAAATTTATTGATTAAAAAAACAAGCTGCCATTCGAAATAAACAAGATGTTCCAATCACTTGGGGCGGCTAGTTGTTATTGCAACACTTAATTAAAAATAAATTGATTCCATCTTTTCTCCTTAACATTTTATAACTAAACCATCTTATCCAAATAAAGTTTACACAACCCTTCTAATTTTAGGGTTTAAAGATTTAAGTTAGGTTTAAAGTTTAGGAGTTTAGTGTATATGGTATAGAATTTAAGGTTTAGGGTTAGAATTTAGAGTTTAGGATTTAGAGTTTAAGGTTTAGGTTTTAGGGTGCTAGGGTTAGGATTTAGGTTTTAAGTTTTATAGCTTAAATATGAAGGGTTGTGTAATTTTTTTACACAGTTTGTGTATCAAAATATAACTAATATATATAAAATTTGCACAAGCCTTTTAATTTTAGAGTTTAGGGTTTAGGGGTTGAGTGTGTAGAGTGTAGAATTTAAGGTTTATGGTTAGAATTTAGAGTTTAGGATGAGTGTTTAAGGTTTAGATGGGTTTGAGATTTAGGTTTTAAATTTTGTAGAAGGGTTGTGTAATTTTTTTACACAGTTTGTATATCAATATATATATGTATATATATGAGTTATGATCCACTTACACCATGTAAAACTCAACTAGTTTTACACTAATTCATGACCATTAGATGGGTGAATGGATGAGATTAACTCCTTATTTTTTTTATAAGTGATAATCTTCACATATCCTACTTCTAATCTCATCCATCCATTTCACTCATCCAATGGTCATGGATTAGTGTAAAACTAGTTGAGTTTTACATAGTGTAGCTATATCTCATCCCCCACCCACCCACACACCCGCACATATATATATATATGAAAAATTCTAACACGCTCGACGAACACCGCTGAACACCATTAACGTTGAACATTGTTGAACACCATTAAATTAATTAATAAAGATTAAAAATTTCAAGGACTCAACATATAATTATAAATTATTTAAAATAAAAATTTAATTAAATTATTTTCCATTAATATTATATTTTTAATTTTTTTTAATAATTGGATCAAATACTAACCTTAGTCAATTTAAAAAACCCTAAACCCAGAATCCTAACTAGTAAACCCAAAACCTAAAACGTTAAACTCAAAGCCCTAAATAGTAAACCATAAACCCTAAACCCTAAACCTAAAACCATAAATTGTAAACCTTAAACCCTAAACCTAAAATCTTAAAACCTAAAGCATAAGCCTAAAACCCTAAACCCTAAACTACTAGATTTTGTTCAGGTGATTCTCTTTAATGTTGTATCATATTATAAAACAATTTTATCCTCGATCTGAAAATGAAACGTTTAGGTTTTTATGCTTACATTTTAACTTTAGTTGAATTTGCTAGCCGTTGTCTTGAATTATTAGTCTGATGAAAAATTCCTATTTTCCTTTGCAGAAGAAAAGTGGCTTTGGTTTCGAAGAAGATCAGTGCTAAGGTCCAGAAAAAAAAGTGGCTATGGGTGTAGGCTTTAGAGTTTATGATTTAGGGTTTATAGTTTATGGTTTATAATTTTAAGTTTAGGATTTAGGGTTTATGATTTTAGGTTTAGGGTTTATAGTTTTTTATTTTTTAAATTGACTAAGGTTGGTATTTGATCCAATTATTTTAAAAAATAAAAATATAATATATATAAAAAATAATTTAATTGAAAATTTTATTTTAAATAATTTATAATTATATGTTGAGTCCTTGAGATTTTTAATCTTTATTAATCAATTTAATGGTGTTCAGCGATGTTCAGCGTTAGTTGTATTCAGCGATGTTCGTCGAGCGTGGTAGACTCATCATATATATATATATATATATATATATATATATATAGAGAGAGAGAGGGAGAGAGAGAGAGAGAGGATCCTCTTACACTATGTAAAACTTGAAAGTTTTATTCATTTTTTTTGGACCATTAGATGAAGGTAAATGAATGATTGAGATTAACAGTAGAAAATGTGAAGATTATCACAAGAAAAAAAGAGATAAGGAAATAACCTTAGTCATTTATTACCCTCATCATACGGTCCAAAACAAGTGTAAAAGTAATTGAGTTTTACATAGTATAAGTGAATCATAACCCATATATATATGAGATGGGATGAGATCCAGTTACACTATGTAAAGCTCAACAAGTTTTACACTAATTTATGGCCATTGGATGAGTGAAATGGATGTATGTGATTGAAAGTAGGATATGTGAAGATTATCATTTGGGAAAAAAAGTAAGGAGTTAATCTCATCCATCTATTTCACCCATCAAATGACCATGAATTAGTGTAAAACTAATTGAATTTTACATAATGTAAGTGGATCCTAAGCCATATATATATGCGCGCGCGTGCAGGGGAGGACCTTGACGACTTACTTGATGGTGTTTACTTAAAATTTTAAAAAGTTTTGAAGATCTAAATTAAAATTTTCAAAAAATTTATAGGGTTTAATTTAAAATTTTCAAAAAAATTGAGGTCTAAATAAAAAAATTATTTTTTGAGACTTAATAAGAACTTATAAAATTTTTAAAAAAGACTTAATTAAAAATTTTCAAAAAACATGAAACATAATAAGAATTATTAAAATTTTTAAAGGGAGCAAATTAAAACATATAAAATATTAAAGGCCAAATATTGATTTGTCAAAAAAATTAGGGGTATGGCCCTTTGGCCCCGATAAGGTCCCTCTTTATATATATGATAATTATATTATATAGATGTCATGTAGTTTTTAGAGTATACATTTTTAGAGGTTATCGATTTAATTTAAGATTTAGAGTTTAAGAGTTTAGTTTGTAGGATTTATTCTATAATTTAGGGTTGGAGTTAAATTTTATCATTTTAAGTAAATGTGACAATCGGGTGGAAAATAACCGAAAACGTGAGAATCCGATCCAATGGGTATAGGTAATAACTGAAATCATCACCATTCACATATGAACTTCGATGATAAAACTTTTCCAATCTTTATCTCCATAAATAAATATTTTAATTATTTTCTATCCCGTCAATTTAAATCTCCACAATTTTCAAATATTCCCACTCAATTTTTACCCCTACTTGACCCACGTACTCAATAGTAGTCCTATACAAATGATAGTGACAACATTATCTTCATTTAATTTTCATGCCGACAAAAAATAATAATAAGGCTTAAAGGAAAAATAGGTGCCCAAAGTATATATTTTTTGAACTTTAGGTGCTTAAAGTATTTTTTTTTGTAAAAATAGGTGCCCAAAGTACCCAAAGATATAATTTTAGGTGCCTGGCAGTTAATGGGTGTTAAAAAATTCTAACGAATAAAAGAGTGACACGTGGCGTATTTAATTAATTAACTTTTTTCAAAATTAAAAAATATAAAAAACATTAAGTTTTTCAAAAAATCGCAAAAACTTTGAAAATTTTACAAAATAGTCCCAAAATTCCTAAAAATACCCAAATCCCCAATCGCCGCCGCTGAGTACACTAGCTTGGTCGCCAGACCAAGACGGTCATTTCCCCTCACGCGGCGTCGCCGAAAACGACGAACGATGTGCAGACGAACGTCGAACGCAAAATCGACGTTCGACTGGTACGTTGTTCGCCGTTTTTGGTGACACTGTGTGAGGGGAAATGACCGCCTTGGTCCGGCGACCAAGCCAGTGTGCTCAGCGGCGACGATCGACGGCGAAAGCGGCGACGATTGAGGGATTTGGGTTTGAGTATTTTTAGGGATTTTAGAATTGTTTTGTAAAATTTTTAAAGTTTTTGAAATTTTTTGAAAAACTGAAAGTTTTGGTTATTTTTCTTTAAAAATTAAAAAATAAATTAAATATGCCACGTGTCATGTTTTAATTGGTTAAAATTTTTTTAACACCCATTAACTGTCAGACACCTAAAATTATAACTTTAGAAACTTTGAGTACTATTTTTGTAAAAAAAATATTTTAAACACTTAAAGTTTAAAAAATTCATAATTTGGGCACATTTTTCATTTAAGCCTAATAATAAAGAAGAAGAAAGAAGAATAATTGAAGAATTTTTTTAAGCATGTTAGTTCATTTTGAACCATGGAAAACTCTTCTCTTTCAGCTTGGATCTTACCCCTTCAGGCTTTTGATTTCCCTAGTCCCCTTCTCAATACTCAAACCCCGTTGGAATCCTACACGATTGTGGCCTCGGTGGAGCGGATTTCACCTTTTGAGGGACATCGTCATTTTTCTTGAAGCTTTCGATTGGTTAAAGGTAATGGGCAGCGGCGAGTGGCTGTGGGTGGAGGTTCAGCCCCTACGACCGATGGCTGGATGTTGGTCTCTCTGTTTTTAACGGTCTTGGTCTGATTTTGGGGGAGGAAAGGGATAAAGCCCCGACTTTCTGCTTCAGTAGCCCTCCAGTTTTTTCATTCACTTCTAGGAGAGGGGTTCGAGGCAAATTTGTCCATGGATTATGAAGCCCTCCTTGTTCATAGACCTGTCCTAGTCAAATTTTTGTTTGTAAGCAAATGGGTCTTCGGGAGGGTCACTATTATAGGATTTGAATGTCGGTTTGGATTTCGTGCTCTCACCGATAAGTCTACTTTGGGTTTTCGAAAATGATATTTGTGCCAGATCTTCAGTGAAATGGATGGATTTATTTTATGGGTTATTGCTGTGATGAAGCTTTTGGAGATAGCTTTGAAGGATATTTTGGGTTTTAAAGGAACATCATCCACATGGAAATCTTTTATCGCTAAAGAACAACAAAGAAAGGTCACGCTTATAGTCATGGAAGCCATTTACATTGCTGTGAAGAAGCTTTCTCCCGAGTGCATGAAGGTGGAGGGTAAGTCTTCAAGGGCAAAGAAGTTTTTTTTTTCAGGTAATAGTACCAGTAGGTGCCTAATTTCTTATGTACTTGCTAAGGATGGTGCGTCATAAGGAAATGCATGGACAATTGGAAAATATCACGGCATAGAGGTGATTCCCAGCTTTTTGGGGATTTTGTCCCCCAAATCACTTGATTTTGGTGGTTTCTCCTTGTACACTTTGAAGATTGGGAAGATGGATACAACTGTCGATGCTGTCACAAGCTAGGTGTTGGAGACTGATCAATTTGACTTTAACAGGGAGGAAAACGTGGCATCTTCTGAGTCGCGTTTTGGTTTTGAATTTTCAAAGAATGGTTTTTTGGGTGAAGATATTGCTTGTTCTTTGTCTTTTATGGTTCTCTCAAGGACTATTTTCAGAGAATGGTTCTTTTATGTCCTTCACGAAAAAGTTTCAGAATTCCTCCTTTTGCATGTGTTGACTTTGCTCATTGGGGATAACGTCCCATCACTTCAGGATTTTTAATGATCTTTCCTTGGTTTTTTCAAAATCCTTAGAGAAGCGTACGTGTAGCTTTATCTACTCCAATATCTTTCCGTTTTAAATCTTTGTTAACCAAGGCAAGAGGGGACACGTGTTTAATGGTGAACCTAGCAGAAAATGGCAAAAATTATAAATTTGGTCCCTTTGGAGTTCATGGGCCTGCCACCGTTGCCTTTATGGTGTTATATCTCATTTTTTTTCTTGGGCAGATGGTCTTTGTTGTGATGAAAGAGGGCTTAAATTTCTTCACTGCGGATGGCTCCAAGAGGAGTCATCCGCATTATCCATGATCGATTCTCATCCCACAATCTTCGACAAAGGAAAGGCTCGATTGATGGTGGTTTGTGCAAGCCCATCTCTGGGGATCTTTTGTGTTATTGTGCCCCTGTTTGCTCGACGGCGGTGTTCATCGTCTTTGTTTGCTTTTGTGTTAAGGGTTGAGAGCTACTTGATGTGCGATGGCTTCTCCCTTGACTTTTTCTCGTTTCTAGTCTGACTTAAATATCATCTTTGATGACAATACCTTGTTTCTTTCGAAATTGGGCGTAATATCCTCTTCTCGGTCTGGAAAGAAATTAGGCCAGAGATGTTAACGGTAAACGATAACGGTGATCGGTATAATAATTATGATAATTCAATGACAGTTCGATGATACGATGCAATGATTCAATATTACTATGCAATGAAAAAATGATCTTAAGTTGGTTCGATACAATATTTATCTTTTTAGGGACCAAACTATAATTATTATAAATTAGAGGTCTTTTTCAGAAATTAAACTTACCAATAAGAAATTCAACTTATAAATAGTGAGCGGTTAAATTTTCATCCCATTCAGAGGTTATTTACCTAGTCAATTAAGCCATTTAATAAACAGTGACCATTTCGTGATATTTTAGACTCATTCCTATAGCTTTTAATTAATTTACCTGTATCGGTATCGGTACTCGAAGAGGCCGTACCGATACGTCCATGCCATGGTCGATATTACCATTACAATAAAGGGTATGTACTGGTACAAAAACAAGCCGTATCGGTACGCTATACATAATTCATTTAATAGCAAATTCCAGTAACGTTTATCGTACCAAAATAGTCCAAGCAATATCGGTATGAGAGGACGATGCAATGAAGGGGTCAGTACGACCCAATTTAGTATCGGCATGCCAACCCTAATTCCCAAATTGATCGAACAATGATACAGTTATAGTCCCACATGTACCGATACGATGCCACAATGAAATTCCAGTGTTGAATACCCATACCATTATGCCCAAGACAGTATCGATATGCCATGTTGACCTAGTCTAAAAATGCATACTCATACAGATACGCCTTTACCCGTATCGGTACGACAGAGTCTATAATGACAAATTATGTCTGGTTTTTATCCATTTTAGCCTATCAAAACATGTCCAAATTTCATGTAACTTTACCAGCAACTTTGTTTAGTCCCAAACTAACATCATGTAAAGTTTCAGGGCTAAATGAATCTGTTTACCATGTTTTACATTTTAGAGCCAAATGAGCATATTTTACTAACTTTCAACATACTTATAGGTCCATTTTGTCTTAAACTTGAGTATACACATAACCATAAATTATACATATCAAAATGGGTCATTTATGCATGCTTAGGCCCTATGCCACCATTATAGGAGTTTATAGATGAGAGGGATATTACATAGTCTTGTAGAGTGACTTGCAAAACTTGCTCATTTCCCGATCCTTGCAGCTTATACTCTTTAACATGAAACACATGGAAATGACATGTATTAGGCTTATTTAGCCTAGTGAGGTAGTCGATAAGAATGCCATAAGCAAAACAATGAATGCCAATAATATCAATGATAATATTTCAATACATATGACATCTCAAATCATGCTTAACAATGATTTCAACAACTTTAACCCTTGGATCGATATGAGATAATGGATATGCGAATTCCCAACCAACATCTCCAAATCAATGAGTGGTAAAAATCCCGCCAACATAGCCAAATGACCAATATCACACACACGTCCTGCCAACATCGCCAAATAGAGCCTTAGCTCAAGGACCGTAGTCCACTCCATACCAATGAGCTCATGAATTCTATGGCGTGCCAATTGTATCCAATGTCTATTCAAATCCAAGGTTCGGTAATTAGGCCAATAACAATGACAATATTCAATATCGGTACTATGCTCAATACCAATAACAATGATCAATGCTTGCCTTGTTCAATGATGACCATATAGGTCATTGTCAATACAATGATTTTATCAAAACGATGATCTTGCCAATACAATATTCTTATCAATACAATGATCTTGTTAATGCTATGGTCAATAATCAATATGCATGTGTATGAATCTTGATAGTATATCAATGGGGTCAATGACAATATCAATGATCAATGTATTTCAATGGTGACAATATTAATACTATGACTCAATAATCAGTGTTTCAATGCAATAAGCTTACCAAAGCTTACCAATACAACTTTTCATAAGGTTTCGATATAACCATACCTTGTAGGGATGATAAAAATGCAAAAGTCAATAAACAATGAAACCGGGAAGACACCTAGCCATTCCTGAGACTCCGACTACACTCACCGATACTCCCGAACCTTTTAGTGCTCTCAGATGACTACTCTTTTATTTTTTAACTTGTTGGAATTTGGTGGATTCGGTGATTCTTCACCTTGATCGATTTGAGCTACAAAGAATCAAAATTACAATAATTTCAATATGATAACAAATTCATAGCAATCTTTAGCTATGAAAATCAATAAGGGTCAAGCCTTGATATCCCTAGAGAATGTCTAGGGTTCTTGCTTGTTGAACATAGAATTAAACATAGATTAGATTATGGAATCGATAAACCAATAAGGGGTTATGGCTTACCCGATCAATAGCTATAAATTAGGATTAAGAAACTTAAGAAAAACAAAGCTTGGTTCATTCTCTAACGGAGATACTTGCTTGCCAATAGCTAAAGGAATAAGATGGTGACTAAGGTGTTTGCTCTTTTGCAATGGCTGGTAAGTTTTTTCCTTCATTCTTTTTTTTTTCTATTTTAATCCCTTTTGATAGCTAGGCTTTCCTTCACTTGAAGGAAGCTAACCCAAACAACCCACGTAAGTGGTGATTAAGCTAGGAGAGGGGCTAATCACAGGGTTAATCCCTCAATTTTCTATACTTTACACTTTTGTCCCAATAGTTTCAATTTTCACAATTTGTTCACTAAGCTGTGTTTAAGTGTTTTGAATATGGTCTTTAATCAATAACAATGCTTAATTAGGGTTTAATACCTGAACAATTGACCACTTGGTCAAAGGTCAACACAATAGTTTGACTTTTTGATGTTGAATTTTTTGATCATCGGAATCCAATTCTGACTAGACTAGTTTTTAGGGTGTTACAACTCTCATTTTAAGAAAAATCCGTCCTCAAATTTTACCTGAATCAAAGAGATGAGGGTATTGATTCTTCATGGTCTCTTCGGGTTCCCATGTTGCTTCCTCAACCTTGTGACTCTTCCAAAGTACCTTGACTAAATGAATATTCTTGTTACGAAGTATTTTGACTTTTCTTGCCAAAATTTGTACTGGTTCTTCCTCATAAGTGAGATTTGGTTGAATCTCAACAGTTTCTGGTTCAATGATATGTGATGGATCATAACTATATTTATGAAGCATCGATACATGAAAGACGTCGTGAATCTTGCTTAATTTTTGAGGCAATGCTAGTTGATATGTTACATGACCAACTCTTTTAATAACCTTAAAGAGTCCAATGAATCGGGATCTCAACTTCCCCTTTTTTACCAAAATGAAGAATTTTCTTCCATGGGAACACTTTAAGAAAAGCTTTTTCTCCCACATAATACTGTATGTCCCATCTCTTAAGGTCAGCATAGGCCTTTTGTCTGTCAAAGGCTGCTATAAGACAATCATGGATGATGATAACATGTTTTTTGGTTTCTCGAAGTAAGTCAGGGCCCAACATTTTGCCTTCACCAAGTTCAAACCAACACAACAATGTATACATTTCCTGCCATACAATGCTTTATACGGTGCCATTTTGATGGATGATTGGTAGCTATTATTCTAGGCAAATTCAATGAGGGGTAAGGACTTCTCTCAGGTTCCTTCAAAATCAATGATACATGCTCGAAACATGTCTTTCAGAATCCAAATTACTCTTTATGACTGACCGTTAGATTGAGGGTCAAAGGCAGTATTGAGATTAACTCTGGTGCATAGAGCTCCTTTCAATAATCTCCAAAATTGAGAAGCAAACTGGGGGTCTCGATCTGAGTTGATAGACTTGGTTACTCCGTAGAGCCTGACAACTTCCTTGATGTACAAGTCATCTAGTTTAGGGAGACCATAGTCTATCTTAACGGGTAAAAGTGAGCTGACTTAGTGAAACAATCAACAATGACCCAAATAGCATCATGCTTGACCGATGTTAACGGTAGTCCACTAACGAAGTCCATTGTGACTCTTTCCCATTTCCATTGAGGTAGTCAATAGGTTGCAATAATCCAATGGGGACACGATGCTCATCCTTGACTCGTTGGCATGTAAGACACTTAAACACATATTCCGTAATAGCTTGCTTCATGCTTGGCCACCAGTAAAGTTACTGAAGATCCCTGTACATATTCACAGATCTCGGATAAACAGAAAAAGGGCTAGAGTGAGCCTCCTTGAGGATGTCATCCTAAAGTTACTTGTCATTGGGTACACAGATTTGATCACAAAAACTTAGGAGTCCTTTTGTATTAACCTTGAACTCAGAATTAAGATTATCCTAAAATTTAGAAACAATGGCTTGTAATTCAGGATCTTGATCTTACATTGACTTAATCTTCGATACAATAGTAGACTGAATCTGAAGTTCAGCTACTAAAGGTTGATGCTTTCTGAGCTTGAAATTAGCATTAATAGCTCGAGGGACAGGCATAGGCTTGCGACTGAGCACATCAGTAACAACATTAGCCTTGCCCAAGTGATAATCAATGACAAGATCTCATCCACCTCCTCTGTCGAAGGTTCAACTCTTTCTGTGTCAATAGGTACTTGAGACTTTTATGATCAGTGAAGAGGTAGCATTTTTCTCTGTAGAGATAATGCCTCCAGATTTTCAATGCAAACACAACTACAACTAATTCAAGGTCACGAGTAGGATAATTCATTTCATATGGCTTTAGTTGTCTCAAAGCATATGCAATAACCTTGTCTTCTTGCATTAATACACATCCTAACCCAAGATGTGAAGCATCACTGTATACTGTATAGCCCTTGCTGGACTCGGGTTGGGTTAGGACCGGTGCATGAGTTAATACTTGCTTGAGCTGGTCAAAGCTGCGTTGTTGCTTGTCGGTTCATTCAAAAATAATATCATTTCAAAGAAGCTTAGTCAATGGTGCTTCTAGTATAGAGAATCCTTTTAATCTCCTATAATAGCCAACAAGACCGAGAAAACTTTAAACTTCCCTAACACTCTTCGGTGGTCTTCATTCAATGATGGCTTGAATCTCTTTTTGGGTCTACTTATATACCCATTGCAGACACAATATATCTTAAAATGAGACTTAGGTAAGCCAGAACTCACACTTACTGAACTTGGCATAGAGTTGTTTCTCCCGAAGGGTTTTAAGCACAATACGAAGATGATATCTATATTCAGCTCTAGTCTTGGAATAGATCAATATGTCATTGATAAACACCACTATGAACTTATCAAGATAGGGTCTAAAAACCCGATTTATAAGATCCATGAAGGCAGCCGGTGCATTGGTAAACCCAAAAGACATCACCAAGAATTCATAGTGGCCATACCTTGTATGAAAAGTAGTCTTGGGTATATCACATTCTTTGACCTTCATCTGGTAATACCCAGACCTTAAATCAATATTGGAAAATATGGTGGCATCCTTAAGTTGGTCAGCAAGATCATCGATCCTCGAGAGAAGATACTTATTCTTGATAGCCAGCTTATTCAATTGTCGATAGTCAATACAAAGACGTATAGATCCATATTTCTTCTTAACAAAGAGAACTGGAGCTCCCCAAGGTGAGAAACTCGGTCAGATGAAACCCTTGTTCGACAAGTCCTGAATTTGGGCCTTGAGTTCTTTGAATTCTATCAGAGCCATTTTGTAGGGTGCAATGAAAACCAGAGCGGTTCCAGGTTGCACCTTAATTCTAAATACGAATTTACGGGTGGGTGGCAAACCCGAAAGTTCATCGAGGAACACATCATGAAATTCTTGTATGGCGTCGATGTCTTGCAATAGTGATTCTTCCTTGCTCTTACCTTCAATGGTATACAATGATGGATTACTACCTCCAGAGTTCATGAAAGTCACGCTCTTCTTGCAGAGATCTCAGAGGTACAACATTTTCTTTTTATAATCCACTTGGGCTTAATGCTCACTGAGCCAATCAAACCCTAAAATAACATCAAATTCATGAATAGTAAGGCTATAAAGTTGGCCGAAAAAGGAAGCTCTTAAATTATTAAGGGACAATTCTTGTACACTAGGCTTAATTTCAACACTATCACCTAGTGGGTTGGTCATAGTAATCTTGGAAGTTATGGGTTTAAACAATAGCTTGAATTTCTTGATCAATACGATACTTATAAAAGAATATATAGATCTAGGATCTATCAATATATGTACATGATAGAAGAATAGTTCAATGGTACTTGCCATAAGATCTGAACCATCATTCTTCTCCATACTCCCCGCAGAATGTACCTAGGCAGGGGCTTTAGATCCCTAGTGGTTGGATGTCCTTGTAGGGTTACTAGATCTCCTTGCACCTCCCGATGTTACTTGCTTCTATTTCTTACCCTTAAGAGATTGGGCATGCAACACAGTGTTAGCCAGTGCAATGGTCTTAGAACTATTCATAGGACAGTTCCTCAATAAAGTGACTTTACTCATTACAATAGAAGTAATCTTTTACCGATTTACAACACTAGCCGACAAGATGTCTCATTCGATAATAAGTACAAGTACGATATTGTGATTCCTAACTCAAATATCTAGTATTGTCAAGAGAAGCCGTCTTAGCAACAGACTAAGACAATCAATGGCCTTATAGTATTGCCAAAACAAAATTGCTATTGATATACTTGTTGTTTAAAGCTATACTATTTTCCTTTCTTATCCGATAAGGGAGGACGATAACAATGACTCGATATCATTTTTTGGTATGGCCTTGCGATGATTCAATGATAGCAATATCAATACGATAATTTAATAGCCAATAATTACCAATTTCAGGATCATAATCTTCCCTACTAGTGAACATGTAAGCTCGATATTGGGCAAATTTATCGATATAGGTTTAGGGCATTCAATAACCGTCACAAAGGGTTGTGCAGCCTCCTTCAATAAAGCCATACATTGTTTGAACATTCTAGCCATATTTCGATAACTCCCAAGCTAAGCAGCCTGCATTAATGGTTTAGGGTTTCTTATCAAGGATCTTATAGACTTGGAGGATCTCCCATTGTCTTCTCGCCATAAATTATACATATCAAAATGGGTCATTTATGCGTGCTTAGGACCTATGCCACCATTCTCAGAGTTTATAGACGATAGGGACATTACATAGTCTTGTAGAGTGACTTGCAAAACTTGCTCATTTCTCTATCCTTGTAGCTTATACTCATTAACCTGAAATGCATGAAAATGAGATGCATTAGGCTTATTTAGCCTAGTGAGGTAGTCGATAACAATGCCACAAGCAATACAATGAAAGCCAATAATATCAATGATAGTATTTCAATACATATGACATCTTAAATCATGCTTAACAATGATTTCAACAACTTTAACCCTTGGATCGATATGAGATAATGGATACGCAAATTCCCAACCAACATCACCAAACCAATGAGCGATATCCCGCCAACATCGCCAAAGGACCAATATCACACACATCCCGCCAACATCGCCAAATATAGCCTTAGCTCAAGGACTGTAGTCCACTCCATACCAATGAGCTCATGAATTTTATGGCATGCCAATTGTATCCAATGTCCATTCGAATTCAAGTTTCGGTAATTAGGCCAATAACAATGACAATATTCAATATCGGTACTATGTTCAATATCAATAACAATGATCAATGCTTGCCTTGTTCAATGATGACCATATAGGTCTTTGTCAATACAATGATTTTATTAGGTCGATGATCTTGCAAATTCAATATTCTTATCAATACAATGATCTTGTCAATGCTATGGTCAATAATCAATATGCATGTGTATGAATCTCGATAGTATATCAATGGGGTCAATGACAATATCAATGATCAATATGTATTTCAATAGTGACAATATCAATACTATGACTTAATAATCTATGTTTCAATGCAATAAGCTTTCCAAAGCTTACCAATATAGCTTTCCATTAGGTTTCGATATAACCATACCTTGCAGGGATGATGACAATGCAAAAGTCAATGAACAATGAAACTGGGAAGGCACTTAGCCATTCACGAGACTCTGACTACACTCACCGATACTCCCGAAGCTTTTAGGGATCTTGGATGACTACTCCTTTATTTATTGACTTGAAGGAATTCGGTGGATTCAATGATTCTTCACCTTGACCGATTTGAGCTACAAAGAATCAAAATTATAATAATTTCAATAACGATAACAAATTCATAGCAATCTTTAGCTATGAAAATCAATAAGGGTCAAACCTTGATATCCCTATAGAATTTCTAGGGTTCTTGCTTCTTGAACATGAAATTAAACATAAATTAGATTATGGTATAAATGAACCAATAAGGGGTTATAGCTTACCCGATCTATAGCTATAAATTAGGATTAAGAAACTTAAGAAAAGCAAAGCTTGAATCATGCTCTAATGGAGATGCTTGCTTGCCAATAGCTAAAGGAAGAAGATGGTGACTAAGGTTTGCTCTTTTGCAATAGCCGGTAAGTTTCTTCCTTCTTTTCTTTCCTATTTTAATCCCTTGTGATAGCTAGGCTTTCCTTCACTTGAAGGAAGCTAACCCAAACAACCCACATAAGTGGTTATTATGCCAGGGAGGGACTAATTGCAGGGTTAGTCCCTCAACTTTCCATACTTTACACTTTTGTCCCAATAATTTCAAATTTCACAATTTGGTCACTAAGCTATGTTTCAATGTTTTCAATGTGGTCCTTAATCAATAACAATGCTTAATTAGGGTTCAATACTTGAACAATTGACCACTTGGACAAAGGTTAACGCAATGGTTTGCCTTTTCGATGTTGAATTTTCTGATCATCAGAATCCAATTCAGACTAGACTAATTTTTAGGGTGTTACATGGGGAGCTTGCCTCCGAATAGAGCTCTCGTAGAGGTGCCACCTATTCGAGTTGTCGACTGGTTCTTTTCTTGGTAAATCTTGTTATGCTTCATATCCTGTTGCTTAAGTTTTATGTTCTGTTGCTTTGTTGTTATGTTTTTTTATCCGAAACCCTCCAATGTGGATGACGATTTTTTATCTGCCTTATGTGGCAGCTTGAGGAATTTGTTTATGCTGTCTTTGTTCTTTTTTCTTGTTGAATGAATCTTCTTTTATTAGTACAAAAAAATTGATTAAAAAACAAGCTGCCATTGGAAATAAATAAGATGTTCCAATCACTTGCGCCGGCAGTTGTCATCGCAACCCTTCATTAATTTTTTTTTATTTGTCAAATATTAAAAATTCAAAGAACTTGAAATATGATAAGAACTTTTAAAATTTTTAAAGAGGTAAATTAATCTTCTTGTTGAATGAATCTTCTTTTATTAGTCACAAAAAAAGAAAAAAATAATTTAAAAAATAAGCTGCCATTGGAAATAAACAAGATGTTCCAATCACTTGCGCCGGCAGTTCATCGCGACCCTTGATTAATTGTTTTTTTTTATTTATCAAATATTAAAAATATTCAAAGAACTTGAAATATGATAGGAACTTCTAAAATTTTTAAAGTGGTAAATTAAAACTTCTAAAAATTTTAAAGGCCAAATAGGTCTGCCATATATATATATATAAGATTCTCTTACACTATGTAAAACTTAAAAATTTTACATCTTTTTTGAACCGTTAGATGAAGGTAAATGGAGGGATGGATATATGGGATTAGCAGTAGAAAATATAAAGATTATCACTTGAAAAAAAGAGATAAAGAAATAATCTTAACCATTTATTACTCTTATCCAACAGTCAAAAAAAGGGTATAAAAGTAATTAAATTTTACACCATGTAAGTGGATCCTAACCCTATATATATGAAAATTATATTATATACATGTCATGCAGTTTTTAGAGTATACAATTTTTTTTTTAATTTTAGGGGTTATTGATTTAATTTAAGATTAAGAGCTTAAAAGTTTAGTTTGTAAGATTTATAATTTAGGATTAGAGTTTAAATTTTATCATTTTAAGAATAAATCTACAAATTTCTCATTTTTTTAGATGGCATGTGCATCAAGTTATCAACCTTATTCGGATAAAAATATCAAATAAGAGAGTATATCTTACACATATATAATTAGATTTTTCTATTGTTTTCAATATTTAGAAAATCCTTTGAAATTTTATACACATATTTATATATTGAACACGAGTGTTGAACGTGTGTACTTCAAAAAAATAAATAAATGATGACTTGGAACCACATAGATGGCTGCTGTGAAGTTATATTGCTTTGACTTTTTTTCTTTATGAAATATCGATGTTTGGCACCCATGTTTCTTGTAAATGCTGGCACTGGTATGGGATACGACCTTCCAAGAATGAATAGAAATCCTTTGTCAATTTTTTGTGGCACTATTTATGTTCTTATACCAAAAAATTGATCTAGGGTTTAGGATTAATATTTAAGATTAGAGTTTAGATTTAGGGTTTAGATAATTTGAGGTAGGATGTATTTTTAGGGTTTAAGACATAAGGTTTAGGATTTAAAATTTAAGGTTAAGACTTAAAATTTGAATTTTAGTGTTAAAGCATAGAAAGAGGCATTGAAAAAAGACAAAAAATTTTTGTCCTAAAAAAATATCTATGATTAGAATGATACTTTAGTTGAAACCTTCAGTTGTAAAGTTTTGAAATTTTGGATCAAATTAGAATATGACTCACAGTTTGAGAGCGTCTGGTTGAATTGACCGAAACTTTTAAACCGAAACTTTTAAAAGAATAGAATTTATGATGCTCAAACCTAAATTGTACTGATGAAGCATACAATTTTTTTTCGTTGTCTGAATGTTACTTTGTTGTTGATTCTTGTCTAGCGACTCTTTGGGTCCCCATTTTATATATCATACACGTCTAGGGGAACGCTTGAAGGGGTCTGTATTTGTTGCGAGTTTCAAGCCAACTCAAATCTAATGGTCACTGCAATTGTTACTCGTAGGGGTGAGCAAAACTTGACTCGACTTACAAGAACCGAATTTCTTGACTCTATTTAATGTGAAAAAAATTGATTTGTTTTGACTTAAATTGTAATTTCATAAACTTGACTCGACTTGAATAAAATTTGAGTTATAAAATGAAAATTTGAATAACTCGAATAATTCAAAATTTTTAGTAAGTAGTATATCGATTTTTAGGTTCGAGTCAAGTCCCTAATTTTTGCCCTATATATATATGTAAACTTTAGTATACACAAGCTTGTGTAAACTTTAGGGTTTAGAGATTTAGGTTGTGGTTTAGGATTTAAGGGTTTAGGTTGTAGGGTGTAGAATTTAAGGTTTATGATTAGAGTTTAGAGTTTAGGGTGTTAGGGCTAGGACTTTAAGTTTTAGATTTTATAGCTTAAATATGAAGGGTTGTGTAAATTTTTTTTACATAGCTTGTGTATAAGGTTTAAGTTTATGATTAGAATTTAGAGTTTAGGGTTTAGAGTTTAAAGTTTTAGGATGTTAGGGTTAGGAATTTAAGTTTTAGATTTTATAGTTTAAATATGAATGGTTGTGTACTTTTTTTACACACACATATATATATACCACATATGGAAAAATATGAATATATATATATATATATATGTGTGTGTGTGTGTGTGTATTGTATATGGTTATAGAAAGTCATTTAAATTGGAACTAATTAGTATCATAACATTATAAATGTTTTAGAATTAAATTTGAACAAAAACTCGAACAACTCTAATTGACTCGAAAAATTTCAACTCGACTAACTCGATTCAAATCGGCTTGATCGAATGCTCACCCTTAGTTACTTGTGTTATATTCTTGGGTGAAACAATATTTTTTTTTGAATAGTCTAAAGGTGATTACAAGGTAGTAAATATTCATAGATATTCTTAACTCTTTGACAATGCGCATACACCATGTAGATAAAGCGATTTGAACCCATGTCTCCTAAGATGAACATCATCCGCTTTTTCACTGGGATACTTGTTGGGTTCAAAAAAATTGGGATGAGGCAGTATTTCTTGGAAGGTACTAAATTGATTGCCTTCATTCATCTAAGATCAATGGAAAGTTTTTTTTTTCTTTCACAAGCGGGCTTCTAAGCTTCTATGTATCCCTTTTAGGGCCCTAATAATTAACACTTAAATTCTAAACTCTAAATTTTAAACCATAAAATTTATTCCAAACCTTAAAACCTAACCACAAACACTAAAACACTAACCCCTAACCTCTAAAAACTACGCATTTGTGGAAATTGTTTTCCATAGTCGGTGCATAGAATATTTTCCATATATATATATAATATCAAGAATACTTAAGATATTTGATTTGAACTTGAAAATTGATCCACTAGTTACTATAGAACTTGAAAATCGAATTTATGAAACTACGATTTAAGTCCAGTCAAATTTTTTCCAAGTTGAAACGAGTTGAAAATATCGACTTTTCGAGTTGAATTTTCTCAACCTTAATGCATCAAATAGCCTTGTTTTAAACAAATATTTTAAACACGTGTCAAAACACTAATGATTGGGCATAAGGGGATGGGAGTCACGATCATGCCCATGCCCATGAGGCAAAAGAATTTTGACTTGTTACCACAAAACTCCATTAGGGGAGAGTCTGAAAAAAGATAGCTTCGAAGAAGGCTAATATTAGGCAGTATTGGTATCACCGTTAAATTTAGGTTAACTGAATATGAGCAGTTGGATTAAAAAAATAAAAAAATCCAAAAAAGATTAAAGAGATAGAAGGTTAACCAGTTAACCTTATAGAAAGAAAATGGGGAAAGAAAAGGAGGAAAATCAAACGTAATTTATTTTACAAACCCACAATTTCTTTTCATCCATCTTCTTCAATCCCGATTTCTTTGAGTTTGAGTTGGAGTAGAGTAATATCTGAGGTAAGATTCTTATTTTTCACATATCAAGCTTTAAAATAAGATCCATGTCTCCATATATGAGGGTTATGGGGTGACTAGGGTTTTGTTGGGGTTATGTTTAATGAGGTTTTGAAGGAAATTGAGAAATGATTTTGTCTTTCATCATTCCATTTATCCTTATGTATTTCTATGATGACTGTTAAATAGTCTTAGGGACACTATAAGAAGGTTAGAGTTAGATTGAAGAGCATTTTCGAGCTTAAAAAGACATTTTACGCATTCTGGTATCGGTATTGTTATTGCAGTATCAATACCATTTGAACGAATGTAGAAATTTGGGTAAAAGTATCATGTAGTATTTGTACTGTTCTTGACGATATTTGTACTGCTATTGATGGTATATGTATTGCTCTTACATATTACATATGAAATTGAGATTGACACTATACTTACACACATTTTATTTTTCAAGCCCTTTTTCTTTTTAATAATATATATATAATCTTTAAACTTATTGTTTTGGTTGATGAAATTTATTGAGAATTGAGATTGAATTGTTGTAAACGTATTTATTTGTTTTTTTGTAGGTTAATTTATCTGATTTCTTTAACAATATCTCTTTGTTAGACTTGAGGAAGTTCGTGGTTAATTTATTTCTTGGTTCAACCCTTTCTTTGATGAGGTTGCCGCTCTCTCTTGCAACTTTTTAACTTTCGAGCTTCTTCTTCCGACTTTGATCCACCATCGGCTTCAGATGCTTGATGGATTTGTTTCTCTTGTTTTTTATGATTTGCATCTATGTCTTTGGTTGTCATTATGAATTTATGGATGACACTTTGGATGTCTTTTTTGTTGCATTGATGTTTTTAATTTTGTAGTTTCATTTTGAATGATTTGGATCTATTTGGATATTCTACATTATGCATATATTTTAAATCATGATATTGTACTTACACAAAATCCTACAATAAGTTTGGTTAGTTTTAGATTAGGAGATAAGGGGTAATAATTTGTGTATGTAAAACCTATGTTTGATTTTGATATAACAAAGTGTTTGAGGACTAAATTATAAAAGGAAATAAATTTTTAAGTACTCAAAAGTCTCACAAAATGATAAGGAAAAGTTTTCCAAAGTTAAAGACTTAAACTCAAAAATTTTCTAAGTGTTTTCAAGCCAATATACATAAATACTCCCAGACGTATCGATACACCCCTTGGTGTTCCGATACGTTTTTTAGCTATTGGAATTTGGTTTTGCACAACGTACCGATACGGCATTCATATAAGCTTGAAAATTTTGGCCTAGCATTTCGATACGGTATAGACCGTTTCGATACGGCCTTCATCTGGGCAAATTTTTTATGCTTCGCGTTTCGATACGGCCTTGTCCGTTTTGATACCATTTGAAATCTAGGTTTAGTACATTTTTATCCGTACCGATATGGTCCCAGCCGTTTCGATACGGTTTGCATTAAATGTTTTCGACCGTTGCCTTGTCAGTTATTGGAATCAACGAACTTTTAATTTTTTCTTTAGCTGTATCGAAACGCCCCTAGGCATACTGATGCAATTTTTCATCTCAGATTCTAGTGAGCGAAAACTGTATCGATACGGCCCCTGTTTTACATTATGATCATTTTGATACGGCCTCCCACGTATCGATACGCCTATACACAACGACTGTATTTTTCTTGTAATAGGTATCGATACGGGCCTATGTGTACTGATACAGATGGTTGGCAGACATCATTTATTGCGGGAAAGAAGCCCTTTCAACAGCTATATTCAATACTCCAACCATCCAAACGGCTAGAAATCAATGAAAGGGTATAAATACAAGACTCCAAAGGTGCTGCAACAACAAATGAACCTACTTTGATCAACATTCAAGCAATCAAGCAAAACCCAACCCTTTGAGCTTTTATTGTCAAACCCTTGTACCCAACTTGTGTATTTTCATTGTAATCTTTATTTTAAGTTTGGGTTGAGTGTTCTTGTAATATTGGGCAAATATTTACCTTGTGAGGACATTGTCTATTTTCCAAACCTGTTTCTTTTAAAAGAGTGATCCTTGATCAAGCTTTGGGTAGAAAGCTTTGATCGGTTGTAATGGTTGCCTCCTTAGCCTAGAAAAGGGGAAGAATTTCATAGTGAAATTGTTGAAAATCCTTAGTAGGAAGCTAAGGTAGTGGACGTAGAGATTGTTTGAAGCTTAAACCACTATAAATCCTTGTGTCTCATTGTCTATCTCTTTCGGTTTGCTTCCAAAAGTTTAAAATTGCCAATTCACCCCCTTGGCCACCATCTACATTGATTGACCATCCTAACAATTGGTATCAGAGCCACACTCAACAGAAGGTCTAACAACCGTTGAGACGATCCTAGAAGGTGATTCAATCAATTAAAGTCAAAGCATGACATCCACCTCCGGCAACAACTTGTACGAGTCTCAATCCATTACCAAACCTCCACACTTCAATGGGGAAAACTATCCATACTGGAAAAACTGTATGAAGTTCTTCATCAAATCCCATGACTACATCCTATGGGATGTTGTGGAAGATGGACCGACAATCCCGATGAATAGCGAATGTGATCTATTAGTTTCGAAGTCCAAGCACGAGATGGCCGATGGAGATCGGAAAAAGCTTCAAATCAATGGTAAGGGAATGCATATGCTATTTTGCTCACTTGGACCGAACGAGTACTCCAAGATGCCATCTTGTTCGAGTGCCAAAGAAATATGGGCCAAGTTAGAAATCACATACGAAGACACTAATGAAGTTAATGAGACCAAGATTGGGCTTCTTAATTTGAGTTATGAAAATTTCAAGATGGATCCGGATGAAGAAATCTCCAAAATGTTTGGATGATTCTCCATCATTTTCAATGGCATCAAGGGTCTAGGAGAAATCATCCTGAATGAGAAGCTAGTTCGAAAACTTCTCTACTCACTTCATGAGTCTTGGGACGGTAAAAGAATGCCCATCATAGAAGCGAAGGATCTCAAGACACTAAAGCTCGACGCTTTCATGGGATCTCTTCTCACCCATGAGATAATGAAGAAATGAAGATAGGAAGAAAAGAAGAAGGAGGAAAGGAAGGTTGAAAAGAAGGAAGTGGAGAAGAAAAAGATGAGAATCACTCTCAAAGCTTCTTATGATGAGAGTAATTCAAGTGAGAAGGAAGACGAGGAGTTGGCTATGATAGCCAAACAATTTACTCGACTCATGAGATCCAACCGAAGAAGGAAGTTCAATCGAAGAAAGGATCTCAAGAACAAGAGCAAGGAAGAAGAAAAGAATCTGATCATGTGCTACGAATGCAAGAAATTGGGGCATATCAAAATCGATTGTCCATAACTCAAGAAGAAGAGCTTCAAGAAGAAAAAGAAGCACAAGGCCCATGTAGCCACTTGGAGCGATAAATAGTCTTCACGTGATGAGGAGCAAAAAGTTGCTAACCTTTGTCTCATGGCCTATGAAAAGGATCATACAGTAACCTCCAACTCATCTGACGATCTTAATTATGATAAATTATTTGAGGATTATAATAAGTTGCAAGAGGCTTACGATGAATTAGTTTTGAAATACAAAGTATCACTTTTGAAAAACAAGAAAATAACTTTCGATTTGAAAAATCAAAATGATTCTTTGAACAAGACTAGTTCGGAACTTGACGAGAAGGTTAATGATTTACTAGATAATCAAAAATATTTTGAAAAAGAAAATATTGATCTAAATAACCTTCTTTCCGAGTTAAAAGATCATTACCTCAAGGAGGTAAATGATCTCAAAGCTTCCTTGAACAAGGTTGAGAAACCAAGTTTTGAAAAAAAGGGCAATCTTCAAAACCCAACCATGTAAAAACGAACTTTGGTGGGAACAAACATGGAGGGTATTCAAGGCCCTATTATGGTAAGAAAGTTAGAAGTGTATGGATTCATAAGGATGTTATTGCTTCTAACAATATTAATGCTATTGCTTCTTGGATCCCTAAGGGAACCAAGCTCTTGGAATCCAATGTTTATGGACCCAAAAAGATTTGGGTGCCAAAAATCAAAGTTTAATTCCATGGTACCTTGATAGTGGATGCTCAAAACACATGACCGAAGTCAAGAGTCGGTTCTTGGAATTAAAGCCAAATAGTGGAGGAGTAGTAACATTTGGTGACAACTCCGAATGCCACATTGAAGGAATTGGTTCCATTGGTAATCACTCATCCATTCTCACTGATAATGTTTTATATGTCAACGGTCTAAAACATAATCTTTTAAGTATTAGTTAATTATGTGACAAAGGTTTCAATGTTGTTTTTGATTATAATGGTTGCAAAATTTTAAACATTGAAACAAATAAAATTGTGCTTTTTGGTCATCGTATAGGAAATATTTACATGGTGCATCTAGATGACATACACATTTCTCATGCATGTTTTGTTGCAAATAATGAGTATGATTCATGGTTATGGCATAGGAAATTAGGGCATACAAGCATGAGTGTTTAAGAAAAATTGGTTTCAAAAGATCTAGTAAGAGGTTTGCCTAAAATTAAATTTTCTCTTGACAAAATTTGTGATGCTTGTGCAAAAGGCAAACATAAAAGAGTT
This sequence comes from Hibiscus mutabilis, assembly GCA_019671005.1. Classification (NCBI taxonomy): domain Eukaryota; kingdom Viridiplantae; phylum Streptophyta; class Magnoliopsida; order Malvales; family Malvaceae; genus Hibiscus; species Hibiscus mutabilis. The sequence continues at coordinate 39,758,555 of CM033738.1, forward strand.
TCTTTCAAACCTATTAATGATGTTTCAACTAGTAGAGTTTTACAATTGATCTATATGGATCTTTTTGGTCCTATTAGAACTACTAGCTTGGGTGGAAAATCATATGCATATGTTTTAGTTGATGATTACTCTAGATACACTTGGGTTTTATTCTTAAGTACCAAAGATGAGGCTTTAGAAAAATTCATCACATTTTCAAAAATTACTCAAAATGACCTTGATCAAACTATTTCTCACATTCGAAGTGACCATGGCACCGAATTTCAAAATTTAGGTTTTGAGGATTTTTGTAACTCAAATGGTATTAGCCACAATTTTTCAGCTCCTAGAAAACCTCAACAAAATGGGGTTGTTGAAAGGAAAAATTGAACTTTAGAGGAAATGGCTAGAACTATGCTTTGTGAAAATAATTTGCCAAAATATTTTTAGGCTGAAGCCACTAATACGGCTTGCTGCATCATAAATAGAGCAATGATTATGCCTATTTTAAAGAAAACTCTTTATGAGATTTTAAAATCCAAAAAGCCTAACATTAGCTATTTTCATCCATTTAGTTGCAAATGTTTTGTTTTAAACAATGGAAAAGACAATTTGGGCAAATTTGACTCTAAAAGTGATGAAGCTATTTTCTTAGGGTATTCTTTAAACTCTAAAGCCTATCGAGTATTTAATAAAAGAACCTTAGTTGTTGAAGAGTCAATACATGTGATTTTCGATGATAACCTCCTTCCTAGGAAGGATTCTTGTGATGATGATGATGTAGGGATTTTTGAAGCCAATGATGGTGGGAAATCATCAAAGGTGAATAAAGTTCCAACTAAAGAAGAAGAAACACAAGATCCACCTCTAGAAGCCTTGAAGGACATGAGCATAGAGGAAAAGGAAGTGAGCTACCCAAAAGAGTACAACTATGTCAAAGGTGGTGAGATTTTGGGTGATCCATCCAAAGGGGTAACCACTAGACTTTCTCTTAAAAATGCATGTAATGTTGCTTTTATCTCATGCATGGAGCCTAAAAATGTCAAAGAAGCATTAAATGATGATTATTGGATAATGGCTATGCAAGAGGAATTAAACCAATTTGAGAGAAGTCAAGTTTGAACATTAGTTGATAGGCCTAGTAATAAATCTACTATAGGAATTAAATGGGTCTTTAGAAACAAACTAGATGAGAGTGGTAACATAGTGAGGAACAAGGCTAGACTTGTTGCTCAAGGTTACACTCAAGAAGAGGGAATCAATTTTGATGAAACCTATGCACCCGTAGCTAGAATGTAAGCCATTAGGATGCTTCTAGCATTTGCATATTATCACGAATTTAAGCTTTTTCAAATGGATGTAAAAAGTGCATTTTTAAATGGTTTTATTAATGAAGAAATGTATGTAGAACAACCACCCGGTTTTGAAGATCCAAATTACCCAAATCATGTTTTTAAACTTTCAAAAGCTTTATATGGTTTGAAACAAGCTCCTAGAGCTTGGTATGAAAGATTATCAAGTTTTCTAATTGAAAAAGGCTTTAGAAAAGGAAATGTGGACACTACACTTTTTGATAAAAGAAATGGCAAAGACATTTTAGTAGTTCAAATATATGTTGATGATATAATTTTTGGTTTTACTAATGAATTGTTTTGCCAAGATTTTGCTACGTTGATGCAATGTGAGTTTGAAATGGGCATGATGGGGGAGCTTTCATTCTTCTTGGGGCTCCAAATTAAACAAAGGAAGGACAACATCTTCATCAATCAAGCTAAGTACATCAAGGACATGCTCAAAAAGTTTGGCTTGGAGAATGTGAAACCTCAAGCCACTCCAATGAGTTCTTCCACAAAGCTTGACAAAGATGGATGAGGTAAGTGTATAGATTTAAAGCTTTATCACTCTATGATTGGATCTTTGCTCTATCTTACAGCAAGTAGACCCGACATTATGTTTAGTGTTTGCTTGTGTGCTAGATTTCAAGCTAGTCCTAGAGAATCACACCTTATAGCCGTTAAGAGAATATTTAGATACCTTAGAGATACACCTTGTTTAAGTCTTTGGTATCCTAGAGAGTCTTCCTTTAGTTTACATGCATTCTCGGATGCGAATTAGGTGTGACAACACTAGTGCTATTTGTCTCACTAAAAATCCCATCCAACATTCTAGAACCAAACACATAGAAATAAGGCATCATTTCATTAGAGATCATGTCTTGAAAAATGATGTAGTTCTAGAATATGTGGACACCTCAAACCAATTAGCGGACATCTTTACCAAACCATTAGACAAAGAGCGTTTTTGGTCTCTTAGGAGAGAGTTAGGTTTAACCAGCCTTCCTTGACCCTTAGAGCCTCTTTTAGTCTTAAAAATATGCTTAAATTTGTTTGATTGATTGCTTATGTGTTTTTACTCCTATATGCATATATGCTTGTTACTAGGGGGAGTATGTATCTATTTATGCTCATACATGATGTTCTCATATCATTTACATGCATTTCGATTTGATTCAAATCGAATTTTTGAGCAACCTGCAGCCAAAATCGACATTTATGGCACATGCGTATCGATACGGTATTCCTCGTATCGATACAGGTCGTTTACAATTGTTTCAGTACAGGTTTACCTATACCGGTACGAGTTGCATATCGAAACGGCTTTAAAGCGTTTCGGTACTTGGTTTTGATACGCCAATGTGGCGTATCGGTATGCATAGCTGTTGGGCAGTTTTTAAGGGCATTAAAAGAGGATTTTTCACTTTAACTCAAATACCAACTTTTTCTAAAACCCTAGATACGAAAATCCTCTATAAAAACCTCAAAATCCCTCATTTTTTCTCACACAACTCTTCCAAATCTTTGAGGGCTTTTGTTTCTTACATCAAACCCAAGCAAAAATCATCAAGTTTGTGCATCCAAATCTCTTCATTCATCCTTAATCTCAACTTCAAGGTATAAACCCTAACCTTTTTCTTTTTAATTTTCGTACATATATATACACTGATTTTGTATTATAATCATAGATTTAGAACATATATAGTATAGTTTTCAATATTTTTGTAAAAACTTTTTCAAATCTCAAAATTTTTTTATTCGAATATAAAATTATATCGTATAATTTTTAACACTGTTTTTAAAGTTTTCTTTCACCAAAAATTATTTTTATACTTGTATATGTTTTTAAACTATATTTTATAGATTTTAAACCATACCTTGATTATTGGATTAATTTTTGGATCGAATGTGTTGATTTATACATACATATTTTTCGGTTTGATTTTGTTTTCAAATTATGGCCCCAAAGAAATGTGCAAGAAAAGACATTGCATCAAGCTTCAATCCTCCTAGTCAAAATCCCGACCATATTGGTAATCAACCCTATCTTACCTATGTCTATCAAAATTATTTTAATGAACCACAATTTCCGCATGCCATGGATTGTTTTAAAACGTATGGAGTTATAAAATTCACCGAGAGCGTGTTACTTCTATCCATTGTCTATCATCCAAACGTTTTCAATTTAAATATCTACCTTTGATGGAAGAATGGAAATTTATGCAGTTTTTGAGTATACCCGAGATTTTATACCGTAACCTTGTTTTAATTTTTTATTCCAATGCCCGATGTATTTTCAATGAAAAGAGAACCTTGGTTATTGCAATTGAATCATATTTGAAGGGTAAGAAATTTTGTATTGATTCAACCATTTTAGCAAACTATTTGGGTCTTGAGGATATGAGAATTGATGATGAGGATTCTTTAGGACATACACTTAGAGGCTTCGTGACCGTACTTGATGCCTACAAGCGTATTTTACACCTCATGATCACTTGGTGGTTTCGTCCATTCGATGGGAAGTTCTCCACGATCCGATAAGTCGACGACTTTTGGATCTGTTACTTTCGTGAGGGAAAGTGCCTCAACCTTGCTCAAAACATGTTCGTCGAGATCGTTTTCCTTGTGCAACATCGTCATACTACTATGGTTACATCCTTTACCTACGACACCGCATTGAGCTACATCTTTCACAAGATAGGTTTTGATTGCTCCTATGACTTTGCGGAACCCCTCACCGATCCGATTGATGAGTGTTCTCTTCGTCGCACCAAGTTCACATACTACAATGGAGAATGGGTTCAAACACCAATCGTCTGGGAAGTGTTCAACCCGAACCGGTGGTGGCTAGAAATCAATGAGAGGGTATAAATACAAGACTCCAAAGGTGCTGCAACAACTAATGAACCTACTTTGATCAACATTCAAGCAATCAAGCAAAACCCAACCCTTTGAGCTTTTATTGTCAAACCCTTATACCCAACTTGTGTATTTTCATTATAATCTTTATTTCAAGTTTGGGTTGAGTGTTCTTGTAATATTGGGAAAATATTTACCTTGTGAGGACATTGTCTATTTGCCAAACTTCTTTCTTGAAAAAGAGTGATCCTTGATCAAGCTTTGGGTAGAAAGCTTTGATCGGTTGTAACGGTTGCCTCCTTAGCCTAGAAAAGGGGAAGAATTTCATAGTGAAATTGTTGAAAATCCTTAGTAGGAAGCTAAGGTAGTGGATGTAGAGCTTTTTAGAAGCTTGAACCACTATAAATCCTTGGGTCTCATTGTCTATCTCTTTCGATTTGCTTTCAAAAATTTAAAATTTCCAATTCATGCCCCTTTTGGCCACCATCTACATTGATTGATCATCCTAACAGTGTAGTTACTTCTTTTCTTATAAAGGGCGTAAAGATATATGTAGGTCTTGTAAAACATTGTGTAGTTACCCTATTTGTTATCCATTTAGTAACATATAGAGTTATCCTGTAAGATTTTGTGTAGTTACACAAAATCCTACAATAAGTTTGGTTGGTTTTAGATTAGGAGATAATGGTAATAATTTGTTTAGTTACTTCTTTTCTTATAAATGACGTAAAGATCTATGTAGGTCTTGTAAAACATTGTGTAAGTACCATATTTGTTATCCGTTTGGTAACATATAGAGTTATCCTTTAAGATTTTCTATAGTTACACAAAATCCTACAATAAGTTTGGTTGGTTTTAGATTAGGAGATAACGGGTAATAATTTGTGTAGCTAAGTTTTTGCTTATAACGGAAGTAACGAGTTATGTAGGTCTTGTAAACATTGTGTAGGTATCGTATTTGTTATGCGTTCAGTAACATATAAACTAATCTTTTAAGAAATTGTGTAACTATCATAAGTTTGGTTTGTTTTAGATTAGGAGATAAGGGGTAATAATTTGTGTAGCTACATTTTTTCTTATCACGGACGTAACAAGTTATGTAGGTATTGTAAAAAATTGTGTAGGTATCGTATCTGTTATGCGTTCAGTAACATATAAAGTATTCCTTTAAGATTTTGTGTAGTTACACAATTTTCTACCATAAGTTTGGTTGGTTTTAGATTAGGAGATACGAGGTAATAATTTGTGTAGCTACGTTTTTCTTATAATGGACGTAACGAGCTATGTAGGTATTGTAAAACATTAAGTAGGTATCGTATTTATTATGCTTTTGGTAACATATAAAGTAATCCTTTAAGATTTTGTTTAGTTACCCAATTTCCTACCATAAGTTTGGTTGGTTTTAGATTAGGATATAGGTGTAATAATTTGTATAACTACGTTTTTTCTTATCACAAGCGTAACTAGTTATGCAGGTACTGTAAATCATTGTGTAGGTATCGTATATGTTATGTGTTCGGAACATATAGAGTAATCCTTTAAGATTTTTTGTAGTTACACAATTTCCTACCATAAGTTTGGTTGGTTTTAGATTAGGAGATATGGTTAATAATTTGCGTAGTTGCTTCTTTTCTTATAAATGACATAAAGATCTATATAGGTCTTGTGAAACTTTATGTAGGTATCGTATTTATTATGCGCTCGGTAATATATAAAGTAATCTTTTAAAATTTTGTGTAATTACACAATTTCTTACCATAATAAGCTTTTGTGTAACTACCATTTTTTACACTATTGTAACAAATTCTGTAACGACATCATATGAATTTATGTTATAACCAGTTACCTATATAACTTATCTGTCGTTTTTAGCCTAATTTTAGTTGCCTTACGGCAGAACCCCTCCTCCATTAGACTAATGCCAAAATGATTATGTTGAAGGATTTGATTCCATCTTTGTCTTTCCTAATCATTGGAGCCACCAGGACGACAACACATGCCTAATCCCCCCATCATTTTGACCTCATAAATATATATATATATATATAAAAGATAATATAAGATTCGATTACGTGGAGTAAGATTTTTTATTTTATATATTTTTAAATTTAGATAGGTGAAATGAAAATCTGAGATTAACTGTTAGATATGAGTAAATTATTACATAGAACAAAATAAAGAGTTAATCTCAGTTATCAATTTTTAATAATTCAACGATAAAAAAAGTGTAAAAATTATGAGTTATATAAAATAGATAGATGTGAACTATTAATTTTACTCATCCAAGAACTAAAAAAACGTATAAAATTTAAAAGATTTTATATTGTATAAACGGATCTTATCTATATATATATATACGAATAAGAAATGAAGTGCTAGATGGAGGAAAGGAAGATGTAAGAAGGAATGAATTCAAGGATCTGGTGTTGCCAAGCATGGCCATGGTTGGTGTTGAGTGCACCACTGTAATCGGCAACATTCTAGTCAAAGCTGCTTCTTTCAAAGGAAAGAGCTACTTCGTCTTCACTGCCTACTGTTATATCTTAGGCACCTTTGTCTTCCTCCTGTTAGCCTCCCTCTTCAAGAGGTCTTTTTCATCACCTTTTCCCACCATAAAATCTGTATGGGTGATTGAAATTGTCGTTGCAGTCGTATTTTTAGCCATAAAGTTTTATCGTGGTTGTAGATATAATAAATGCTGTTATCTCATTAACGACCTATACAACGGACGCTATTACGGTGGTGGACCGCTGTTTGAACCCCCGATTCTCTGCTGAAGCTTTTGGCTCTAACATTTCTTTGTTTATGTGTTTTTGTTAGCAGAAAAACAGCTCTCCCTCCATTAAAGTTCCCTCTTTTCTCCAGAATTTTCATTCTTGAGCTCATTTTGTATGGACGGATTCCTTCTTTCTCTCAAATTTCGTTAAATTCTTAACAAAGAAAAACAACCCAACCCCATGAATTTGTTTCACCTTTGGTGGCAGGTTTTCGGGTCATTGTGTTATTACAAAGGCTTACAGCTTGGTTCCCCAACTGTTGCTTCTGCCAACAGCAATCTCATACCAGCTTTCACCTTCATACTTGCTGTCATCTTCAGGTTTTTGATTGTCTTTTTCCTGTTTTACGATCTCTATGTGTTTGAGATAAGTCCCCTGAGACCCTTTTTTACCCTTGTTTTGCACATACAAGGTTGGAAAAAGTAGCCTTTACAAGTTCAAGTACTCAAGCTAAGATCATTGGCACCATAACATCAATCTTTGGTGCATTTGTGGTTATTTTCTATAAGGGCCCCAAAGTGATTTCCTCTCTAACTTGGACATCGTCGTCCCCGTCGTCGTCATTATCATCTGCTTTACTTCAAAGGCCTCTAGTGTTTATGTCATCTGAATCAAATTGGATCATTGGTGGCCTCCTACAAGTTGTTACATTTCTTCTTATTTCAGTTGGGTTCATTATCCAGGTAAAAAAACATGTTTCCAACCTCTACAAGTACATTAATCTAATCCTTTTAAACATTGTACATTAAACTTAATTTTACTGCAAATTTTTCAGTCTCAGATAATGAAGATTTACCCAGAAGAGATCACTGTAACTTTCTTTGGCAAGTTGTTTGGAACCATTATATCTCTACCAGTATGCTTACTTGTTGAACCAAGCTTGAGTTCCTGGAGACTAGGTTCTAGTTTAGCTGTTGTTGCTGTTCTATACTCGGTAAGACTGTAATTTATCAATCACACTCATATGGGTATAGGTAGATTTTTTTCTATAACTCAGGCACGATGTATCTGACACGAGTATAGTTAGAGTTTTCTATATTTTTTTAGGTTTAGTATCAAAATAAGTGTCCTAACTATATCATTTTTTGAGCTAGGTGTCTAAACTTTTTTTTGGCAAAAATAGATGTCTAAGTTTCATTTTGGACCGTTTTAAAGTCTTTTTAAGCACCTGCTTTTGTCTAAAAAACTCGAGGTCCTATTTTAGCTAAAAACATTTAGGCACCTATATCAGAAGAAGGGTATAGTTTAGACACTTATTTTGGTATTAAACATTTTTAATGTATTTAGAGGATCCTTGCATTTCATATCTCTGTATCCGTGTCCGATAACAATGTAACACGCAGTGGCGGAACTTGAAGTAAGAGTTTGTGGGACCAATTTAAACTTTTTAAAAAATTAGAGGCTTAAATTAAAATTTTCTAAAATTTTGAGGGTTTAATTAAAAGTTCTACTAACTTTGATATATTTAATAAAAACTTTTAAAAATTGAGAGGAGATTTAATTAAAAATATTTAAAAATTTAAAATTTAATATAATTTTTTAAAAATCTCTAGGGAATCAAATTGAAATATTTAAAATTATAGGGGTTAAATTTAATTTCTCAAACTTTTGGGGACATGGCCCCACTAGTCCCTTACATATTCCGCCATTGTTATCGCGAATAGTTCAAGAAAACCGAAGACTCTGAGCAACATATATGACTACTGTGAAGCTATGTGCTTCGACTCTTTTTATTATTTCGAAAATTCTCTTAAATGTGTTTGAAAACTTAAGAGGATTAATTGCAACAGATCTCCCCAAACTATATGCAAATTTCTAAATCGGTCCCTAAGCTTTTGGCACGATGATGAAGCATGCAATTTTTTTGGTTTCTAAATGTACCTTTGTTGTTGCTACTTGTTTAGGGACTTGTTGGGAACTCCCTTTATTCTGTCATTCACATCTGGGGGATACACTTGAAGGGGCCTGTTTTTGTTGCATGTTTCAAGCCAACTTCAATTGTCATTGCAGTTGTTATGAGTGCTATATTCCTTTGTGAAGCAATATTTCTTGGAAGGTGTAATCACTCATTTTTATCTGAGTTTATTAATATTGTGCCGTAATAATATAGTAACTGGTTAATATTGTCACGTGTTTACATATATGTATGTGTGTACATGTGATTAATGCATGCGTAATATCTATATGTGTGGATATTCATGTTGATCATGTGTGTGATTGTGTATGCATGTAGGATTGTATATGATATTAATTAAAATATGTAATATATTAATATTTGTATATATGTTTGCATGTGTATTATTAAAATCGTTATTACGTATACGAAAGAGTATTGCATGAATTGTATATGTGTGTACGTAAGCATGTACGTATACGTTTATATGCATGTATATATACGTATTAATTATTATTAATAATATTATTATTACTAATGTAAACAGACAAGGTGTCATAAACCCAAAAAAATATAATAATAAATTAATATCCAGTCCATTATAATTTATAAACCCACAATCTTTTACATTGGGCCCTAACCGGCCAGCCCATATCCTAAGAAAACCCTAACCCGTATTGGAACCCTAATGCCCTTCTTTCATCTTGCGCAGCTGCACGAGGGCCCTTGGATTAGATCTGGATCCAACGGCCACGATTGAAGCATAAGGACGCCTCATCTACCGCGTGAAGTCCACGCGCGGGCTGTTGGGTTCCCCACTCGTGCGTGTGAGACGTGCAAGAGCGTCTATCTTCTTCAGGCCACGTGGCGTGATCCCAGGCCAGTGCATTATTTCCGAGGCCTCATCTCAGCCACCCGATCATCGAGCAGTCATAGCCATTGGATCAGATCTGATCCAACGGATTAGAACGATTCTGGCGATAATAATCGCCTCGCCTCCCGAGAAGCCAGTCTGCGCAGACGAACGGTCACTTCCACCACGCCGCTCCCCATGCCGGTCGTACCAACCACCAAGTATGGCCGGACATGCCAAAGACGCAAACACAGAAAGGCATCAGAAAATCAGATCAGAAAAGAGATGTCTTATGTACTAGTCTAAGAAAAAACCAAAAAAAAGGCAGAGAGGATATATGTAACAAAGAAAAAAACGAAATGGCTCAGTTCAGTTGTAACCCCCTTTTCAGAAATACAAACAAGTCTCATCCTTTCGTTATTTTCTCAAAAAAAAAACTTTCAGAGATCATACAAAGGTATCCATCCATCTCGAATATTGCATGCATGCATGTATTCTAAAAGTAAGGAAGGGAAAGGAGAGTGAGGTTTTACCTTCGGTGGTCAGTTCCTCCAATGGCAACAAGCCTTGATCTGGTGAGCCGGCTAAAAGGGGAAGGTGTTCCTTCGGTCTAAATACGGTTTTCGTTTTTCTTTTCTTAGATCTAGGACGAAGATGGGCTTTTTCTCCAAATCCAAGTTCGGATTCGAGTTGAGGGTGAAGCAAGGTTCATTTCGGTGTTTTTTTTGGGGCTCGCCGGCACCGGCTAGAGGCGGCCGGCGGTAGAGAGAACGATGGTTGGCCGCCGTTTTCTGGGTTCATCATAGGTTCATGGGAGGAGTTGAGAGCAAAGAGAGGGGGGTGAGTTATTATAAAACGAGTTTTGAATGATAAATGAGGAAAATTTGAGTCTGGGCCGAAAAAATGCGTTTTATAGGTGTTTTTATTTTGTGAAATGGCGAAATTCCGTAATAAATCCCCCCGCGTTTTTGATATTTTCGTTTTTGTCTCGCCGTAGGGGATATTTACAACTCTGGTCCCCCTCATATTTCGAAATCTTGCAATCCAGTCCCTAAATTAAATCGAATCAGTTTTTAAATGGCAAAATTACCTCACTAGTCCCATCGCGTTTTTGAAATTTTCACTTCGAGTCTGCCCCTTGGTCCATTTACAGTTTCAGTCCTTTCAAGTTCGGTCCTGCTTGCATTTTCGTCCCTAAATCGCATATTATTGTCCTTTAATTTCTGTTCCTGATGTTTATTTCTTTTCATTTCAGTCCCGATTCCATGTAAATATTTATGTTCGTTTATTATAATCACGTATGTTAATGTAGCCTTTTGCCTTTTCATATATCTCGTATATACTTTGTATTTTCATGCTTACATGTATATGTGTGTTAAGTTCATAGTGATTATGTATTTTTATGCATTCGTTCGGTTATTCGTATCGAGCACAACCTGTTTTATATTTTCAGCATGTATTGCATTTTGTCTTTGCTTGTAGGCTATGTGTAGATATATTTCCTTGGTCATGTATAATGCTATATTTTACGTATGATATAATGTGTCTTATGGTAATATGTGCATTTTTGTAATATGTGTCTTTGTTCCATGCCTTGTAATTGTGACATGTTAGGTTCATTTTTAGTCATGATAGGGGATAATTTGTATGTATGTATGTTTTAGATTAGTATTTTATTTATGTTCTGTTAATAGTTTATTATGTGAATATTTACTGTATTTAAATTATTGGCCATGCTTAATCTTTTGTTCACTAAGGTTGCATAACAGATATATAAATTGCCAACGCGGTGCCCTTTTATCCGAGCGTAAACGGGGCCAGTATCAGGCGTAGTGATAGTGGTTGGGCGTTTCTCTCGGATAACAGGGCCCTTAAAATTTATTCGCAATTATAACTGAATTTTAAACTAATCGTCACTTTAACCCAGAAAATCCAATATTAATAAAGCGGTAATTATTAAAGTACCAATTTTGGGCGGTGTGGGGGTGCTAATCATTCCCCATCCGTAACCGACTCCCAAACCCAACAGTTTTTAAATCTCTGGTTTTATGGTGTCCGGCCTACCTAAGTGGCCGGTGGCGACTCCAATTTTTAAATAAAATGCGGTTTTTTAAAACCCCACGGAATAAACATTTTATATCCGAAAAATCATAAACACTTCGAAAACCCACGTTTTTAGCGAAAAAAGAGGACATCGCTACAGATGGCGACTCCGCTGGGGACAATTTTTGTTTTTCGAAAACAAAAAGAGAGTCTAGCTTTTTAAGATAATTATCGCTTTATTAATATTAAAAATTCCGGGTTAAAGTGACTATTAAATTAACATTCGGTTATAATTGCGCGTTTATTTTAACGCATTTAAAATATGACATATAAACCCGTTTTTTTAAGTGAGGGGAAAACGCTAATGCTTTCGTGGAGATATCGTTCTCCCGTATGGGCCTAGCAAGTACCTTCGGGGCTCGAGTACCTTATGCATTCGTAAGAATATCGTTCCTTCGTACGGGCATAAGCGAATGGGTCCCCCTGAATTGAACCCGGTTGAAAGGAGCCTATAATGGGTGATTATCGGGGGCCTTGCTACTCTTAGTAGAGGACAGCAAGGACAATTCGGGTACCTCCTAGAACCAAGACTGCATGTAGAGAATACATAGAAACCTACCCATTTAGAGCCATGCGGATAACCCTAGGTTTTAGACGGGATAAATAGGGTTGTTTTGTGTGTTTATTTACATTTAATTTTGTCCTTTTATTTATATATTTATTAATTTTATCTGCATCTTGACTTGTTTTCTTTTCGCTTTTGTTTTTTCATACATCATACATTTGCATCACATAAAGGGTTTGGATCAAGTGGTTTGCCTGATCGTAAAGTCTTTCACCATGGAAAAAAAGGTGTCTTAGGAAAGAAGAGCTTAATTTGTGTCATCGGACATTGGTAAGAGGTCAACCGAAAACCCAAGGGGACAGTTCGCGAGCGAACGCGTAATAGCAGGGTACACCTATGTGAGTCTCCAACAGAACAACTTATGGGATCTTCAAAGAATTTGGGAAAGATGGGACCGAAGACTACAAGACTTGTTTTGCGATAGTTATGGCGACATTGCACAACTGTTATATGTTCGGGTTAATCAGCCCCTGCTCCGAGCTATTGTCGATTTCGAATCCGCCTTTTGTCGCTTCGGCTTCAATGGGCAGGGACATGATGCCTCTGATGAGAAGAATACACCGCTTTACTTAACCGAAGAACATTCAGAAGATTGGATCTACGCGAAGCCTCCGAGGAATCAGAATTACACTGCGAAGCTCAAAACCTTTGCAGAAATGAGTGACGATTGGGTTAATGGCCTGCTTCAGCTCCGAGGAGACAATACGGTTTTTGCATGGGAAAGTATTCGGGACATCATACTGACACATCCATACGAGGCAAAGAAGATGGACCTATTCGCCTTAGGAATATATGGCTTGGTGATCTTTCCAAGTGTACTCGGGAACATTGACATAGCCATTCTGGACTTGTTTGAGCGGGTGAAACGAAAAGCAAACCCAGTGCCAACAATCTTGGCCGAGACTTTCATTTCCTTAAATGCTAGCTGGAAACATGAAGAAGGACGTTTTCGAGGATACACAATTTATTATGGGTATGGATTCAGAGTCACATGTGGAAGACACCGACGAGGGTCCTGCCGGGGATATCCTTCCAAGGTTTTTCACCTTTACGAGAGTACTTAGCACAAGAATGGCGAGAGGACTTGAAAACAAAAATGTGGACTAGCTTCTTCAGGAACATTCAAGACGAAGACATAGCATGGAGGGTCCCATAGCTCGGTAAAGTTAATTACTTTCTATATAGTTGTGGCGATTTCAACTGGCTGATGATGTCGGGATTGCACGGAGGGATCGCCTGTGCTCCGCTTTTAGTGTCTCGACAGTTCGGATCACGACAGTTCATTCCCAATACCGCCGGGTTAAGCCAAACTGAATTTCTCTTCAAAGGGGAGTTCAAAGGAAAAATTCAGACCATCATGAGGGCCTGGGACCATTGTTGTTGGATCAGGGTGGAAGGAGATACCGAGCACATGACTACCCCAGACTACGATCTTTGGAGACGTTTGAGGGTTAATAATGTGATTCCTGAATCTGATCAAGGACCAGCAGTGTCACTCGAGGAGCATACAAGGGTGGTACCGTCTGAGTCTGACATCTTACGGAATGAACTCGAAGAAATTAAAAGGAAAATGGACATCCAGCAGACTCAACATGCGAGCGAGCTCTATAAGGCAAGCTTAGAGGTTGATGAACGGGACGGGATCATTAGGCAGTTGAAGAAATTAAATGCAGATTTGAGCGACAAGAACGCTCTTTATCAAAAAGATGCCCTTCTACTACAAGCAAAAATACAGAAGGCCGGCCGAAGTCAATTCATAGCTGTGGAAAAAAAAAGAATGAATGGTATCCGTTTGGTGGAAGAAGAACGAGAAATCAGTAAGAGAGCGATCGAGAAGGAGATAGAAAGCTGCCGGTCGGCTATGGAGGAAGAAAAACGGTCCTCCAAGAAGGTCATTGACCAAGAAAAGGAAAGACTCAGGCAAGAAATCAACAAGGGAAAACAAGCTGTCCATCATGAGAGAGAAAACGCCGCCGTATGGAAAAGAAAGTCCATGAGTAGCCGGAATAGACTGTTAGAGATGCAAAAGTTGTACGATGACACTATTCAAAATCTGGAGCGAAGCCAAAGTCAGAATGGCGAATTAAAAGGAAAGGTGGTGGGAGTTGAACACTCCCTTCGAACGTACTGCCAGAGAAATGGTTTCGTTGAGCTACAAGAAAGAGAGCGCGAAGTAGGCGTGTTACGAGCACGAATTAAGTCCCTCGAAGCGACTGTTGAGGATTACAAGGAAAGAATTAGTGTGTTCGAGGAGGCTGCAGCCGGAGAGGACACCTATTGGCAAAAGAGACTGCGTGACGCTGCCTGGATGGTACAGGATAGGGACCAATATCACACAAACCTGATGGTGGACATACAGCGAGTCGCCAGGCATGTAAATGATTTGGCCATCGAGGCTGAAACACTCTGACCTTTCATAGTCCCAGAAATGGAAGAAGCTCCTAGGTTCATCAAGTTGCTCCAAGCAATTGGAAGATTAGGAGATAGAGCTAGAGCTTATCTATAGGACTCTGTGTTGTAATTAGATCTTTTGTATTAGGAATCTTTATTTTGTAATACGAACTCTATTGTAATCTAGACCCTTTAATTCCCGTGGAAGTAGTTCAAAAGGGTGATTACCAGCGGAATCAATACCTTATCTGCATACATTCTTGCATTGCATCATGACATTCGCATCATTATACATGCATTTATTTTCTTGCAACCATATTAACATTATGAATATTGTGACAGTGTGTGTAGTTAACCCGCAATCATTCATCATCCATACCTTACCCGATTACAAAGCAAGCTCATGGAAGACAGGATAATCAGTCTAGAAAAAGGGTAAAAAGAGCTCGAGGCAAGGCTTGAAGAGGCTCAAAGAAGCATCAGTGACCAGATTGCTCAGTCACAAGCATCGATAGTATCCGACATAACTGTACTGTTGGCTAAAAGCCTTGGAAAAAGAGTGGAAGGAGAAACCGTTCAAGAGCCAGAGGGTACCCTGGCTCACTGTAAGGTTCAACCAGCTGCACCAAATCCAGCTAGAAAGATGTATATTGACCCTGCTGGAATGACAGCCAGTCTTCAAATAGGGGCACCTGAAACTCAACCCCTCGACACTGAAGCACCCTATGAAGAGGAGGTGCCAGACCTGAATATGGTCGAAAGGACCAGGACAGAGGTAGAGAAAAAGTGGGAGGAGAGGTTTCACCTCATGGAGGAAAAATTTAAAACGTTACAATCTATGGAAGAGTCAGGAAATGACGCTATCGACTTAAGTCTGGTGTCCGATCTTGTCCTACCGCCGAAATTTAAAATACCAGAGTTCGACAAATACGATGGAACCACTTGTCCTTCCGCGCACATAACAATGTACTGTCGAAAGATGGTGGCCTACCTTAAGGACGAAAAGCTACTGATCCACTGTTTTTAGGACAACCTAACTGGAGCGGCATTACGGTGGTACACCCAGTTGAGCAAGGCAAATGTTAAGACATGGAAAGATCTGTAAGAGCATTTACTGAGCAATATAAGTATGTAACAGATATGACCCCAGTAGAATTATGTTGGAAAATATGGGGCAGAAGTCCAATGAAAGTCTACGGCAATACGCGCAAAGGTGGCGGGAAGTGGCCGCCTAAATTCAGCCACCCCTCCCAGAACATGAAATTACGCCGTTATTTGTTAATACTTTGAAAGGGGCACTATTTGATCGCCTTATTAATAACACAACACAATGTTTTGCTGACTTAATCAGGACTGGGGAGTCCCTTGAATTGGCAACTAAGAGTGGTAGAATTGATAGCGGGGAAGGGTCTCGGAAATATAGCAAGAGGAATGAAGTAAACGCCACCAGCACTTATACCACCCCGAAGAACTTCACAGTCTCACAGCCACAAGCACCTGCGGGAAAAACACAAAACTCAAATCAAAGAGAGGAGAGAATCTCCAGGAAAGAGAAAGAAAGGAAAACTTTCACTCCCCTACCTGTTTCGTACTCGGAGCTTTATTCCCAGTTATATGAAGCGGACCTGGTCCGTCCATACATCGTTACTCCTTTCAAGCCGCCCTTCCCTTCTTGGTATAATCCGAACGCGTATTGCGACTATCACGGCGGTGCCCCTGGACATCCCACTGAGAATTGCCTTGCCTTCAAAAAACTTGTGCAGAATTTAATCGATTCTGAGATATTAAAGTTTGAAGAACCAAGTGTAGCTACTAACCCGCTGCTTAATCATGGGAGCAGATGAGTAAATGTTATTGAAGAATACTTTACCAGGAGGATTAAGGATGATGTGTCAGAAATCAAATCTCCTTTACGGTGGGTATTTCAACAGTTATGCATGGCCCGTGTGATCGACAAAAGTATGATAATAAGGCAGAAAGGATGTGGAGTGTATTGCGAATTCCACCAGAATGAAGGGCATGACATCCAAGAGTGCGATGAGTTCAAGAGATTGGTACAACAATTGATGAATGAAAAGCAAATAGAATTCTTCGAGGAGCCCGGGGGAAAGAAGGGGTCTGACGTACATATGACGGATATCCCCAAATCTAAATACGGGAATGATAGACCTTTTATCATCTCTCCCAGGCCAGGGAATGCAGGTGCCTCCCAAGGAGAAACCAACAAGATAAGTCCCAGGATCATCATTTCAGCACCATCCCCGTTCCCATTCAAGGATATGCGGCAAACCCCCTGGAATTATGCTATAAATGTGACCACGCCAGAAAAACTAGAACATGGTCAGGTAAAAGAGCCTACGCTAAAAGACCAACAAAGCCAGAGCGATGTAAACGTTGGTGAGGTGGGCCATTTCACAAGGAGAGACAAATGTTATTCCTCTGAGGCTTTGAAAGCAGCTAAAATAGATAAGGGGAAGAATACAGCAGTTAGCCCCACGCAGATATTCAGAGAAGAACCTCCCCCAAAGATGAATGAGCCGGTAACTAAGGCCCAAGCCAAAGAATTTCTGAAGTTCTTGAGACATAGCGAGTACAACGTAGTGGAACAACTACGAAAGCAACCGACTAGGATCACAGTACTGGAATTACTCTTGAGTTCAGAAAGGCACTGGGAGACGCTATTAAAAGTACTAAATCAAACTTTTGTGCCCCAGGATATTTCTATGACAAATCTGGACAGGATAGTGGGCCATATCACTGCCTATAATCATATAACATTCAGTGATGATGAGATCCCTGAGGGAGGAATGAGGTCCACCAAAGCCTTTAACATTACAACTCACTGCAAAGGGTATGTAGTACCTGGCGTACTAATTGACAACGGGTCAGCATTGAACGTCCTGCCTATGGTGACCCTGCAGAAACTACCAATAGATGGTTCTCACCTAAAGCCCTGCCATAATTCAGTAAGAGCCTTTGACGGTATGCAAAGAGGAACAATGGGGAAAATTGAGGTGCCTCTATTGATCGGACCGACTGAGTATGTGATTGATTTTGTGGTAATGGATATAAAACCATCTTACAGCTGCTTATTGGGAAGACCATGGATCCACTCCGTAGGAGTTTTCCCCTCATCATTGCATCAGAAATTAAAATTTGTAGTCGAAGGCAAATTGGTCACAGTAGAGGCTGAGCAGGAGATTGTTGCTTCAGTGACATCGGACGCCCCCTATATTCAAAATGACGAAGATGCTGTAGAATGCTCGTTCTGAGCAGTAGAACTAGTAAACGCCACGTTCGTTTCGGAGGGAAGTCGGATCCCCTATCCCAGGTTATCTAATTTTACCAAGATGACCGTCGCAGAAACTTTGGGCCGAGGAGCCAAAGTAGGAAAGGGGTTGGGGAAGAAATTACAAGGAAACCTGAGAGCCAAAAGTATGATAACCAAGAAAGATCGTTTTGGGCTGGGTTACAAACCAAGTGTCCAACAAAGAAAAGAAGAATACAAGAGAAAAGAAGAGCAGAGAAAAGCCAGATTTAAAGGAGAAGACATTCCGTGGAGACCAATGTCTTTTCCTAGTTTGAAAACCACTTTTGTCTCCGGAGGATTCTACCGGCCAGGTCAGGAAGTTGAAGAGGCAATCAAGGAAAATGACGTACTCAACCAGGAGGAGATATTCAATGAATCATTTGAAGGGATGTACATCAACATGATAGCTGGAAAGGACCGAGACAGCAAAACGTTGACCAACATCCGCCCCTGCCGTCTCGGGGAAACACTTGATAACTGGAGCTGCATTGATCTACCCGTGATTTTTAGGAATAGAGAGTAATGCTCCGAATCAACCTTTTGTTTTTTCCCGTCAACAATGAGGATCTCTTGTATAGGGCATCTATGTTAACTTTTTGATTGAAATGAAAATATCCCCACTTTCCTGAATGACCAAAGTTTCATTTATTTCATTCATGCATTCTTCATGTTCATTCCCTTCATATAAAGCCGTCTCATTCCCAATACAATTCATTCTCATTTAATGCAGGTCACTCATGATTGACGATATGAATGATACCGGATCCAATCCTAGAGTGAATTTTGAATGCCCTGAGGTCTCAGAGGGAATTGATGAAGGATATAATGAGATAGAAGGTGAGGTCCCGGAAGAGTTGAAGAGAATGGTGGCCAACGAAGAAAGACAGATCATGCCCCACCAAGAAGAAACAAAAGTTGTAAACTTGGGGACTGAAGAAGAGAGAAAAGAAATAAAAGTAGGAACGACGAATTCCTCAAAAACCAAGCACGAACTGATAACCCTACTTCAGGAATTCAATGATGTTTTCGCCTAGACTTATCAAGATATGTCAGGGTTGAATACTGACATAGTGGTGCACAAATTGCCAACAAAACCGGAGTGCAAACCAATACAACAAAAACTTCGGAGAATGAGACCAGACATGTTATTAAAAATCTGAGAAGAAGTAAAAAAAACAGTTTGATGCTGGTTTCTTGGAGGTAGCCAAATACCCCGAATGGGTTGCAAACATTGTACCAGTACCAAAGAAGGACGGGAAAGTTCGTATGTGTGTAGATTATAGGGATCTAAACTGAGCCAGCCCTAAAGACAACTTCCCCTTACAACATATTGACACGCTGGTTGACAACACTGCAGGACATTCATGGTTTTCATTCATGGACGGCTTCTCAGGGTACAACCAGATAAAGATAGACTCTAACGACATGGAGAAAACTACGTTCATAACCATGTAGGGCACTTTTTGTCATCGGGTAATGCCGTTTGGGCTAAAGAACGCAGGGGCAACATACCAAAGAGCAATGGTGACTCTTTTCCATGACATGATACACAAAGAAATAGAAGTATATGTGGACGACATGATTGCCAAATCCCGAATAGAGGAGGAGCACCTACAGAACTTGAGAAAACTATTCCAAAGACTACGAAAGTACCAACTGGGGCTCAATCCTGCCAAATGTACCTTCGCCGTTACTTCTGGAAAACTCCTAGGGTTCGTGGTAAGCAGAAGAGGGATTGAGATCGATCCAGATAAAGTGAAAGCCATCCAGGATCTCTCACCACCCCACACTCAGAAGGAAGTTCGCGGTTTCCTGGGGAGGTTGAATTATATTTCTCGTTTCATTTCCCAATTAACTGACCGATGTGACCCGGTCTTCAGACTTCTTAGAAAAAATAATCCTGGTGTGTGGGATGAGGAATGTCAAAGAGCCCTAGAAAAGATCAAAAAGTACCTGACAAATGCTCCAATTTTAGTCGCACCAGTACCAGATCGACCATTAATTCTCTACCTGACAGTCTTTGAGAATTCAATGGGATGCGTATTGGGGCAACACGATGAGTCAAGAAAAAGGGAGCAAGCCATCTATTACCTAAGCAGGAAATTCAATGATTGTGAAACACGAAACCCGCCAGTGCAGAAGCTGTGTTGTGCTCTAGTTTGGGCTACCAAGCGGCTTAGGCAGTATATGTTGTACCATACTACTTGGTTGATATCCAAGCTAGACCCATTGAAGTTCTTAATGGAAGCGCCAGCACTAACAGGAAGGATGGCCCGATGGCAAATGCTCTTATCCGAATTCGATATCGTATACGTGAGCCAGAAAGCCGTAAAGGGGAGTGCCGTAGCAGATTTCCTAGCTAGTCGTGCTTCGGACGACTATGAGGCATTGAACTTTAATTTCCTAGACGAAGACTTGATGTGCATTACAACCAAGGAAGAGGTTTCAGATGATAAATCGTGGAAGCTTTACTTCGATGGAGCCTCTAATGCCCTCGGACATGGGATAGGAGCCGTGCTAATTTCTCCTGAGGATGTCTATTATCCCTTCACCAACAGATTAGAATTCTTCTGTACCAACAATATAGCTGAATACGAAGCTTGCGTTATGGGACTAAACTCAGCTATTGAAAGAAAGGTTAAGGAACTTTGAGTATTCGGAGATTCATCCTTAGTAATTTACCAATTGCGTGTAGAATGGGAAACCAGGGACCCGAAGTTGGTCAAATATTATGAATTGATTCAAGAGCTCACCAAGGAGTTCGAAAAGGGTCAGCTTCAATTACCTTCTCCGAGAAGAAAATCAGATGGCAGACGCCTTAGCGACCCTGGCATCCATGTTCAAAATAAACACCGGGGCAGAAATGAAGCCCATTGAGATGCAGACGTTTGAAAGGCCTGCTCATTTTTGTAATGTACAGGAAGAGATTGATGGAAACCCATGGTACTATGACATCTTGCAATATGTCAAGCTTCGAAAATATCCAGAAGGGGAAAATGACAATGACAGAAAAACACTCAGAAAAATGGCAACAAGATATGTCCTAGATGGGGAGATCCTATATAGGAGAAGTCATGATCAGACATTGCTGAGATGTGTGGATGCCCGGGAAGCGAAGGAGATTTTAGCCGAGGTACATGATGGGCTCTGTGGAACGCATGCCAACGGGCTGTCTATAGCCCGAAAAATTATGAGATATGGCTATTTCTGGTTGACCATGGAGGGAGATTGTATTGATTACGCCAGGAAATGCCACAAATGCCAAATTTACGCTGACAAGATTCACGCGCCCCCATCGCCTTTACACACCATGAATTCTCCGTGGCCTTTTGCGGCGTGGGGCATGGACGTCATCGGGCAGATTCATCCGAAAGCTTCCAATGGACACCGTTTCATTTTGGTCACCATAGACTATTTCACTAAATGGGTAGAGGCAGCGTCTTACGCCAACATCACAAGGGCTACAGTATGTAAGTTCTTAAAAAAAGAGATTATTTGTCGATACAGATTGCCGGAAAGGGTTATCACCGACAACGCTTCCAATCTGAATAACAAAATGATGACGGACGTGTGCACGTAATTCAAGATAACACACCACAATTCCACAGTCTATCGTCCTAAAATGAATGAAGCAGTGGAAACAGCAAACAAGAACATAAAGAAAATCATAGCAAAGTTGATGAATACCTACAGGGATTGGCATGAGAAGTTGCAATTTGCCCTTTTCGCCTATAGGACGTCCGTTCGCACATCAACGGGTGCAACACCCTACTCCTTGGTGTATGGTACCGAAGCAGTACTCCCCATCGAGGTAGAGATCCCGTCTCTCCGGGTCTTAAATGAAGTAAAATTAGAAGAAGCCGAATGGGTGCAGGCCAGACTCGACCAGCTAAATCTCATTGATGAAAAGAGACTAAAGGCTATTTGTCATGGTCAGATGTACCAAAAGCGGATGATGCAGGCATACAGTAAAAAGATGCGCCCAAGAGAATTCAGATAGGGGGATCTGGTGCTCAAGAAAATCATCCTGATTCAGAAAGATTCTCGAGGAAAGTGGATGCCCAACTGGGAAGGGTCGTACGTGGTAAAAAAAGCCTTCTCAGGAGGAGCCCTAATCCTAACAGAAATGGATGGAGACGAGCTGAAAAACCCTGTAAATTCTGATGCTGTTAAGAAATATTATCTTTGAAAAAAAAAGAGAGAGAAGAAAAGAAAAAAGAAAGAAAAAAGAAATGAAAAGAAGAAAAGAACAAAAATGGAGAGCTCAGGGCGAAAACCCGAAAAATGGCGTCTTGAAGCAGAGGGAGGACCCGAGTTGAAAACCCGTAAAGGGCGGCTTGGATAAATTGAAAGGTTGGATATCCGAAGAGAAGGGTTATCCCCATGAACACCGTGAAGAGGGAGCTTCAGGCAAAAGATTCTACGCCGGTTGACAAGATTATGTATCATTCATACCGAAGATAATAAGGGATCTTGTATTTCATACTTAACTTTTCTTTTTTCTCATGTGTGTCATACCTCTTTCAAGATATCCCAAGCCCTTAATCGTAATAAAATCGTGTTTTTAAGCATCCATTCCTTGCCTTCAGGCAAATAAGCTAACATAGGCTTATGGTAAAACAAGAGATTTCTGAGCATTACTGTGATCTAACCTTAAAAATACAGGTGATTAAAAAACGATGTTAACTTCGCCCTCTAGCTCCCTACATAACGGCTATTGATAGGGAGGGCGGAAAGCTTCAAACAACCAGATAGGATGACCAATGGTGTACGCCCTGCTTATTCAAAGAAAGCATGCGAGATAACAAGAGAGATCTCCCGGGTGAAAACCCAGAAGGGCACCCCTAAAAAAAACTCTAAAGCAAAAACCCGAAAGGGCACTTTAGAATCCCAAGTCGTAAATTGAGAAAAAGAAAGGTTGGGATGGTTGAACCCGACAGTGAAGTAGGGTATCGCCGCCCGTGAAAAAGGAGAAAGTGAACAACGATATCGAATAAGGACTAAAGCAAGCCCACCAAGATATTGACACTCATGCATCATGAATAGTCAGACATCACTAGGATTAGGAGCATGTCAATTCATTTGTCATAGCATTTTGTTTTATCTTAGACAAGTATATATGGATTCAAAGAGACATCGGTAGCCATCGTGGTATGAATCCCAAATGTGAAGACAATGGTTCTACATACAAAAGGCATATGTTTCCAAGCGCCTGCAGAGAGAGGTTCTATATAGGAAGAATCCGCCACTCCGAGGCTTCAGAAGCTGAAAGTTTTGTATAGGAAGGACTTATAGCTCCAGGGTGAAGACTAGCAGTTCTATATAGGAAGAACTCCCAGCCGAAGGAATTCACCCGTGACACAAGGTTATATAGGAAAACCTGTTGTGTCTGAAAGCGAAGAGTCTTATATAGGAAGGGCTCCAAACTTCACTGTCTTAGAGTAAAAGATTCTATATAGGAAGAATCTGTAGCTCTGAGATTTCAGAAGCTGAAAGTTTTATATAGGAAGGACTTACAGCTCCAGGGTGAAGACTAGCAGTCCCATATAGGAAGAGCTCCCAGTCGAAGGAATTCACCCATGACACACAAGGTTATATAGGAAAACCTATTATGTTTGAAAGCGAAGAGTCTTATATAGGAAGGGCTCCGAGCTTTACTGTCTTAGAGTGAGGGGTTTTATATAGGAAGAACCTGTAGCTCTGAGATTTCAGAAGCTAAAAGTTCTATACAGGAAGGACTGACGACTCTAGGGTTTGAAGACTAGCAGTTTTATACAGGAGGAACTCCTAGTCGGAAGAATCCATCAGCGACGTAGAAGGTTTGATATAGGAGAAACCAGCGTTGAAGGCAAAGAGTTCTATATAGGAAGGACTCCAAGTTTTACTGTCTCGGAGTGAAAAGTTCTATATAGGAGGGACTTATAACTCGAGGCTTCAGAGTGAAGGGTTCTATATAGAAAGGGCCTGTAGCTCCAAGATCGGAAGGTGACGAAGTTCTATATAGGAAAAGCTTATAAGCCTGAAAATTCAACTAAGAAAGAACGGAAAGTTTCAGAAGAACGCGTGACTCCAAAACAACAAAAGGGAAGTCGGATAAAAATGAGTGCTTATGATCTTTGCTTTGTTCTTGTTCCACAAGAACAAGCAAAGAGGGGCAACTGTAATCACTCATTTTTATCTGAGTTTATTAATATTGTGCCGTAATAATATAGTAATTGGTTAATATTGTCACGTGTTTACATATACGTATGTGTGTACATGTGATTAATGCATGCGTAATATCTATATGTGTGGATATTCATGTTGATCATGTGTGTGATTGTGTATGCATGTAGGATTGTATATGATATTAATTAAAATATGTAATATATTAATATTTGTATATATGTTTGCATGTGTATTATTAAAATCGTTATTACGTATACGAAAGAGTATTGCATGAATTGTATATGTGTGTACGTAAGCATGTATGTGTATGTGTCCATGTACGTATACATTTATATGCATGTATATATACGTATTAATTATTATTAATAATATTATTATTACTAATGTAAACAGACAAGGTGTCATAAACCCAAAAAAATATAAAAATAAATTAATATCCAGTCCATTATAATTTACAAACCCACAATCTTTTACATTGGGCCCTAACCGGCCAGCCCATATCCTAAGAAAACCCTAACACGTATTGGAACCCTAATGCCCTTCTTTCATCTTGCGCAGCTGCACGAGGGCCCTTGGATCAGATCTGGATCCAACGGCCACGATTGAAGCATAAGGACGCCTCATCTACCGCGTGAAGTCCACGCGCGGGCTGTTGGGTTCCCCACTCGCGCGTGTGAGACGTGCAAGAGCGTCTATCTTCTTCAGGCCACGTGGCGTGATCCCAGGCCAGTGCATTATTTCTGAGGCCTCATCTCAGCCACCCGATCATCGAGCAGTCCTAGCCGTTGGATCAGATCTGATCTAACGGATAGGAACGATTCTGGCGATAATAATCGCCTCGCCTCCCGAGACGCCAGTCTACGCAGACGAACGGTCACTTCCACCACGCCGCTCCCCATGCCGGCTGTACCAACCACCAAGTATGGCCGGACATTCCAAAGACGCAAACACAGAAAGGCATCAGAAAAGAGATGTCTTATGTACTAGTCTAAGAAAAAACCAAAAAAAGGCAGAGAGGATATATGTAATAAAGAAAAAAACGAAAGGGCTCAGTTCAGTTGTAACCTCCTTTTCAGAAATACAAACAAGTCTCATCCTTTCGTTATTTTCTCAAAAAAAAAACTTACAGAGATCATACCAAGGTATTCATCCATCTCGAATATTGCATGCATGCATGTATTCTAAAAGTAAGGAAGGGAAAGGAGAGTGAGGTTTTACCTTCGGTGGTCAGTTCCTCTACCGGCAACAAGCCTTGATCTGGTGAGCCGGCTAAAAGGGGAAGGTGTTCCTTCGGTCTAAAAAGAAAAAACATATACGGTTTTCGTTTTTCTTTTCTTAGATCTAGGACGAAGAGGGGCTTTTTCTCCAAATCCAAGTTCGGATTCGAGTTGAGGGTGAAGCAAGGTTCATTTCGGTGTTTTTTTGGGGCTCGCCGGCGCCGGCTAGCGGCGGCAGAGAACGACGGTTGGCCGCCGGTTTCTGGGTTCATCATAGGTTCATGAGAGGAGTTGAGAGCAAAGAGAGGGGGTGAGTTATTATAAAACGGGTTTTGAATGAAAAATGAGGAAAAATTGAGTCTGGGCCAAAAAAATGCTTTTTATAAGTGTTTTTATTTTGTGAAATGGCGAAATTCCGTAATAAATCCGCCCGCGTTTTTGATATTTTCATTTTTGTCTCGCCGCAGGGGATATTTACAACTCTGGTCCCCCTCATATTTCGAAATCTTGCAATCCAGTTCCTAAATTAAATCGAACCAGTTTTTAAATGGCAAAATTACCTCACTAGTCCCACCGCGTTTTTGAAATTTTTCACTTCGAGTCTGCCCCTTGGTCCAATTACAGTTTCAGTCCTTTAAAGTTCGGTCCTGCTTGCATTTTCGTCCCTAAATCGCATATTATTGTCCTTTAATTTCTGTTCCTGATGTTTCTTTCTTTTCATTTCAGTCCTGATTCCATGTAAATATTTATGTTCGTTTATTATAATCACGTATGTTAATGTAGCCTTTTGCCTTTTCATATATCTCGTATATACTTTGTATTTTATGCTTACATGTATATGTGTGTTAAGTTCATAGTGATTATGTATTTTTATGCATTCGTTCGATTATTCGTATCACACGTATTAGATTGGCATTTGAGTTGGCTCGAGCACAACCTGTTTTATATTTTCAGCATGTATTGTATGTTGTCTTTGCTTGTAGGTTATGTGTAGATATATTTCCTTGGTCATGTATAATGCTATATTTTACGTATGATATAATGTGTCTTATGGTAATATGTGCATTTTTGTAATATGTGTCTTTGTTCAATGCCTTGTAATTGTGACATGTTAGGTTCATTTTTAGTCATGATAAGGGATAATTTGTATGTATGTATGTTTTAGATTAGTATTTTATTTATGTTCTGTTAATAGTTTATTATGTGAATATTTACTGTATTTAAATTATTGGCCATGCTTAATCTTTTGTTCACTAAGGTTGCATAACAGATATATAAATTGCCAACGCGGTGCCCTTTTATCCGAGCGTAAACGGGGCCAGTATCAGGCGTAGTGATAGTGGTTGGGCGTTTACTCTCGAATAACAGGGTCCTTAAAATTTATTCGCAATTATAACTGAATTTTAAACTAATCGTCACTTTAACCCAGAAAATCCAATATTAATAAAGCGGTAATTATTAAAGTACCAATTTTGGGCGGTGTGGGGGTGCTATTCCTTCCCCATCCGTAACCGACTCCCGAACCCAACAGTTTTTAAATCTCTGGTTTTATGGTGTCCGGCCTACCTAAGTGGCCGGTGGCGACTCCAATTTTTAAATAAAATGCGGTTTTTTAAAACTCCACGGAATAAACATTTTATATCCGAAAAATCATAAACACTTCGAAAACCCACGTTTTTAGCGAAAAAAGAGGACATCGCTACAGAAGGTACCGAATCAACCCCGTTTTACGATTCCGACTCTCTTTTCTGTTTAACACATCGCGATAACACCCGTTGCATCTGTAACCATGAAACCAACGATTCACCGATCTTACAATCATTTTTCGATTTTGGTTTTCTTTGATATTTGCCGTAATCGATGTGGATATACACATCTGTCATGGCATTTATAATCAGCAAAAAACTTGATTTTTGCAGTGTGATTGGAACCCTAATCTTATCTATGGGTCTGTATTGCGTATTGTGGGGCAAAGCAAAGGAAGAACGAGAAATGGCAGATGCAGGCACCATTGATGGGAGGGCCCTTTACTTCAAAGGCAACTAAGTTGAACAAATGTAACTAATTTGCCATGGATGACGCTTCAATGACATAACTCAATATTATTTATTTTTCAAGGGGCAATTAAAATTTTCTAAATTTTAAGGGCAATAATGAACTATATTTGTTTTGAGGGGTTAATGCACAATTTTACCATAGATTTTATTTTTTAATATTTTTGTGAAGTCTTGACCTAGTAGTCCCATTGTGTTCTGCTCCTGCTTACCAGATTCTTTTTTTTAAACATTAAATGGAAACGTTACAAACGAGGCCATGAAAGACCATAGAAAACGAGCAACACATAGACTCGAGCATCAAGAAAGGAGAAAATCTTATAAAAAATCGAAACAAAGTTGAAGGAGCAACAATAGTGGAGGATGATGTCGGACATGACGACAACTACCAGGGGCACTGTCGTGAAATCCAAACGTTGGGGGAAGAAAATCGATAAAAAAAACATCATCCAGGCTGATGAATATCTCTTTCTCGTCGAGACAAAAACCGGAGGCATCTTGATCTTTTGAGAGAGAATCTGAAAGAGGAAAAGAGCCTAAAAACCTACGAGTTCTCTTTAGGTTATATTTCGATATATAAGCTGTGTAAAAATAAAATTATACAATCATTCATATTTAAGTTATAAAATTTAAAATTTAAATCTCAAACCCTAATACCATAAAACTTAAGTCTTAAACCTTAAACTCTAAATTCTAACTATAAACCATAAATTCTACACCATACAACCTAAATCCTTAAACCCAAAACCACAACCTAAATCTCTAAACCTTAAAATTATAAAACTTGTGTTGTAAACTAAAGTTTATACAAAATTGTGTATCAAAGGATTTTCTAACTTCTACAAAATATGAAATACAATATCTCGAACTTAGAAACAAACATATAAATTATCCTTTAAAATATTAAATCACTATCAAAATTATGCTAAACACGGTATGAGTCATAAATAATTATGAATATAATATACATACACGAATGTGTCAATGTAAATAAAACGAACTATTAATTATAAAAAATATAATCTTATAATTGTTGTGAATAAAATAACGAAGAACAATAACAATGACAAAGAGATGAGAGAAAGAGAGTTTTTATTCATTCTCAATATTGAGTTGTGTACAATGGTTTTTCCAAATCTATATTTGTAGGCATAAGATGAAAACTCTAATTCCAATGGGTATTAAACTCTAATAATAAAGTACATTAAAGTCTCCTTTAATACATGGATATTCACCATAAATAAATATTCATAACACTCCCCTTGGATATCCATGAAGATAATATGCCTCGTTAAAACCTTATTAAGATAAAACCCAGTGGGAAAAAAATTTCTTTAGTGAAGGAAAAAGAGTACACATATCTTTGATACGCATAACATGTTGCCTCATTAAAAACCTTACCAGGAAAACTCATTGGGACAAAACCTTGGTTAAGGGAAAAAGAGTGCAACACGTATTTACTCCCCCTCATGAAAATATCACATAAGATATTTGAATCTCCATAACTCAATCTTGAATACTATTTTTTTGAAGATCGTGATGGATGAAACTTTAGAGTAATATGATTCATTTTACCATCTTTGATGTATCATCATTTTGATTGAGATATAAATTTTGTATTATCTCCACATAAGATAGCTTGTATCTTATCTTGTGGAATTAAATCACATATCTTCTGAATATGTAACCCCCTCGACCTGGCCTAGACGCACGGCCGAATCGAGAGAACTACATTAGGTTTGTCGTAGCAAATCGGTGAAAGGTTACGAAAAATCGATCCATTTTTTTCTTTTTATCTTGTCTAGAGGCAAATTAATAATCCTAAGTGTACATGCTTGCAACGGTGAATTTTCAAAGGAAACATTTTGCGAAAAGGCCTTCAATTGCACAATATCCATTTTAGGGACCAAAATGCAAAACTTTTAATTTACACGACCAAAGGGGAATTTAAGATTACCATCATTTAATTAGTCAGATTACATGCTCACATGACAAAAATTAGCTCAAAAAGATCCTCCATACTCATATAATTGAAACAACAACAACCAAGGACTAAAATGAAAGTAAACAAAACTTCACCAAAGTCATTAACTAACTTAACTGCCTCGGGTATCGGTACACACACTTGAGTATCGGCATGCCCTTGCCATTTCAAATCCTAAAAATTTCAGTAGCAACTCCCGTACCGGTACGACCCTATGTACCGATACGCCTTACCAAAACCAAAGGCCCCTACCAATCCTCAAACCGTGTACCGAAACCCCATGCTAAACTCAGCCTTCTTATACAGATACGCAAACCCGAGTATCGATAAACTACTCTTAAAAAGCATTTCTGTATCGGAACGTCTAGCCTGCGTACCGGTACCACAAGCCTGAAATGGCTTCCCGTACCGATACGTGAACACGAGTACCGATACGCCTAGACCTGAATGATCACAAATGACTGGTTTAGCATTCTCATTTCAAAACTAAACCATTTCATCATGCCACAAACTCTCATACAAAACTACCAAGATGCAACAACAACCTAAACATCATAAGTTCAACAACCAATTAGCATTCATACATCTCATGATATTCTAAAGGCATGCTTCCCAAATTCACTTTGCCAAACATCCTAAAATACACAAATAGGCCAATCTTAGCATATGCATCATAACAACACAACCCACACATCATAATAAACTTGCTCAAACCATTGCAACATGGCAATCAACAAGAAAGCTCTAGATGCATACCTAAGCAAACATTCATCCACAACTATAAGCAAGTATTAGCAACAAGCTTAGCATCTCCAACCATTCTCAAAACCCAACATATAAACATACTCAAAATCCATAAGGAAACAAAATTACAACTCCCAAAAACCATGGCGAACACATTGCCTTATTAACCGAAACATAAACCGAGTTCATACTCAAACTTGTAAATGTCCTTGGATCACTTAGCCTTGCCTCTTGCTGCCCCAAACCTTAGCGTTCTACATCATTAGGAAAAAGAGAGCATACGCATACTTGCTTAGTGAGGATGCTCATAAAACAATGATGCATTAAAACCATTTGAAAACCATATGCTTGTTTACCAAAAATATGCTTACAACTAAAGCATTTTCCCATGATTCCAACCGAATAAAAACATAATAACCATTATGCAACATCATGTACATTCCATGCTTAAATCCCAAAGCATTAAATCATAAACCATTCTTAAATCTTAAAGCATTAAATCATAAACCATGCTTAAATATCAAAGCATTAAATATAAGTTCAACACGTGAACCTCCACATATATCGGCATTTATAGTGACCCGGATAGACTACCTTCTATCCACACATATCGGATACACAAATTTCTCATATCATGCCTAGTTAGACCGCATGATATCCCAAACCTTGCCTAGTTAGACTACAAGATTTGACACTCTCGTCTAGTTAAACCGCGAGCTTAACACCCTTGCCTAGTTACACCGCAAGTTTACCAACCTTGCCTAGTTAGACCACAAGATTTGACACCCTCGCCTAGTAAAACGCGAGCTTAACACCCTTGCCTAGTTATACCGCAAGTTTACCCACCTTGCCTATTTAAACTGCAAGTTTCCATCTTTGCCTTGTCAAACCGCGAGATTTTATTATTACCTCGCCTTGTTAAACCGTGAGATTACCATCAATTTGGGTTGCCTAGCTAGACTGCACGACCCAAATGATGCCCCACAATCCGAGTGGCCTTGTTAAACTGCCACACCTCAAGGACCTATGGACACGATCGATTTTGTTCATATTTTATAGTGCACTTTAATCCTATGGCATGCCAACTATATCCAATTGTTTTCTCACCTTGTCACATAACCAATATATCATTTACAAAACCATTTACTTACTGTTTTACAACGCATTACATAAAAACATCACATATGTAAATCTCATTGCTAATGCAATAACACCATTCCCAACCGGAATGAAAACCAATGCTCAATAGCATTTAATATACTTTCAAACCCCAGCATATGTACTCGAAATCATGCATTACCAGTAAGTAAATCATACCATGTTTAACACCAAAACATGCAAACAACATGCTCATATCTAAGCCGATATTCAAGAGCAAAAATAAGGAAACTTACTTCCGAGCTTAGGTAAGTGTCTCACGCTTACCCTAAACTCCCAACAACCTTTACAAATATTTGTCAAGCATCTAAAATTAGTTTCCACTCGCCAATACACTTCACATTCCTTGCCGACGCGATACAAGCTCCTAGTAAGCAACAAACAATGTCAAGCTTCGTCGCCTTGATATTCCCCTGTTTTAAACACATAAAAACAGAGGATAAATGCATCATTATGCATTCAAACCACTGCCTCAAAGCAAAAACCTACAACTCTCAGGTTGCCGACTTAGAAACCATCCGAAATAAACCAAAATCATCAACAAACATTTCCGAAACTTAACGCAGCCATAAAACAATGATCCAACCTATCAATCAACATCAATTAACATCCAAAAACCCTTTCCCAACATCCTTTTACTTCCAGCAAAGATCAAACTCGAATATCATCACAAAAACTTAATTTTTTCGACTTAAACAATTAGAGATCCAAGACTTTCAGTATTCTAATGATAAAAACAACTTATCAACTTCATAATACATCTAAAATATGTATTAAATCAATCTTAAACACTGGAAATTAGATCCACTTCGAAAATTACTTTATTACATCAATTTTACCCAATTTACTCAATCAAACATTGATAAATCATTAAAATCAGTTTACAATCAATAAATCAAGGATCAAATACTTGGGAATTTCAATAAAGAACCATACAATAGAGGAGATCACGGACCTTACCCATATTGTGAGATATCTCCCTCAATTGGTTGATAAAAGCTAAGAAAAACAAGATTTAAATGAGATTTTTGTAAAACAATACCGATTAATCAATCACAAATCATAAAAACGAGTTAAAAGACTCCCCACCTCTGGATTTTGATGAAAACTTGAGTGTTTGGCTGAGGAGAGAATAGAGAGAAAAAGTTGCAAGAAAATGAATTTTCTTTTAAAAGCTAACTAACTTTCAACTAAATCTCTTTTTAATTACTTTAAAACACATGTTAAAACATCTTTAATTAAGGGAGAAATCATCAAAAAAATCTTAGTAAAATAGCTACTTAAATATTCTAAGAATTTGACCATTTTCATTTTAGTCACCTTAAAAAGCAGTTTTCAAAACTTACATTTTGGTCACTAACCAAAATATCATATTTTCGAATTCCATTTTCCAAAATTGATTCAACCAAAAATCAATATATATTAAAAGATGATTTTTAACTATTTTCCATATTTTTATCTTACCAAAAAATATACAGTCCTAAATCCGACTCGAATCTCTAACTCGGTCCACCAGACTATCTAATAAACCTCAAAACCGTTAAGCCCAAAACCGGGGTGTTACAACTCTCCTCCACTTAGGAATTTTCGTCCTCAAAATTACCTGGAGGAAACAGATGCGAAAATTACTCCTTCATATCCACCTTGCTTTCCTGTGTAGCTTTCTCAACACCTCGATGTCGCCACAAGACCTTCACGAGCTCTATCATTTTACCACGTAGGACTTTCTTGCTGGTATCGAGGATTTCTACAGGTTCCTCATCACAAGATAAATCCGGTCTCAACTCCACATCCTCCACCGGTATAATATGTGATAGATCTGATCGATAACTCCTCAACATCGAAACATGGAGCAGTTATGAATTTTCTCCAACTTGAGAGGCAACCTCAACCGCTATGCTACAGGGCCGACAAGCTCAATAACCTCATATGGTCCAATGAACCTCGGACTAAGCTTACCCTTACGCCCGAATCTCATCACCCTTTTGACACGGTGACACTTTCAAGAATACACGATCACCCACCACATATTCAACTTCTTTACGCTTCAGATCTGCATAATATTTTCGCGATCCTCTGCCGCTTTCAGCGATCTCACACAAGCTTTACTTTTCATCTGTATCTTTCAACACACTTGACAGAGAAACATGCTTTTCCCCACCTCAGCCCAACATAAGGGCATACACAACACCTCGAGCCATACAAAGACCTCATACGGTGCCATCCGGATACTATCTTGATAACTATCATTATAAGAAAATTTGACCAAAGGTAAATGCTTCTCCCGATTCCTCAAAACTTTAATACAACACCTAAGCATATCCTCCAAAACTTGGATAACCCGCTCAGATTGTCCATCCATCTAGGGGTGATACGGCGGTCTTTGAAACTCAACCGAACTCAAAGCCTGGTGTAAACTTCTCCGGATCTTTGCCATAAACCTCAGATATCTACATGAAACGATGGATTTAGATATACCATGCAAGCGCACAATCTCCGCTATATACAAGTCGCCAACTTGTCCAAGGTGTACGTTGTGTGTCTTGGCAGAAATGTGCACACTTTGTGCTTTGGTCAACAATCACCCAAACAGAATCCTTCTATCTTTGGTGCCAAAGGCAGCCCCATCACAAACTCCATGGTGATCCCCTTCCATTTCCATTCGAATTCTCAACGGTTGCAACAACCTAGATAGCCCGATGTTCAGCCTTGACCCGTTGACACACTATGCACCAAGGAACAAACTCAGCCATATCCTATTTCAACTAACCCAAGAGTATGCCTTCTTCAACCCGCGATACATCTTAACACTACCGGGATGCATAGCAAAAGGACTTGAATGTGCCTCCGTCAGAATAATATGCCTCAACTCTAAATTATAACATCCACACTCACTTATAACATTCTCGGTACCACCGTACACGAGAACACCACTACTCTGACTACTATCCAAAAGTAGGTATTTAGAGAATACCCAACATGACATCATCTCGAATTTCATTGGCACATTCGATGCCTCCACAACCAACCATAACAGCTAGCGGTCTAAAACCCAACTAGCACTAATCACGCTAGAACCTCGGGAGAGAACTCTCAGGCGAACAAACTTCACCTTATACTCAGCATCTAACATGCCAAATCCTACCAACACTACATGAGAATTCATCAAACGTATGCTCCCTTGACATATATGAAAGCGTAGACCCCGAATTAACCAAAGATAAAAATGACAAGGATTACAAAGTGAAGGTACTGCGATCACATCCGTGTCATTGCATCCTTCTTGACGAACAAAGATCTGCGCCGGTCCACTATTCTCCGGTTGCACAACAACATTCTGAATGGTGTAGCTCTCACAACACGAGGATAACCACGCTTCAATTGATTAGAAGATCCATATTTCCAGCAACTCATGGTATTTCCCCAACATACACCTTTGTGATGTCTACCACATCGCTCACACCCAACCCTACTACGAACTCCCTAGTTACCCTGACCAACACTGTCTCTATGTTTGTGACCCGATTTATGCCTCTTATCTCGAGACCTCTTATTCTACTTCCCAGAATAGCCAAAATCAGCCACTCTTTTACCCGAGCTTGCACTCGCTGCCTGCCCAGAGATAGCTAAGGACGAACCATGTTCGACCACCACAACAGGTGTCGATGCTTGCACTTGCACTCTAGCCACTTTTACTCAAAAAGTTGTCATCACCGCTTGGACCAACAGGTCAAATCACCAAAAATTGACACTTTGGAATAGCCCGAGGTACACCTCCTGCCCCAACATCAATTGGAGTAACCAGCGGAGGAGAAGAGGGTAAAACATCAGAGAGATTCCCTTCTACATACCATCCATTATACGCAACTCACATCGAACCACGCTAACAAGAACATCAAGACACTTTAAAGTTAGGCTAATATTAGGCAAATAATCTAAGACAACTTTATAAAACCTTTTAAAATCTCGGTAATAGGCAATGTGATCCCAAATTATACCCCAACATGGTACTAAAGAATCATCGTACACATGCGCAATCACCGTGCAACTCAAACAACAATAGCTAATTAAACAACAACATCCCAACTTTCCACAAACCTGGATTTGATACCAACAAATGTAATCCCCTCAACCCGGCCTAGACGCTCGGCTGAATCGAGAGAACTACATTAGGTTTCCTGTAGCAAACCGGTGATAGGCTGTGAAAAATTGATCCATTTTTTACTTTTTATCTTGTCTAGAGGCAAATTAATAATCCTAAGTGAACATACTTGCAGTGGGTGAATTTTCAAAGGAAACATTTTGTGGAAAAACCTTCAATTACACAACATCCATTTTAGGGACCAAATGCAAAACTTTTAATTTATACGACCAAAGGGGAATTTAAGACTATCATTCTTTAATTAGTCAGATTACATGCTCACATGACAAAAATCAGCTAAAAAAGATCCTCCATACTCATACAATAGACCTACAACAACCAAGGACTAAAATGAAAGAAAATAGAACTTCATCAAAGCCATTAACTAACTTAAGTATCAGTACATACACTTGAGTATCGATACACCCTTGCCATTTCAAATCTTAAAATTTCCAGTAGCCAACTCCCGTACCGGTACGACCCTGTGCACCGATACGCCTTACCAAAACCAAAGGCCCGTACCAATCCTCGAACCCGTGTACCGAAGCCCCATGCCAAACTCAGCATTCTCGTATCGATACATAAATCCAAGTATCGGTATGCTACTCTTAAAAAGTGTTTCTATATCGGAACGCCTAGCCTGCGTACCGGTACCACAAGCCTGAAATGGCTTCTCGTACCGATGCGTGAACATGAGTATCGATACGCCAGGGCCTGAATGGTCACAAATGACTGGTTTAACATGCTCATTTCAAAACTAAGCCATTTCATCATGCAACAAACTCTTATACAACACTACCAAGATGCAACAACAACCTAAACATCATAAGTTATGCAACCAATTAGCATTCATCCATCCCATGATATTATAAAGGCATGCTTCCAAAATTCACTTTACCAAACATCCCAAAATACAAAAATAGGCCAGTCTCAGCATATGTATCATAACAACACAACCCACACAGCATAATAAACTTGCTCAAACCATTGCAACATGGCAATCAACAAGAAATCTCTAGATGCATACCTAAGCAACCATTCATCCACAACTATAAGCAAGTATTAGCAACAAGCTTAGCATCTCCAACCATTCACAAAACCCAACATATAAACATACTCAAAATCCATAAGGAAATAGAATTACAACTTCCAAAAACCATGGCAAACATATTACCTTATTAACCGAAACATAAACCGAGTTCATAATCAAACTTGTAAATGTCCTTGTATCACTTAGCCTTGCCTCTTGCTGCCCCCAAACCTTAATGTTCTGCATCATTAGGAAAAAGAGAGCGTAAGCATACTTGCTTAGTAAGGATGCTCATAAAACAAGGATGCATTAAAACCATTTGAAATCCATATGCTTATTTACCAAAAACATGCTTACAACAAAGTCATTTTTCCATGATTCCAACCGAATAAAAGTGTAATAACCTTTATACAACATCATTTACATTCCATGCTGAAATCCCAAAGCATTAAATCATAAATCATGCTTAAATCTCAAAGCATTAAATCATAAACCATGCTTAAATCTCAAAGCATTAAATCATAAACCATGCTTAAATCTCAAAGCATTAAATATAAGTTCAACACATGAACCTCCACATATATTGGCATTTATAGTTACCCGGATAGACTACCCTCTATCTACACGTTTCGGATGCATGCATAGTTAGACCACATAATATCCTAAACATTGCCTAGTTCGACCGCAAGATTTGACACCTCGCCTTGATTAAACCGCAAGCTTAACACATTTGCATAGTTACACCGCAAGTTTACCAACCTTGCCTAGTTAGACCGCAAGATTTGACACCCTCGCCTAGTTAAACCGCGAGCTTAACACCCTTGCCTAGTTACACCGCAAGTTTACCAACCTTGCCTAGTTAAACCGCAAGTTTCCATCTTTGCCTTGCCAAACCGCAAGTTTTTATTATGACCTCGCCTTGTTAAACCACGATATTACCATCAATTTGGGTTGCCTAGTTAGACCACACAGCCCAAATAATGTCCCAACAGTCCGAGTGGCCTTGTTAAATTGCCACACCTCAAGGACCCATGGCCACGATCGATTTTGTTCATATTTTACAGTTCACTTTAATCCTATAGCATGCCAACTATATCCGATTGTTTTCTCACCTTGTCACATAGCCAATATATCATTTAAAAAACCATTTACTTACTGTTTTACAATACATTACATAAAAACATCACATATGCAAATCTCATTGCTAATGCAATAACATCATTCTCAACCGGAATGAAAACCAATGCTTAATAACATTTAATACACTTTCAAACCCCTGCATATGTACTCAAAATCACGCATTACCAGTAAGTAAATCATATCATTTTTAACACCAAAACATGCAAACAACATGCTCATATCTATGCCGATAATCAAGAGCAAAAATAAGGGAAACTTACTTCCGAGCTTAGGTAAGTGTCTCACGCTTGCCCTAAACTCCCAACAACCTTTACACATAAAATTAGTTTCCACTCCCCTTGATATTCCCCTGTTTTAAACACATAAAAGCATAGGATAAGTGCATCATTATGGATTCAAACCACTGCCTCAAAGCAAAAACCCACAACTCTCAGGTTGCCCACTTAGAAACCATTCCAAACAAACCAAAATCATCAACAAACGTTTTTGAAACTTAACCCCGCCATAAAACAATGATCCAACTCATCAATCAACATCAATTAACATCCAAAAACCCTTTTCCAACATCCTTTTACTTCCAGCAAAGATCAAACTCGAATATCATCACAAAAACTCAGATCTATCAAACTAAACAATTAGAGATCCAAGAATTCCGAGATTCTACTGATTAAAACAACTTATAAACATCATAATACATCCAAAATATGTATTAAATCAATCTTAAACATTGGAAATCAGATCCACTTCGAAAATTACTTTGTTACATCAACTTTACCCAATTTCTATGGTGACACTTTCAAGAATACGCGATCACCCACCGCACACTTTGTTACACCAATGTCCTTAACGTGCTCAACCAGTGAGTCATCAAACGATTGCTTAAATTTAACCTTCTGTGACAACATAGGATTAACTTGCAACTTAGCCAACAAACCACCTTCCCGTGTCACACTTAACCTTGCAAACATAGCTCTGAGCTAAACCACAACCTTACAACTCAGTGCATCTGCAACCACATTGGCTTTACCAGGATGATACTCAATTTTCAAGTCGTAATCCTTATGCAACTCCAACCATCTTCGTTGCCTAACATTCAAACTCTTGCGATCCGTGAAAACCACACACTTTTCACCATATAGATAATGCCTTCAGATGTCCAAAGCAAAAACCATAACCGAAGCTCTAAATCATGAGTTGGATAGTTGAGCTCATGAACCCTCAACTTTCGCGATGCCTAGCCACAACCTTACCATTCGCATCAACATACAACCAACTCAACATACGATGAATCACTATAAACCATAAACTCCTTTTCTCAATTTTGGTCGAACCAACATAGGAGCATGTGTCAAAACCTCCTTCAACTTCTCAAAGTTGTGTTACCGCCACTCCTTCCACACATAAGGAATATCCTTCTGCAATAGCTTTGCCAATGGTCTTTGTAATACTCGAAAACCCTTCACAAAACAATGATAACAACCAGCCAACCCAAGAAAACTACGCACCTCGATCATCGACTTAGGTTGCTTCCAATTAAGGATAGCCTCAATTTCTTGTGGATCAACGCGAAACCTTTCACAAAAACCACATATCCAAGGAACATCACTTTCTTAAGCCAAACCTCACAATCGCCTAGCTCGACGTACAACCGATTATCCTTCAATGCTTGCAACACCGGGCCGTAATTGCTGATCATGTTCCTCCTCGGTATGCAAGTACACGAGAATATCATATCTAACCGCCACCACAAACTAATCAAGATATTCATGGAACACCTTAAACCTCGGGACTCACCACAAAAGCTAAATAAACACGGCAACCTCCTTGCGACATCCTTTTCGCATAAGTTGCCGCCATTACATTGGACAAGAATTCCATATTCTTCTCAAATAACACAACTTCATACTCAACGACTAACCTCAAAGGAACCCATTTTAGGACTCACAATCCACAACCGCCTTATGCTCAATCAACCATCCTATACTCAAAACACATTAAAATCATGGAATGGCAACTCCAAAAGATATGCGGCAACTCATAACCTTGCTCCACCAAAGGACACCACATATACAACCTTCTAAACGTACCCAACTCACGAGAAAACTAGCTACTATCACTACCTCTGCCTCCAAAATGTTATCCGTAAGTGTAGACATATGTATGCATGATTTCTTACATGTCATCCTAGATGCATATGGATGCAAAAACTCTAATGTCATGCCCAAAGATGTATGCATGTAATGACATATTTAAATATATACATATAAGTGTTTTTGCACTGTGCATGGTCAATGTCCACATTCACTTATAACATTCTCGGTACCACTGTACACGAGAACACCACTACTCTAACTACTATCCAAAAGTAGGTATTTAGAGAATACCCAACATGACATCATCTCGAATGTCATTGGCACATTCGATGCCTCCACAACCAGCCATATCAGCTAACGGTCTAAAACCCAACTAGCACTAATCACGCTAAAACCTCTGGAGAGAACTCTCAGGTGAACAAACTTCACCTTATACTCAACAACTAACATGCCAACTCCTACCAACACTATATGAGAATTCATCAAACATATGCTCCCTTGACATATATAAAATTGTAGACCCCGAATTAACCAAAGATAGCAATGACAAGGATTGCAAAGCGAAGGTACCTGCGATCACATCCGTGTCATTGCAACCTTCTTGACGAACAAAGATCTGCGTTGGTCCATCATTCTCCGGTCGCACAACAACATCCTGAATTGGTGTAGCTCTCACAACACGAGGACAATCACGCTTCAGGTGATCAGAAGATCCATATTTCCAGCAACTCATGGTATTTCCCCAACATACACCCTTGTGACGTCTACCACAACGCTCACACTTAGCCCTACTATGAACTTTCTGGTTATCCTGACCAACACTGTCTCCACGCTT
Source organism: Hibiscus mutabilis (assembly GCA_019671005.1). Classification (NCBI taxonomy): domain Eukaryota; kingdom Viridiplantae; phylum Streptophyta; class Magnoliopsida; order Malvales; family Malvaceae; genus Hibiscus; species Hibiscus mutabilis. Next base: position 39,799,184 of record CM033738.1, read on the forward strand.
GTGACCCGATTTACACCTCTTATTACGAGACCTCTTATTCTACTTCCCAGAATATCCAAAATCAGTCGCTCTTTTACCCGAGCTCACACTTGCTGCCTACCTAGAGACAGCTAAGGATGAACCTTGTTCTACCACCACAGTAGAAACAATAACATCCCAACTTTTCATAAACCCTGGCTATGATACCAACAAATGTAACCCCCTTGAGCCGGCCTAGATGTCTGACCGAATCGAGAGAACTACATTAGGTTTGCTGTAGCAAACCGGTGAAAGGTTACAAAAAATCGATCCATTTTTTTCTTTTTTTCTTTTCTATAGGAAAATTAACAATCCTAAGTGTACATACTTGCATCGGGTGAATTTTCAAAGGAAACATTCCGCGAAAAGACCTTCAATTGCACAACATCCATTTCAGGGACCAAAAAACAAAACTTTTAATTTACACGACCAAAGGGGAATTTAAGATTACCATCCTTTAATTAGACAGATTACATGCTCACATGACAAAAATCAGCTCAAAAAGATCCTCCATACTCTTACAATTGAACCCACAACAACCAAAGACTAAAATGAAAGAAAATAGAACTTCACCAAAGCCATTAACTAACTTAACTACCTCGGGTATCGGTACACACGCTTGAGTATCGGTATGCCCTTGCCATTTCAAATCCTAAAAATTCCAGTAGCCAACTCCCGTACCGGTACGACCCTGTGTACCGATACGCCTTACCAAAACCAAAGGCCCGTATCATTGGTCAAACCCGTGTACCGAAACCCCATGCCAAACTCAGCCTTTTCGTACCGATACGCAAACTCGAGTATCAGTACGCTACTCTTAAAAAAACATTTTTGTATTGAAATGCCTAGCCCGCGTATCGGTACCGCAAGCCTGAAATGGCTTCCCGTACCGATACGTGAACACGAGTACCAATACGCCTGGACATGAATGGTCACAAATGACTGGTTTAACATGGTCATTTCAAAACTAACCCATTTCATCATGCAATAAACTCTCATACAACACTACCAAGATGCAACAACAACCTAAACATCATAAGTTACCAATTAGCATTCATCCATCCCATGATATTCTAAAGGCATGCTTCCCAAAATTTCACATCCTTGCCAAACATCCCAAAATGCATCATAACAACAAACACATCATAATAAACTTGCTCAAACCATTGCAAATGGCAATACCTAGATGCACCTAAGCAAACATTTATCCACAACTATAAGCAAGTATTAGCAACAAGCTTAGCATCTCCAACCATTCACAAAACCCAATATATAAACATACTCAAAATCCATAAAGAAACTGAATTAAAACTTCCAAAAACCATGGCGAACACATTGCCTTATTAACTGAAACATAAACTGAGTTTATACTCAAACTTGTAAATGTCCTTAGATCACTTAGCCTTGCCTCTTGCTGCCCCCAAACCTTAATGTTCTACATCATTAGGAAAAAGATAGCATAATCATACTTGCTTAGTGAGGATGCTCAAAAAACAATGATGCATTAAAACCATTTGAAAACCATATGCTTGTTTACCAAAAATATGCTTACAACTAAAGCATTTTTCTATGATTCCAACCGAATAAAAACATAATAACCTTTATGCAACATCAACATTCATGCTTAAATTCCATGCATTAAATCATAAACCATTCTTAAATCTTAAAGCATTAAATCATAAATCATGCTTAAATCTCAAAGCATTAAATCATAAACAATGCTTAAATCTCAAAGCATTAAATTTAAACCATGCTTAAATCTCAAAGCATTAAATATAAGTTCAACACATGAACCTCTACTATATTGGCATTTATAGTGACCCGGATATATCCCAAACTATCCTAGTTAGACTACAAGATTTGATTTCTCATATTATGCCTTGTTAGACCTTGCCTAGTTATATCCCAAGTTTACCAACCTTGCCTAGTTAGACCCCAAGATTTGACACTCGCCTAGTTAAAACGCGAGCTTAACACCTTTGCCTAGTTATACGCAAGTTTACCAACCTTGCCTATTTAAACCGCAAGTTTCCATCTTTGCCTTGTCAAAAGCAAGATTTTATTATTACCTCGCCTTGTTAAACCGCGAGATTACCATCAATTTAGATTGCCTAGTTAGACCACATGGCCCAAATGATGTCCCAACAGTCCAAGTGGCATTGTTAAACCACCACACCTCAAGGACCTATGGACACGATCGATTTTGTTCATATTTTATAGTTCACTTTAATCCTATGGCATGCCAACTATATCCAATTGTTTTCTCACCTTGTCACATAACCAATATATCATTTACAAAACCATTTACTTACTGTTTTACAAATGCATTACATAAAAACATCACATATGTAAATCTCATTGCTAATGCAATAACACCATTCCCAACCGGAATGAAAACCAATGCTCAATAGCATTTAATATACTTTCAAACCCCAGCATATGTACTCGAAATCATGCATTACCAGTAAGTAAATCATACCATGTTTAACACCAAAACATGCAAACAACATGCTCATATCTAAGCCGATATTCAAGAGCAAAAATAAGGAAACTTACTTTCGAGCTTAGGTAAGTGTCTCACGCACCCTAAACTCCCAACAACCTTTACAAATATTTGTCAAGCATCTAAAATTAGTTTCCACTCGCCAATACACTTCACATTCCTTGCCGACGCGATACAAGCTCCTAGTAAGCAACAAACAATGTCAAGCTTCGTCGCCTTGATATTCCCCTGTTTTAAACACATAAAAACAGAGGATAAATGCATCATTATGCATTCAAACCACTGCCTCAAAGCAAAAACCTACAACTCTCAGGTTGCCGACTTAGAAACCATCCGAAATAAACCAAAATCATCAACAAACATTTCCGAAACTTAACGCAGCCATAAAACAATGATCCAACCTATCAATCAACATCAATTAACATCCAAAAACCCTTTCCCAACATCCTTTTACTTCCAGCAAAGATCAAACTCGAATATCATCACAAAAACTTAATTTTTCAACTTAAACAATTAGAGATCCAAGACTTTCAGTATTCTAATGATAAAAACAACTTATCAACTTCATAATACATCTAAAATATGTATTAAATCAATCTTAAACACTGGAAATTAGATCCACTTCAAAAATTACTTTATTACATCAATTTTACCAATTTACTCAATCAAACATTGATAAATCATTAAAATCAGTTTACAATCAATAAATCAAGGATCAAATACTTGGGAATTTCAATAAAGAACCATACAATAGAGGAGATCACGGACCTTACCCATATTGTGAGATATCTCCCTCAATTGGTTGATAAAAGCTAAGAAAACAAGATTTAAATGAGATTTTTGTAAAACAATACCGATTAATCAATCACAAATCATAAAAACGAGTTAAAAGACTCCCCACCTCTGGATTTTGATGAAAACTTGAGTGTTTGGCTGAGGAGAGAATAGAGAGAAAAAGTTGCAAGAAAATGAATTTTCTTTTAAAAGCTAACTAACTTTCAACTAAATCTCTTTTTAATTACTTTAAAACACATGTTAAAACATCTTTAATTAAGGGAGAAATCATCAAAAAAATCTTAGTAAAATAGCTACTTAAATATTCTAAGAATTTGACCATTTTCATTTTAGTCACCTTAAAAAGCAGTTTTCAAAACTTACATTTTGGTCACTAACCAAAATATCATATTTTCGAATTCCATTTTCCAAAATTGATTCAACCAAAAATCAATATATATTAAAAGATGATTTTTAACTATTTTCCATATTTTTATCTTACCAAAAAATATACAGTCCTAAATCCGACTCGAATCTCTAACTCGGTCCACCAGACTATCTAATAAACCTCAAAACCGTTAAGCCCAAAACCGGGGTGTTACAACTCTCCTCCACTTAGGAATTTTCGTCCTCAAAATTACCTGGAGGAAACAGATGCGAAAATTACTCCTTCATATCCACCTTGCTTTCCTGTGTAGCTTTCTCAACACCTCGATGTCGCCACAAGACCTTCACGAGCTCTATCATTTTACCACGTAGGACTTTCTTGCTGGTATCGAGGATTTCTACAGGTTCCTCATCACAAGATAAATCCGGTCTCAACTCCACATCCTCCACCGGTATAATATGTGATAGATCTGATCGATAACTCCTCAACATCGAAACATGGAACAGATTATGAATTTTCTCCAACTTGAGAGGCAACCTCAACCGCTATGCTACAGGGCCGACAAGCTCAATAACCTCATATGGTCCAATGAACCTCGGACTAAGCTTACCCTTACGCCCGAATCTCATCACCCTTTTGACACGGTGACACTTTCAAGAATACACGATCACCCACCACATATTCAACTTCTTTACGCTTCAGATCTGCATAATATTTCTGCCGATCCTCTGCCGCTTTCAAGCGATCTCACACAAGCTTTACTTTTCATCTGTATCTTTCAACACACTTGACAGAGAAACATGCTTTTCCCCCACCTCAGCCCAACATAAGGGCATACAACACCTCCAGCCATACAGCACCTCATACGGTGCCATCTGGATACTATCTTGATAACTATCATTATAAGAAAATTTGACCAAAGGTAAATGCTTCTCCCAGATTCCTCAAAACTTTAATACAACACCTAAGCATATCCTCCAAAACTTGGATAACCCGCTCAGATTGTCCATCCATCTAGGGGTGATACGCGGTGCTGAAACTCAACTTCGAACTCAAAGCCTGGTGTAAACTTCTCCAGATCTTTGCCATAAACCTCAGATATCTACATGAAACGATGGATTTAGATATACCATGCAAGCGCACAATCTCCGCTATATACAAGTCTGCCAACTTGTCCAAGGTGTACGTTGTGTGTACTGGCAGGAAATGTGCACACTTTGTGCACTGGTCAACAATCACCCAAACAGAATCCTTCTATGCTGGTGCCAAAGGCAGCCCCATCACAAACTCCATGGTGATCCCCTTCCATTTCCATTCCAGAATTCTCAACGGTTGCAACAACCTAGATAGAACTGATGTTCAGCCTTGACCCGTTGACACACTATGCACCAAGGAACAAACTCAGCCATATCCTATTTCAACTAACCCAGTAGTATGCCTTCTTCAACCCGCGATACATCTTAACACTACCGGGATGCATAGCAAAAGGACTTGAATGTGCCTCCGTCAGAATAATATGCCTCAACTCTAAATTATAACATCCACACTCACTTATAACATTCTCGGTACCACCGTACACGAGAACACCACTACTCTGACTACTATCCAAAAGTAGGTATTTAGAGAATACCCAACATGACATCATCTCGAATTTCATTGGCACATTCGATGCCTCCACAACCAACCATAACAGCTAGCGGTCTAAAACCCAACTAGCACTAATCACGCTAGAACCTCGGGAGAGAACTCTCAGGCGAACAAACTTCACCTTATACTCAGCATCTAACATGCCAAATCCTACCAACACTACATGAGAATTCATCAAACGTATGCTCCCTTGACATATATGAAAGCGTAGACCCCGAATTAACCAAAGATAAAAATGACAAGGATTACAAAGTGAAGGTACCTGCGATCACATCCGTGTCATTGCATCCTTCTTGACGAACAAAGATCTGCGCCGGTCCACTATTCTCCGGTTGCACAACAACATTCTGAACTGGTGTAGCTCTCACAACACGAGGATAACCACGCTTCAATTGATTAGAAGATCCATATTTCCAGCAACTCATGGTATTTCCCCAACATACACCTTTGTGATGTCTACCACATCGCTCACACCCAACCCTACTACGAACTCCCTAGTTACCCTGACCAACACTGTCTCTATGTTTGTGACCCGATTTATGCCTCTTATCTCGAGACCTCTTATTCTACTTCCCAGAATAGCCAAAATCAGCCACTCTTTTACCCGAGCTTGCACTCGCTGCCTGCCCAGAGATAGCTAAGGACGAACCATGTTCGACCACCACAACAGGTGTCGATGCTTGCACTTGCACTCTAGCCACTTTTACTCAAAAAGTTGTCATCACCGCTTGGACCAACAGGGTCAAATCACCAAAAATTGACACTGGAATAGCCCGAGGTACACCTCCTGCCCCAACATCAATTGGAGTAACCAGCGGAGGAGAAGAGGGTAAAACATCAGAGAGATTCCCTTCTACATACCATCCATTATACGCAACTCACATCGAACCACGCTAACAAGAACATCAAGACACTTTAAAGTTAGGCTAATATTAGGCAAATAATCTAAGACAACTTTATAAAACCTTTTAAAATCTCGGTAATAGGCAATGTGATCCCAAATTATACCCCAACATGGTACTAAAGAATCATCGTACACATGCGCAATCACCGTGCAACTCAAACAACAATAGCTAATTAAACAACAACATCCCAACTTTCCACAAACCTGGATTTGATACCAACAAATGTAATCCCCTCAACCCGGCCTAGACGCTCGGCTGAATCGAGAGAACTACATTAGTTTTCTGTAGCAAACCGGTGATAGGTCTGTGAAAAATTGATCCATTTTTTACTTTTTATCTTGTCTAGAGGCAAATTAATAATCCTAAGTGAACATACTTTAAAGTGGGTGAATTTTCAAAGGAAACATTTTGTGGAAAAACCTTCAATTACACAACATCCATTTTAGGGACCAAATGCAAAACTTTTAATTTATACGACCAAAGGGGAATTTAAGACTATCATTCTTTAATTAGTCAGATTACATGCTCACATGACAAAAATCAGCTAAAAAAGATCCTCCATACTCATACAATAGACCTACAACAACCAAGGACTAAAATGAAAGAAAATAGAACTTCATCAAAGCCATTAACTAACTTAAGTATCAGTACATACACTTGAGTATCGATACACCCTTGCCATTTCAAATCTTAAAATTTCCAGTAGCCAACTCCCGTACCGGTACGACCCTGTGCACCGATACGCCTTACCAAAACCAAAGGCCCGTACCAATCCTCGAACCCGTGTACCGAAGCCCCATGCCAAACTCAGCATTCTCGTATCGATACATAAATCCAAGTATCGGTATGCTACTCTTAAAAAGTGTTTCTATATCGAACGCCTAGCTCGCGTGCGGTACCACAAGCTGAAATGGCTTCGCACCGATGCGTGAACATGAGTATCGATACGCCAGGGCTCGAATGGTCACAAATGACTGGTTTAACATGCTCATTTTCAAAACTAAGCCATTTCATCATGCAACAAACTCTTATACAACACTACCAAGATGCAACAACAACCTAAACATCATAAGTTATGCAACCAATTAGCATTCATCCATCCCATGATATTATAAAGGCATGCTTCCAAAATTCACTTTACCAAACATCCCAAAATACAAAAATAGGCCGGTCTCAAAGATATGTATCATAACAACACAACCCACACAAAGATAATAAACTTGCTCAAACCATTGCAACATGGCAATCAACAAGAAATCTCTAGATGCATACCTAAGCAACCATTCATCCACAACTATAAGCAAGTATTAGCAACAAGCTTAGCATCTCCAACCATTCACAAAACCCAACATATAAACATACTCAAAATCCATAAGGAAATAGAATTACAACTTCCAAAAACCATGGCAAACATATTACCTTATTAACCGAAACATAAACCGAGTTCATAATCAAACTTGTAAATGTCCTTGTATCACTTAGCCTTGCCTCTTGCTGCCCCCAAACCTTAATGTTCTGCATCATTAGGAAAAAGAGAGCGTAAGCATACTTGCTTAGTAAGGATGCTCATAAAACAAGGATGCATTAAAACCATTTGAAATCCATATGCTTATTTACCAAAAACATGCTTACAACAAAGTCATTTTTCCATGATTCCAACCGAATAAAAGTGTAATAACCTTTATACAACATCATTTACATTCCATGCTGAAATCCCAAAGCATTAAATCATAAATCATGCTTAAATCTCAAAGCATTAAATCATAAACCATGCTTAAATCTCAAAGCATTAAATCATAAACCATGCTTAAATCTCAAAGCATTAAATATAAGTTCAACACATGAACCTCCACATATATTGGCATTTATAGTTACCCGGATAGACTACCCTCTATCTACACGTTTCGGATGCATGCATAGTTAGACCACATAATATCCTAAACATTGCCTAGTTCGACCGCAAGATTTGACACCCTCGCCCAGTTAAACCGCAAGCTTAACACATTTGCATAGTTACACCGCAAGTTTACCAACCTTGCCTAGTTAGACCGCAAGATTTGACACCCTCGCCTAGTTAAACCGCGAGCTTAACACCCTTGCCTAGTTACACCGCAAGTTTACCAACCTTGCCTAGTTAAACCGCAAGTTTCCATCTTTGCCTTGCCAAACCGCAAGTTTTTATTATGACCTCGCCTTGTTAAACCACGATATTACCATCAATTTGGGTTGCCTAGTTAGACCACACAGCCCAAATAATGTCCCAACAGTCCGAGTGGCCTTGTTAAATTGCCACACCTCAAGGACCCATGGCCACGATCGATTTTGTTCATATTTTACAGTTCACTTTAATCCTATAGCATGCCAACTATATCCGATTGTTTTCTCACCTTGTCACATAGCCAATATATCATTTAAAAACCATTTACTTACTTGTTTTACAATACATTACATAAAAACATCACATATGCAAATCTCATTGCTAATGCAATAACATCATTCTCAACCGGAATGAAAACCAATGCTTAATAACATTTAATACACTTTCAAACCCCTGCATATGTACTCAAAATCACGCATTACCAGTAAGTAAATCATATCATTTTTAACACCAAAACATGCAAACAACATGCTCATATCTATGCCGATAATCAAGAGCAAAAATAAGGGAAACTTACTTCCGAGCTTAGGTAAGTGTCTCACGCTTGCCCTAAACTCCCAACAACCTTTACACATAAAATTAGTTTCCACTCCCCTTGATATTCCCCTGTTTTAAACACATAAAAGCATAGGATAAGTGCATCATTATGGATTCAAACCATCGCCTCAAAGCAAAAAAACCCACAACTCTCGGGTTGCCCACTTAGAAACCATTCCAAACAAACCAAAATCATCAACAAACGTTTTTGAAACTTAACCCCGCCATAAAACAATGATCCAACTCATCAATCAACATCAATTAACATCCAAAACCCTTTTCCAACATCCTTTTACTTCCAGCAAAGATCAAACTCGAATATCATCACAAAAAAACTCAGATCTATCAAACTAAACAATTAGAGATCCAAGAATTCCGAGATTCTACTGATTAAAACAACTTATAAACATCATAATACATCCAAAATATGTATTAAATCAATCTTAAACATTGGAAATCAGATCCACTTCGAAAATTACTTTGTTACATCAACTTTACCCAATTTCTATGGTGACACTTTCAAGAATACGCGATCACCCACCGCACACTTTGTTACACCAATGTCCTTAACGTGCTCAACCAGTGAGTCATCAAACGATTGCTTAAATTTAACCTTCTGTGACAACATAGGATTAACTTGCAACTTAGCCAACAAACCACCTTCCCGTGTCACACTTAACCTTGCAAACATAGCTCTGAGCTAAACCACAACCTTACAACTCAGTGCATCTGCAACCACATTGGCTTTACCAGGATGATACTCAATTTTCAAGTCGTAATCCTTATGCAACTCCAACCATCTTCGTTGCCTAACATTCAAACTCTTGCGATCCGTGAAAACCACACACTTTTCACCATATAGATAATGCCTTCAGATGTCCAAAGCAAAAACCATAACCGCAAGCTCTAAATCATGAGTTGGATAGTTGAGCTCATGAACCCTCAACTTTCGCGATGCCTAGCCACAACCTTACCATTCTGCATCAACATACAACCAACTCAACATACGATGAATCACTATAAACCATAAACTCCTTTCTCAATTTTGGTCGAACCAACATAGGAGCATGTGTCAAAACCTCCTTCAACTTCTCAAAGTTGTGTTACCGCCACTCCTTCCACACATAAGGAATATCCTTCTGCAATAGCTTTGCCAATGGTGCTGTAATACTCGAAAACCCTTCACAAAACAGCGATAACAACCAGCCAACCCAAGAAAACTACGCACCTCTGATACTGACTTAGGTTGCTTCCAATTAAGGATAGCCTCAATTTCTTGTGGATCAACGCGAATACCTTTCACAAAAACCACATATCCAAGGAACATCACTTTCTTAAGCCAAACCTCACAATCGCCTAGCTCGACGTACAACTGATTATCCTTCAATGCTTGCAACACCGGCCGTAATTGCTGATCATGTTCCTCCTCGGTATGCAAGTACACGAGAATATCATATCTAACCGCCACCACAAACTAATCAAGATATTCATGGAACACCTTAAACCTCAGGACTCACCACAAAAGCTAAATAAACCTGGCAACCTCCTTGCGACATCCTTTTCGCATAAGTTGCCGCCATTACATTGGACAAGAATTCCATATTCTTCTCAAATAACACAACTTCATACTCAACGACTAACCTCAAAGGAACCCATTTTAGGACTCACAATCCACAACCGCCTTATGCTCAATCAACCATCCTATACTCAAAACACATTAAAATCATGGAATGGCAACTCCAAAAGATATGCGGCAACTCATAACCTTGCTCCACCAAAGGACACCACATATACAACCTTCTAAACGTACCCAACTCACCAGAAAACTAGCTACTATCACTACCTCTGCCTCCAAAATGTTATCCGTAAGTGTAGACATATGTATGCATGATTTCTTACATGTCATCCTAGATGCATATGGATGCAAAAACTCTAATGTCATGCCCAAAGATGTATGCATGTAATGACATATTTAAATATATACATATAAGTGTTTTTGCACTGTGCATGGTCAATGTCCACATTCACTTATAACATTCTCGGTACCACTGTACACGAGAACACCACTACTCTAACTACTATCCAAAAGTAGGTATTTAGAGAATACCCAACATGACATCATCTCGAATGTCATTGGCACATTCGATGCCTCCACAACCAGCCATATCAGCTAACGGTCTAAAACCCAACTAGCACTAATCACGCTAAAACCCTCGGAGAGAACTCTCGGGTGAACAAACTTCACCTTATACTCAACAACTAACATGCCAACTCCTACCAACACTATATGAGAATTCATCAAACATATGCTCCCTTGACATATATAAAATTGTAGACCCCGAATTAACCAAAGATAGCAATGACAAGGATTGCAAAGCGAAGGTACCTGCGATCACATCCGTGTCATTGCAACCTTCTTGACGAACAAAGATCTGCGTTGGTCCATCATTCTCCGGTCGCACAACAACATCCTGAATTGGTGTAGCTCTCACAACACGAGGACAATCACGCTTCAGGTGATCAGAAGATCCATATTTCCAGCAACTCATGGTATTTCCCCAACATACACCCTTGTGACGTCTACCACAACGCTCACACTTAGCCCTACTATGAACTTTCTGGTTATCCTGACCAACACTGTCTCCACGCTTGTGACCCGATTTACACCTCTTATTACGAGACCTCTTATTCTACTTCCCAGAATATCCAAAATCAGTCGCTCTTTTACCCGAGCTCACACTTGCTGCCTACCTAGAGACAGCTAAGGATGAACCTTGTTCTACCACCACAGTAGAAACAATAACATCCCAACTTTTCATAAACCTGGCTATGATACCAACAAATGTAACCCCCTTGAGCCGGCCTAGATGTCTGACCGAATCGAGAGAACTACATTAGGTTTGCTGTAGCAAACCGGTGAAAGGTTACAAAAAATCGATCCATTTTTTTCTTTTTTTCTTTTCTATAGGAAAATTAACAATCCTAAGTGTACATACTTGCATCGGGTGAATTTTCAAAGGAAACATTCCGCGAAAAGACCTTCAATTGCACAACATCCATTTCAGGGACCAAAAAACAAAACTTTTAATTTACACGACCAAAGGGGAATTTAAGATTACCATCCTTTAATTAGACAGATTACATGCTCACATGACAAAAATCAGCTCAAAAAGATCCTCCATACTCTTACAATTGAACCCACAACAACCAAAGACTAAAATGAAAGAAAATAGAACTTCACCAAAGCCATTAACTAACTTAACTACCTCGGGTATCGGTACACACGCTTGAGTATCGGTATGCCCTTGCCATTTCAAATCCTAAAAATTCCAAAGAGCCAACTCCCGCACGGGCACGACCACGTGTACCGATACGCCTTACCAAAACCAAAGGCCCGTATCATTGGTCAAACCCGTGTACCGAAACCCCATGCCAAACTCAGCCTTTTCGTACCGATACGCAAACTCGAGTATCAGTACGCTACTCTTAAAAAAACATTTTTGTATTGAAATGCCTAGCCCGCGTATCGGTACCGCAAGCCTGAAATGGCTTCCCGTACCGATACGTGAACACGAGTACCAATACGCCTGGACATGAATGGTCACAAATGACTGGTTTAACATGGTCATTTCAAAACTAACCCATTTCATCATGCAATAAACTCTCATACAACACTACCAAGATGCAACAACAACCTAAACATCATAAGTTACCAATTAGCATTCATCCATCCCATGATATTCTAAAGGCATGCTTCCCAAATTCACTTTGCCATACATCCCAAAATACACGAATAGGCCAATCTAAGCATACCTAAGCAACCATTTATCCACAACTATAAGCAAGTATTAGCAACAAGCTTAGCATCTCCAACCATTCACAAAACCCAATATATAAACATACTCAAAATCCATAAAGAAACTGAATTAAAACTTCCAAAAACCATGGCGAACACATTGCCTTATTAACCGAAACATAAACTGAGTTTATACTCAAACTTGTAAATGTCCTTAGATCACTTAGCCTTGCCTCTTGCTGCCCCCCAAACCTTAATGTTCTACATCATTAGGAAAAAGATAGCATAATCATACTTGCTTAGTGAGGATGCTCAAAAAACAAGGATGCATTAAAACCATTTGAAAACCATATGCTTGTTTACCAAAAACATGCTTACAGCCAAAGCATTTTTCTATGATTCCAACCGAATAAAACCATAATAACCTTTATGCAACATCATGTACATTCCATGCTTAAATCCCAAAGCATTAAATCATAAATCATGCTTAAATCTCAAAGCATTAAATCATAAACCATGCTTAAATCTCAAAGCATTAAATCATAAACCATGCTTAAATCTCAAAGCATTAAATATAAGTTCAACACATGAACCTCTACTATATTGGCATTTATAGTGACCCGGATATACTACCCTCTATCCACACATATCAGATACACAGATTTCTCATATCATGCCTTGTTAGACCGCATGATATCCCAAGCCTTGCCTAGTTAGACCCCAAGATTTGACACCCTCGCCTAGTTAAGCCGCGAGCTTAACACCTTTGCCTAGTTACACCGCAAGTTTACCAACCTTGCCTAGTTAAACCGCAAGTTTCCATCTTTGCCTTGCCAAAAGCAAGATTTTATTATTACCTCGCCTTGTTAAACCGCGAGATTACCATCAATTTAGATTGCCTAGTTAGACCACATGGCCCAAATGATGTCCCAACAGTCCAAGTGGCATTGTTAAACCACCACACCTTAAGGACCCATGGCCACGATCGATTTAGTTCATATTTTATAGTTCACTTTAATCCTATGGCATGCCAACTATATACGATTGTTTTCTTACCTTGTCACATAGCCAATATATCATTTACAAAACCATTTACTTACTGTTTTACAATGCATTACATAAAAACATCACATATGCAAATCTCATTGCTAATGTAATAACACCATTCTCAACCGGAATGAAAACCAATGCTCAATAGCATTTAATATACTTTCAAACCCCTGCATATGTACTCGAAATCATGCATTACCAGTAAGTAAATCATACCATGTTTAACACCAAAACATGCAAACAACATGCTCATATCTAAGGCGATATTCAAGAGAAAAAATAAGGGAAACTCACTTTCGAGCTTAGGTAAGCGTCCCAACAACCTTTACAAACCTTTGTAAAGTATCTAAAATCTGTTTCCACTCATCGATACACTTCGCCTTCATTGCCAACGCGATACAAGCTCCCGGCAAGCAACAAACAACGTCAAGCTTCGTCACCTTGATATTCCCCTGTTTTAAACACATAAAAACAAAGGATAAATGCATCATTATGCATTCAAACCACTGTCTCAAAGCAAAAACCTGCAACTCTCAGGTTGCCAACTTAGAAACCATCCAAAATAAACCGAAATCATCAACAAATGTTTCCGAAACTTAACCCAGCCATAAAACAACGATCAAACCCATCAATCAACATCAATTAACATCCAAAAACCCTTTCCCAACATCCTTTTACTTCCAGCAAAGATCAAACTCGAATATCATCACAAAAACTCAAATTTATCAACCTAAACAATTAGAGATCCAAGAGTTTCAGGATTCTTTTTATAAAAACAACGTATCAACATCATAATACATCCAAAATATGTATTAAATAAATCTTAAACACTGGAAATCACATCCACTTCAAAAATTACTTTATTACATCAATTTTTCCCAATTTACTCAATCAAACATTGATAAATCATCAAAATTAGTTTACAATCAATAAATCAAGGATCAAATACTTGGGAATTTCAATAAAGAACCATATAATAGAGGAGATCGTGAACCTTACCCCTATTGTGAGATTTCTCCCTCAATTGGTTGATAAAAGCTAAGAAAACACAATATTTAAATGAGATTTTTGTAAAAAAATACCATTTAATCAATCACAAATCATAAAAATGAGTTAAAAGACTCCTCACCTCTGGATTTTGATGAAAACTTGAGTGTTTGGCTGAGGACAGAATAGAGAGGAAAAGTTGCAAGAAAGTGAATTTTCTTTTAAAAGCTAACTAACCTTCAACTAAATCTCTTTTTAATGACTTTAAAACACATGTTAAAATATCTTTAATTAAGGGAGAAATCATCATAAAAATCTTGATAAAATAGCTCCTTAAAGATTCTAAGAATTTGATCATTTTTATTTTAGTCACCCTAAAAAGCAGTTTTCAAATCTTACATTTTGGTCACTAACCAAAATATCGTATTCCCGAATTCCATTTTCCAAAATTGATTCCACAAAAAATCAATATATATTAAAATATGATTTTAACTATTTTCCATATTTTTATCTTACCAAAAAATATACAGTCCCGAATCTGACTTGAATCTCTAACCCAGTCCACCAGACCGTCTAATAAACCTCAAAACCGCTAAGCCCAAAACCGGGGTGTTATAGTATATATTGGATCAATAGTCTTAGCCAAACACATTTTTTTCTTACCTCATGTATAATAATTATTTCTACATGATTTGAGGAGACACTGATTAATGTTTGAAGATCTAAAGGTAATGATCTTTGTAGTATTTAGATGGTATTTCTGGACCAACTAATATACGGTGCTTCTAGACCAAGGATTCATTTATCTTTCTTTTGAAGATAAATTTATTTACATCCAACAAATAATCATTAGGGTACTAAAGAGATATACTTTATCCATATTGAATCTTCTTTAA
Source organism: Hibiscus mutabilis (assembly GCA_019671005.1). Lineage (NCBI taxonomy): Eukaryota > Viridiplantae > Streptophyta > Magnoliopsida > Malvales > Malvaceae > Hibiscus > Hibiscus mutabilis. The sequence continues at coordinate 39,814,843 of CM033738.1, forward strand.
GATTCTTTCAGCTTATGTCCATTCATAGACAAAAATGCATATTTAAGTGCTCGATCTTTAGTTCGAGACAAAACCCTATATCAAGATTCTTTTTCTCAAATACTTTCATTAAATGCTTTGAAAGCTCTTCATGAGTTTCTAATTTGAAGTTCTTCAGGAGTTCTAATGATATTCAAATGATCATAATAAATCTTGATCCAAACTCATTTATAAAATACATAAGGAAATATGATCATTCTTATTGTATTTCCTCAATTAGTACTCACTAAGGCGATTATAACAAATGCGCCAAAATATAAATATTCAATGGGACATATCTATATAAATTTTCTCACAAAATTTCCAAATGCTTTTGGCATTTTAAATTCGTCAAGTATAACTTTCCTTTTATAGGGATCCACAAAATGATTAGACGCATATAAAGTATTTCATAATTGCCAAAGTAATTGCATCCACCATGAAATAATTAGAATTACTCATAAATCATAATTCAAGTCGTATTTACGACTACTTATTTGTGCCTCACTTGCATTACACCTTTAGGTGTTTGGACTGCAGGTCCAAAAACTTCGCTTTTGGAAGTTCAAAGCGTCTTTCTACATTGGCCAAATCAATATCTATACTAATGATAGATTTATATATATAATCCTCATTTTGTTTCTTTACTTTTATAGAAATATTGTTTGGAAATTTGTTGTCGATAACTTTTCTATTTCGGTTCCATTCTTTTTCTCATATTGATATAACCTGTCGAGATCTCTTTTCAATCTTTATTTCAGGTACCTAAAACTCTTCTAGAGTTTTATTAGTAGTTATATCTTGGGTCTCTTCAAAAGCACCCACCTCCAATATATGATCATCTCATACTATTTTTCATTTACGAGAATTTTGATCATTGGAACCAATTTTAACTATCATGCTTCATGCATGATTTACATCCATTTGCTCTAACACGTAATTCAAATTTAGAGCATTTTAGCTAGTATATGAGACTTAATTACTCTTACTAAGTCAATAAATATGTCTGGCAGTTGACATGTAATAACATAAATTATCTTATGAACTTCTGGTTCATATACGAGGATCTAGATAATGATAATTCATTTTCCTTTATCCAGCTGATTATTATCTCCCCTGATGTTGAGAAAAAACATGCCATAAATGATTCTCCAATTAATGTTTAAGAATTTAAACATAAAAGGAGACTCATACTTAATATATATTCTCAACCCTTTTATTTACCCATTTTGTGCATTGTGGTGGAGCAATTCAACTATATATCGCACATTCAAAAATTTTAAAATGGAAAATGTATGGCTTCTGACCAAAAACTAATCATAACGAGGAGTTTATTATAACTCGTTGGCTTGATGCATATAAGTGTTGTTATATTTGAAATACATGTAGACAATAAATGTTTTGTTCTCATAGTTTAGCTATTAAAGAGGAGGCGTCCAATCAAAATTTTGCTAAACTATTTTGTTCATAATCAATAGGCTTTGTAACAGTTAGTTCAACTAATATAGCAGAAAATATAAACCCACTAGCTTTTGCAAGACGAATAGTCTTATTGCATAATCTGATTTTTTTTCTAATCAATCTCACAAACTTTTGGTTATAAGTTGATAAAACATATGTAGATGCATCTATTAAAATCATGTAAAAATTTTCCACATTTGTGGATAAATGGGCTTATATTTCATTCAAATATGCAAGACATGCAATCTCAACTTTAGTATATGAACTTCTTTGGTAAGTGGGATCTTAATCATATCCTTTGAGAACAAGCAACACAAGAACTTCGTGTTCTTTTAGTAAGTGGAATTTAATCAATTCCTTTGAGAACAAGCACCACAAGAACTTCAAGTTCTTTTAATAAATGTGCATATAAATCTTAATAATTTTCGCATCATTATTAATCAGGATGGTCTAATTGATCATGCCAACTATATATGTGTGTGCATATATATATATATATCTTTGAATTTGTCAACTTCTGGCTTACCATAACATGTTATTCAATCTCATTTATACATGCGTGATACAAATTTTGAAATAGAAGTTTCTTTGAAACTTGATAATACATTGTCTACCAAAAATTGTTCCTTTGAATAGGAATATATTTAGCTCATTCGGAGCTTTCAATGAAAATTATTCTTTTTGTAGCAATATATAGCTCTTCTAGAGCTTTCAACTGACTTTTTGGCTACCATAACTTATATTCACATTGGCTTATTTCATATGCCAATTGATAACGTATGTTATCCATAATTCTCAAAGGATTATTCTGAGAACTCTTATTGTTCTCTTAAAATTTCCACTTCTTATGGTGACGATATTATTACCATTAGCGGTAATTATTATAATATTCACAATTATGCACTTTTTATAATATGTTTTCTCTCAAGAACTTATTGCTCTTCTGGAGCATCAATATTTTCAGCACTTTGAGATATAGTACTCACATTTTTCCCTTGCATTTAAATGAGAAAATATTTCGTATGTTTCTGCTAAGCATAAATCGTCACAATAGATTGAATTTGATAAGTAATCATGTTAAACAAAATAAATAAATGTCATAATATATAACTATAAATACAAATCGTACATAATTAATGTATGAAGTAAATAAACATAAAGCAAAATAAATTAAAAGATAAATAATTCTGTTAAAGGTTGTGAGAATAATTTGAAGATGATTTATTCACTTTAGGGTTATAAGAAAATCAACAACGTCCAAATGAGTTGGACCAATATCATCTTCATCATTTTCGCAAATAAAATTTACTTCTATTTTCTTTTCTTTATCATTCAGTGATTGTTGATGTTTCAACGTATGATAAGTATGAGCCCAATGTTCTATAACATCGCATTGGTAATAAAATGGTTTCACTTTCTTAGAATGATCTTTATCACTCTTGGTATCCTTATAACCCTACTTCTTATGGGCATAAACATTCTTAAAATGATTATCATGTTTATGCCAATGGCATCGACCGTACCCATAATTAATAATGTGGCCTTTATTCTCCCGTTATATAATACCACACTCACTTCAGGAAATAGAGTGGAGCCAGTAGGATTTCAAAAACCTTTTTTACGATATTATGTCTGCAGGACAACATTGTTTGCGTGAAAAATGAAGTATGTTTTTCTAACATATCCTCTTAAGTGATACTCCTACCACAAAATTTCAATTTAATTTGAAACATTCACATAACTGTTTTATCCACTAACCATATAGTGAATTATCATGTTTGCATTCACTTCAAGGAATGAAACTTATCCAATAATCGCATGGAATAAACATCATGTTTGTATTCACTTTAGGGAATGCCTCCCATAAAATTTTTGGATCGAGACGAATTTTCGTAACTTGAACTTGGGAGAAGTCTATAGTCGAGTTTTTCGACGCATAAGAATTATTGCTTTTGAGCAAATATAGACTTTATAACAATTATACTGTTAAATTAATCATGCTTCCATTCACTTGAGAAAACAAATCTAATCGAATAAACATAATCAGAAAAATATACCTCTTTAGATTTTATCTTCAGTTAATCCACGACTTTTATAATCAATTTAAAATATTATTTAAAACTTCAAATATTGTTAAAGTTAGATAACATGTCAATAAAATATACCAAACAATTACCAAACCAAATAGGTAATAGGTGAATTTACCAAATCGTCACGTCTTCTACTATATTGTGAAGAACAAGATGAACTATTTCTCTTTTTTTCTTAAAAAACGCATGTATGCTTGTTCCCATGGCAACTCGTTTACCATGTTGTCCTTTGCTAATTTCATGGCTTTGCAACATTCGCCCAATTTTTTCTCTCGGTACGATGCTTAAAAAAATATTAACACGTAACAAAGATTTAAAATATTAGAGCAAAAGAATAATCAAACAATAGATTAAAATACACTAACCTTAATAAGAGCGATTAACCACCACTATATTGATATAAAAATAGGCAAAACATACTAGACTTTCCAAGCTAATTTGAATATACGATAATTGTAGCCATCAATACCAAAGTGATATTCTTTTCAAGAATCGCCAACAAGAACCACGATAGTTGAGCCACTCTCTGGCTAAAATACATACTTATCTTTGATATTGATGCCACTCTCTGGCTGCACTAACACCGAGCAACTAATGATTTTTCAAAAATTAAAAATCAATTTAAAGATCAAGAGAGAAAGATAATTGATAATTAAAATATAATTGAGGGAGAAGAACTTATCTTTGATTCATGCTAGAATCAAATTCTTTTCAGTAAATCCTTTAGGATTCGAACGACAAACACCTCAGTTGGTTAGAGTCTCATGCTAATAACGTGTTGTGAATAAAATAACGAAGAACATAGAGATGAGAGAAAGAGAGAGATTTTTATTCATTCTCAATATTTAGTTGCGTACAATGCTTTTTTCCAAATCTATATTTATAGGCATAAGATAAAACCCCTAATTCCAATGGGTATTAAACCCTAATAATAAAGTACATTAAAGTCTCCTTTAATACATGGATATTCGTTATAAATAAATATTCACAACAATAATGTTTTAAACACATAAGCTATAATTCAAATCTAGACATGATATAAAAAGTAATATGAATAAAAACTCGGGTCTTATAATATTAACAACATTCTTTTTTTTATTGTAGCCATTTGTTCGAATCAATGCAATATTTTTTTAAAGTTTAAGTTTTACTATTGATAATATTTATTTACTAAATACTATTTTAAGTTTTACTATTGATAATATTTATTTACTAAATACTATTTTATCTCGATTATTTGTTAATAGAATTGAAAGGAATGAGATATTAGTGAAAACGTTACACAAAATTATGATTGTCTAAAAACAATTATTATTAGGCTTAACCGAAAAAATATCGAATTATATCTCATAATTTGTTAAAAGAATGAATATTACTTGTATTTCATTCATTATGAAGAATAAGATTACATCAACTAATCATTTATATACAGGTTACACTAACCAACCAACCAACCAACCTTCTAACTATCTAGCTAACAGAACTAACTAATTAACTATCTCAATTATTTCTACATTCCCCTCAAGTTGGAGGTGTGAAAACATTTTTGAACCTCAACTTGGAAATCAAAATATTATGTTGTTGAGAACCAGTGCGTTTGTCATCACATCCGCTAGTTGATCTGTTGTTGCCACATGCTCAGTAACCATGAGCTCTTCTTGAATTTTTACGCTTACAAAATGGCCTATGTGTTTAGTCTTCTTATGGTATACTGGATTAGCTGCTATCTGCAAGGCTGCTTTATTATCACAGTATAACTTCACTAGTTCTATCATTTGTACTTTCAGCTCTTTAAACAATCCTGACCTAGTTCTGATGTTACTGTCGCCATGCTCCTATATTCTACTTCTGCAGATGACTTTGAAACTGTGCATTGCTTCTTAAATTTTCAGGAAATTAAAGAATCCCCTAGTTTAACACAGAATCAAGTGACTGAACTTCTAGACATCGGACAAGAAGCCTAGTCCGAGTCACAATAGGCCACCAATTGATGCTTATTCAAGGCTTTCAACATTATTCTCAAGCCTAGTTCCTTTTTAACATACTTCACAACTCTGAGTGCAGCTTCCATATGAGACTGTTTAGGATTCTGCATAAACTGACTAAGATGAGTAACAACATATGTGATATCTGGCCTTGTATGGGTGAAGTAGATTAATCTACCAATGAGCCTTTGCAAAACAGTCTTGTCTTCTAGCAACTTATCATCTAAATGTTGTCGAGTGATTTCATCAAACTCAATTGTTGTCAACTTTAAATTCTGCTCAAGGGGTGATAAAGCAGTCTTTACATCACTTGGACCAATATTCTTGATGAGCTTCAAAGCATATTTCATTTATTCAATAGTATACCTTCTGGAGACCTTAATACTAGAATCCCCCAAAAAATACTTTAACTGTCCCAAGTCTTTCATCTTGAAATTCTGATTCAAATTTCTCTTCAAGTATTGATCAAAGACACATCATTCCCAGTGATTAAAAAATCATCTACATATACCAATAAAATAACCATCTTGCCCTTATTTTTCTTGGTAGAAAGAGAGTAATCATGTTTGTTTTACTCAAAACCAGCAAGCAATAAAGTTTCAGTGAGCTTAGAATTCCACTGTCTGGATGCTTGCTTTAATTCATATAAAGATTTTTGTAGCCAACATACCATATACTCCCCCGACTGCTAAATCCTTCTGGTAAGGTCACCCTGAAAAAAGGCATTAGACATATCCATCTGATACAAAGGCCATTGAAAAGATGCAACAAGAGCTAAAATAGTTCTAACAGTGAACATTTTAGCAACTAAAGAGAAAGTGTCCAAGTAGTGGATCCATTCCTTTTGATTATACCCCTTAGCAACCAAACGAGCCTTGTATCTCTCAATCTCATTATAGGCTCGAAACTTAATCTTGTAATCCCACTTACAACCAATAAGAACTTTTTCTGGAGGTAAAGGTTCCACAGTCCATGTATGGTTAGATTTTAAGGCCTGAATTTCCTCTTGCATGACTTTAATCCAATATGGATGTTGTCGAGCCTCAGAATAAGAAAGAGGTTCAGAAATATTTGTGATGGAAAAAATAAAAATTTGAGTGTGAGCAGATAAATGAGAAGTAAAAACAGAACTAAAAGAAGAAGAAGAAGAACCTAGAGATAAAAAGATTGGTAAGGATGATCATAGGCCTATAACCAAGAAGGAGTTTTGATAACCCGAGAGGACTTTCTAATAGGGAGCAAAAATAACATTTGATGTAGTAGGAACACCTAACGAGGGATCGAATCTACTTACTGAAGCAGGAATAAATTGTGAAGGTGGAGAGTGTGATGGAGAAGGTTGTGGAGAATTACATACAACAGGATCAAGGATGACAATGTTAGAGTATACCCAAAGACCAATCATAAAATGATTGTAAAAGACATTTATTTTATCATGTTTATTAATATAGAGCCATTATGATTATCTCGGTCATTATTTTGAGCATAAATAAATAAACTGAATTATAATAAAGTCCTTAGAATAATATGGTTATTCTTAAATGTCTTTAGTCGAGTATTATTGTGGGTATGAACAACAATAATGAATTAAGACTAATATGTAGTTGATTGATGACAAAGTGTTGTCGTTGACATAGAGATGTCAAAATCAATACATAAGTATATGTTAGAGAACGACGTACTAGACTGACCCGCTATGAGCATGTTTCTTGGATTATTATGTGACAGTCACAACATTGCTCATAGTGATAACTACATGTATGATCCTCAGACTTGAGGTCATCATTATTTCAACATTGTGAGTGACATATTCTGATACAATCAAACGCGTGTCATAGCTGACTACACTATAAAGACTTATACTGGATATGACATGATCTATGTAGCGGGATATGTTTGATCAAGATAGGATTTGTCTACATAATAGGAGTAATATCACATGCCACTTGATTGAGTGAGACTAGAAATACGTGGTCGTGCTCAAATAAATTGATATGAGATACCATAATTATTCGTTTATAGAAATCTACTCAATATATCAAGAAATATTAGATTGATTATACAAGTGTGACTGTTCCATGACTTGTGTCCAATCTAGATATAAAGGACAAAAGGATGTAATATATGAAAAAGAGTTAATCACGAAGAGGTTATATCGAACCACAACTTCCTATAACTTAGGTAGCAATGATGTATTGCTAGATGCCACTCATTGCTTATAATATTAGAATTGTTCTAGATATTATTGTTAACGTTACATGAACCTACAAGGGTCACACCCTATGATTGAAACAAACAAATATTAACTAGATAATGTGTGCAAACTTGTTATACACGAAATTAGTTAAAACCAAAATTATTATAATTATTGTAATTATAGATAATTTCGGTTATATATATATTAATACTAGATAATTATTATAATTATCAAATACTATTAAAATAGAAATATCCCTAAAGAAACCTAATTAAAGTAAAATTAGATTCTACATATTTAATTATATTTGGTTAAATATATTATAAATATATATTTAATGAATCAGAATTTAATTAGGATTAGGGTTTTAAATGCTATATAAAGGCATAAGGTTTGGCAGCCAAATATATGCTTATTGCTGAAAAACTTTCTAACAGTTAGAGAAGTAAAATACTGTTCATTTTATTCAGGTGGACTGCGTAGAGGTCGGAACGCTATTGTGATGACTTAGACTCAACATCTTGATTGAAAGAATAGGATTCTCCTACATCCATACAATTATCAGATTTAATTGGATAACGTTTCATCATTTTCATCCTGAATTCGTTCCTCGTACATGGTCGCTGGCAGAATTCGCAAGATATTTTTTTCGCTGTGCCATGGGGTGTACCAGGGTTTCCTTACAGACCAGAAAATCAAAATTAGGAATACATAAAGTAGGTGGAAACAGAATAGAAAATGCAGAAGAAGAAGAAGGAGAAGATTGAAAAGGAAAAACATTTTTAACAAATTTAACATCCCTATTTACAAAGAATGTTTTGGACTCATGGCAGAAAAAAAGATAACCCTTTTTTAGGGAGAAGCCAAAAAACACAGAAAAGAAAGATTTTGAAGAAAATTTATCAAAATAATAGGGTTTTGATGCAAAGCAAAGGCAACTAAAGACACGAAAATAAGAGAAATTAGAAGGCTTATATATAACAATTCAAAGGGAGAATTCCATGAAAGAAAATGCCAGGTTAGAAAGAAAGAATAAGGCAACAATGTTTTGCCAAAGGATGAAATATTTTAGAACACTCCTATGCCTTAGAGATAATAAGTAACTTGGGTCTTCGTGGTTTGCTCCCTCTTAGTTCTCGAGCCAACAAAACTTTAGGATATCAGAGTAATGGGTTAGCTTAGTGATGTAATCTGGATTAACATGGGTATTCGTGGTTTTCTCCCTCTTATTTCTCACACTAAATAGTACATGACGTGGCCCTAATTAAATGCCAACATAAGAACACTCTTGGCAAATAAATAAAAAGGAAAAATATATAATAATTCTGAGTTTGGGTGAAAAAGATAACTAAGATAGTTAAGTAAATTTGATGCATATTGCCTGCACTTCATGCACACTTCATGACCTTAGGCTAGAGCTATATTGCTGCACTTGAATTGTTGATCTGTTTGAAGTTTATATCCAAGGACAAACCTAGGATCATATTTTGCTAGTTGGAAGGTGTTGGAAATCATTACAATTTTGTCGAGGTACTCTCTCATTATCTTGTTTTTAATAGATTTTAGTTGCATTACTTGAGGACAAGCAATAAGCTAGGTTTGGGGGAGTGTTAACTCTTCAAAAGTGCTAATTTTTACGCTTATTTCACTATGCTTTTGCTCGTCCTTGAGTATATATGTTTGCCTTTAGTTGTTAAAATCATGCATTTGCATAAGGAATTAGGAGTTGTTCTTTTGCCAATGTGAAGGGTTGTTTTTGCTGGTATTGATACAGGTCAGAGGCAGGTAGGCATGAAAAAGCAGCGCATGAGCAGAAAGTAGGAAAAGAAAAAGAGAATTGATGAGTTGTAGTTGGCACAATTGGACCAAAAATTACCAAGCTCGGTTGGCAAAGGATTGAAGTCTGATGCTCGGTCAAAGTAGCCATTGAACCAAGTACACGTCAGCCCTAAAATTCAAAAGGAAGATAAGATGATAGAACGCCTATCCTGGTGCTTATCCTATTTTTCAAATTTCAAACCCAACCTAGGGTTTCCAAGAATGCCTATTTAAAGAGAGTTGATCGATAAGCAAAGAAAAATCGAGAGGTTGTTCCGTGGTGAAAGAGGAAGCTAGAGGCTACGTGGTTCGACCATTTTAGACCAAGAACTAAGCTTTTATAGTTGGTTGGGGATGTTTGTGATAACACTCAGTTTATGTTTGATTTTTAATAATTTAAATGCCCTGGCATTATTATCTATCTGTAAGCACTTCATTTCCTTAAATTCTTTGCCATATGATATTTGGCATTGTATGCTTATTATGCCTTAATATCTTAACAGACTTAAGGGATAACGATCAGTTGCCAAGTATTAAGGAGAGAAACTTTAACAAAAGATGTTCAAGTAGATGAGCTTACTTCGAGAGTGAATCTACCTCTTAGGGATACAGATTGATACTTAATCAAGTTAATTAATGAAAAGCTTCACTATGGACATACATGGGTTTTATCGTGGTTAACTTAAGGTATTGCCATCGACAGAGGTCATGCTATTTTTAAATCTATTCAGAAATAAATCCAAGGTAGGACATTATTATATGCTGGCATAGTTAGCGTGAAATCTAGGCATCCCCTACCAACGTTCATCATTCATTTGAATACTTTTCAGTTTGCCAATCTTTTAAATTAAAAACCTAAATCATTTTCTAACACTCTTGTTCCCCTCTAACAAGTAAATATTGAGCAATTAAGTTCTTGGTCAATCCCCGTGGATTCGATACTCAGCTTACTATTGTATTACTTGCTGACCGTGTATACTTGAATGCAAGAAGACGTATCCATAGCATTATTTTATAGCACTTTTACACTAAATATATAATCATTTGCCAAGCGTTAGCATAGTCGACATGACACAACATATAAAATTATGAATCTATTGAAATTAGTTAGAGTTTCACTAAATTCAATATCATGATTTCTCCATGAAATTCTCATGGAAATCAATAAGTATCCTGTGAGTTTACCTGGATTAATGGATAGAAGCAATAAGAATCAATAAAATAAAGAAAATTTGAGCTTAGCTAAAGCTCCAGTGGATATGCTTTCTTGGCTTCTTAAGGAATATAACGCCCGATTTTGGGCCTAGAAGATTAGTGGGTCGGGTTAGATGGTTTGGAAGAACCGAGTTAGCTAATTCGACTAGTTTCGAGAAATAATTTGAAATAAATAGTTTTCGGTTAAAATAAAAGGACCGGTTTAGGTGGTTTAATTTGGGCTTGCTTCGGCTAACCTAATGTGACGCTCGTAATTTGGTCTTGGTTGCTAGGCCAAGTTACGGAGGTTTCAAGGAAGAAGATGAAAGAAAATAAGGATAAGCCATTGAGTTTTCCTTTTCGGTTAGAAAATGAAAAAATGATAACTTTTGTTATGTAGCTGCAACTTTTGTAAGTTGAGCCCCTATCGATAAATTAGCCCAATATCGAGCTACTACCTTACGGGTAAGCTCGGCAAGGATCTTGAAGCAGCAAAATACTGGTTAGACCAAGCAGTTACAGAGATCAGATGAGCATAAGCTCGAATGTGACTTAGATTTGTTGAGGGGTGAGGCTTTGCATTAGTGGAAAACCACAATACTTACCGCTCCCGAAGAAGCTGTAACCTAGGAGTTCTTCCTGTGCGAGTTCAGGAAGAAGTACATCAGTGAATATTATCTAGCTGAAAGGCGGGATATTTTCTTATACCTTAAGCAAGGAGGGAGGCCGGTAGAGCAATATATCTACGACTTTAGCAAGTATTACAAGTATGGAGCTGAATATATAAAGAAGGAAGAAGATAAGTGCATAATGTTTGTTTTAGGCTTGAGTGATGAGCTTCGGCCTTTGTTCACTGCTTTAGGGATTAAAGACTTTTAGGAGCGTGTAAATCAAGCGATCTTTACTGAAGCTGCTCAGAGATCGCATAGGTTTAGTTGGCTGACCCGATCTAAAAAGAGGCCTTGAGATGATTCTCGCCCACCTTTACCATATAAGAATGGGAAACAACATGGATTCAAGAAACATTATCATCAACAATCTTTCCGATCAGGTAATTATGCTAAGCCACAAACCATGTCTCAATCTGCTACGAGAACAACCTCTATTGAGAGTATCGGAGGTTCGGGCAAAGAGTCACAATATCTTGTTTGTAATTTCTGTCAAAGAAGACATCTTGAAGGGCAGTGCCGTAGACAATCTGGGGCATGTTTCTTTTATGGATAGCAAGTTTGCTACGTCAAAGATTGCCCAATAAATGCTTCTAAGTCTTATGCACCGGTAATTCCTACATCTCTTTCCCAGTCTTTCAAGGGTAAGGGGCAAAAAACAAGCTGCATCGGGAGCTTCTAGGAGACCTGGTAGCTGTGCAAGAGCTCCTAATCGACAAGAATCTAAAGCTTCTGTTCAAGTTTAATGCGTGAGAAGTAGGGAAGAATATGAGGATTCAGACATTATAACAAGTACCATTGAACTGTATACTCACCCTATTTATGCATTGATTGATCCTGGATCCACTTATTCCTTTATAAGTACTATATTGATTAAAATATTTAAGTTTACACCCAAACCTATAGTCTCTAAAATCATCGTAATCAATCTTTTAGGGAATAGTCAGTTTAGTGTGCAAAAATTAACCCTCATGATACAATGGATACCTTTTCCGACCAACCTCATGGCCCTTCCTGTTCATGAATTCGATATCATATTAGGGCTTGACTGGCTTAGAGAGCATCAAGCCTGGTTGGATTACTCAAAGAAGAAATTATACCTTAGAGGTCTTGGCAAGGAGAGTGTAACTCTTATAAACTGTAAGGGTAAGGGACCACTGTTGTATGCTATTACAATCAAGGAAGAACCTCGGTTATAAGATACAGATACCAAGGAAGAACCCCGGGTTTACCACCCACCCTTAAAGTAAAATTTGGAATTGAAGTGCAACCTGGAACCACTTTGGTTTCCATTACACCTTATCGAATGGCACCCGTAGAACTTACCGAGCTTAAGGTACAAATCTAAGATTTGTTAGACAATGGTTTCAATCGATCGAGTTCCTCACCTTGGGGAGCTTCGGTCCTCTTTGTCAAGAATAAAAATGGGTCAATGCATCTTTGTATTGGCTATCGATAGTTGAATCAGCTCACCATCAAGAATAAATATCCTTTACCGAGAATAGATAATTTGTTTAATCAACTCAAAGATGCAACTGTCTTTTTTAAGATTGACCTAAGATCTGAGTACTACCAAATGAGAGTTAAGGAGTGTGATGTGCCCAAGACAGCTTTTCGTATAAGGTATGACCACTACGAATTCTTGGTTATGCCCTTTAGGTTAACAAACGTACCAACTGCCTTTATAGATTTCATGAACCGGGTTTTTAGACCTTATCTTGACAAGTTCTTAATGGTGTTTATAGATGATATATTGATTTATTCTAAAAATCAAGTTGAGCATTGCGACCATCTGCGTGTTGTGCTTCAAACCCTTGAAAAAAACAGTTATATGCCAAGTTTAGTAAGTGTGAGTTCTGGCTCACCCAAGTTTCATTTCTAGGATATGTAATTTCTGTTGAAGGTATTCAAGTAGATCCAAAAATAGAACCAAGCTATAGTAGAGTGGAGGACGCTGAAGAATGTTGGTGAAGTTCGTAGTTTTCTCAGTCTTGCTGGTTATTACCGAAGATTCATTAAAGGATTTTCTATAATAGTAGCACCGTGAACCAAAATTCTACAGAATGATATCCCTTTTGAGTGGACTAAGAAGCAACAATGTCGTTTTGAACAGCTCAAGCAAGTGTTGACACATGCACCAGTCCTGACCCAACCTGAGTCTGGAAAGACTATACCGTGTATAGTGATGCATCGCATTAAGGGTTAGGATGTGTATTGATGCAAGAGGGCAAGGTTGTTGCCTATACATCGAGACAACTTAAGCTACATGAAATGAACTACCCTTCTCATGATCTTGAGTTAGTTGTGGTTGTCTTTGCTTTAAAAGTCTAGAGGCATTATCTCTACAGAGAAAAATGCTATCTATACACCGACCAAAAGACCCTCAAATATTTGTTGACTCAAAAGGAGCTCAACCTTCATCAACGAAGGTGGATGAAACTTCTCAAAGACTATGATCTTGTTATTGATTATCACCTGGGCAAGGCCAACATTGTAGCTGATGCACTCAGCCGCAAACCTTTGCTTGGTAAGTATCAATAAATAAGTATTAAAACTCAAGCATTTTCAAATATATTGAAAATTTTAGTATCGTTATTGCCTTGTAGCTCATCACGCTATCAACGGTCATTTCAAGTTATGGAAACATCGACCTATAGTAGCTGAACTTCAAGTTCAGTCTATTATTGTGATGAGAATCAAGTCATTGCAAGATCAAGACCTTGAATTGCAAGCTATTGTTTCCAAACTTCAGAGTAATCTTGATCTTGATTTCAAAGTCAACTCTGAATGACTCTTGTGTTTCTGTGATATGATCTATATACCAAGTGATGAATCCCTTCGTGATGACATTCTTAAGGATGCTCATTGTAGCCCTTTTTTTAGTTCATCCGGGGTCAGTGAAAATGTATAAGGACCTTCAAGAATTGTACTGGTGGCTTGGTATGAAGAAGGCTATTACGGAGTTTGTATCAAGGTGTCTTACGTGCCAATGAGTCAAAGCTGAGCATCGTGTTCCTACGGGATTAATGCAACCCATTAAACTTCTTCAATGGAAATGGGAAAGAATAACCATGAATTTTGTTAGTGGTTTACCGTTGACTCCATCTAAGCATGATGCCATTTGGGTCATCATTGATCGTTTTACCAAGTTAGCTCATTTCTTACCTGTTAGAATGGACTACAGTCTTCCTAAGTTAGCTAATTTGTATATCAAAGAAGTGTTCAAACTCCATAGAGTACCTAAGTCAGTCATCTCTGATCGAGACCCATGTTTTGCTTCACGGTTCTAGAAAGCATTACAAGGAGCTTTAGGCACTCAAGTCAATCTTAGTACAACTTTTTACCCCCAATCTAATAGCCAATCAGAAAAGGGTAATTCAGATATTGGAAGACATGCTTTATGCATGTGTCATTGACTTCGAAAGAACTTGGGAGAGGTCCCTAACTCTCATCGAGTTTGCTTACAATAATAGCTATCAATCATTTATTGGCATAATACCGAATGAAGCATTGTGTGGTAGGAAATGTAGAACACCATTATGTTGGTCTGAACTCAGTGAAGGCAAGATGTTGGGCCCTTACTTACTTCAAGAAACTTAAGAATGAGTTACCATCATTCATGATCATTTGAATGCCGCCTTTGACCAACAGAATGCCTATACTGATCTCAAAAGGAGAGATACACAGTTTGATGTTGGTGAGAAAGCATTCCTGAAAGTCTCCCTATGAAAGAAGATTCTTTATTTTGGTAATAAGGGGAAACTAAATCCTCGATTCATTAGTCCTTTTGAAGTTATTGAAAGAATTGGTCTTGTGGCTTACCGACTAGCTTTGCCTCAGGAGTTGAGCAATATTCATGATGTATTTCACATATCGATGCTCCGCAAGTACAGATCAGATCTATCTCATGTTATTAAGCCTGAATCAGTATAACTCTAACCCAATTTGACATATAAAGAGGAACCTGTGCAAGTATTGACAAAGGAAGTCAAAAGACTTCAAAACAAAAATGTTCCTCTGGTCAAAGTGCTTTAGAGAAGTCACAAGGTTGAAGAAGCTATGTGGGAATCAGAAGAGACCTGAGGAATCAATATCCATATCTCTTCAATTCAGGTAAAACTTCGATGATGAATTTTTATTAAGAGGGAGAGTTGTAACATCCCAAAACCAGGCCTGGTCGGAATTTAATTTTGGCAACCAGAAATCTTGCACTGAAAACTTCAATTATTGAGTTGACCTATGACCAATTGGTCAATTATCAGATTAGTGAGCCCCAATTAAGTATCGATATTGATCAAGGATTTCATTGTAAACTTTAAAAACTATTTTAGTGACCAAATTGAGAAAATTGAGAGTTTTGGGGAGTATAAGAAGTATAGGGTTGAGTGACAAATCTTGCGATTAGCCCTCCTCAATATTAGTCATCCTATACGTGGGCTTGTGGGGTGGAGTTACTTCATCCTAAGGGAAGCTAAACATTAAAAATTCAAGAGGAAAGAATTAATGTAAGTCTTACTGGTTAGTTGGAAGCTACCATCTTCATCATTTTCTTCTTTTATTTTTAAACAAGCAAGCACCTCTATTGGAAAGTATTTTGAGCTTTGAATTTCTTAAATTCTTGGTTCTAGGTTAAAGCTGTAGATTAGGTAAGTATTTTCCCTCAATTGATTCATCGATTCCATGAAAAAGTTCATGTTTAATTTCAAGTCTAAGAATCAAGGAACCCTAGAAGTTTTCTAGGGATATCATAGCCTATTTGTTATTATTTTTCATAGGTAATAAGTTGTTATGAATTCATTATCGATATTGAAATCCTTGTAATTCCTATTTCTATGTAGCTCAAGAAAATCAAGGTGAAGAATCACCAAATCCTTCTAATTCTACCAAGCTCAAGAATAAGGGAGTTGTCATCTGGGAGCCTCGAAAGTATCTGTGAGTATAGTCGGAGTCACGGGATTGGATAGGTTCCATTTTTGATTTCATTGATATTACTCATTGCATTTCTATTCATGAATTCAAGGTATGTTTACATCGAAACCTCATAGGAGGTACCATCGGTAAGCTTTGTAAGCATATTACATTGTCGAGTTGATTAATGAAGCATTACATTGACATTGTTATCATTGAAACATTGAAAATGACTATATTGATCAAGCTATATAATTATCGATATTGCCACCGTTATTGTTATTGTTACCATTATTGTTATTGTTATTGGTATTGTTATTGCTATTGATATTGGTTTAAGTATTGAAATCCTTGGATACAAATGGACATTGGATACAATTGACATGCCCTAGAATTCATGAGCCCATTGGTACGGAGTGGACTAGCGTCCTTGAGCTAATGATATATTTGGCGATGTTGGCAGGATGTGTTGATATTGGTCTTATTGGTGATGTTGAAGGATATTGACCACTTATTGTTGGCGATGTTGGTTGGAGTTCGCGTATCCACATTACATGTCGATCCAAGAAAAATATATAAGAATTTCAAGTATTGCTAAAACTTGACTTGAGATGCATTACATTGTTATACATGTCATTGTTGTCATTGAAATTCACATTGTTGTTATTGACTACTTCACTAGGCTAAGTAAGCCTAACGCATCTCATTTCCATGCATTTTCAGGTTAAAGGTTTGTTAGATCGATGATCGAAACAAGGACGTTTTTGGAAGCAAGTTACCAAGTTACATGTAATGTAAAATTTGTCCTTAAACTCTTAGAAATGTGTCATAGGGCCTAGACAAGTTAGTTTAGTCCCATTTTGTGTGTACATAATACTCACTAAGTTGAATGTACTAAAACATGGAATATGGTATGCTTACGGTTTTGATAGAATTGGTAAAATGACCCTAAATACACTAATAAGGGAAAACTGGGTAAATGGATTCATTTTGATGTAAAATTTGACACACAAGCAGATTTGATGTTTTTAAGCTTGCTGGTAAAATTTGGTAAACTTTAGTCTTGGTTAAGGCCTTCAAATTGGATAAAAACCAGACAAGTCTTGACATTATAGGCACATGCATACCGATACGGATGGTGTCGTACATGTACTGTAAGACATATTTTGGGTAAAATTAACCTAGGCATACCGGTACGGGTGATGTCGTATCGGTACAGTAATGCAACATTGATATAAGGCATAAAGGCGTATTGATACTGCTATAGGAGTATTGATACGCTAAATCAACATTAGAATTTTACTGTAGCACATGTATCGGTACGGGTGATGGCGTATCGATACCCATTAACGTCTCAATTTAGGAATTAGGGATTACGTAGTGGTACGGTATTGGCCCTGTATCGATACAAAAATACCGGATATGCGTACCTGTACAATACTTTGAATATCGATACATGATTTAGGTTCAAAAGAAAATATTCTTAAGGACATACCAGTACGGCCTCTCGAGTACTGGTACCAATACATGTAAGTTAAAAGGTTTGAAATTTTGGAAAAGTGGTTACTGATTCGAGTATGGGTTAATTTTAAATGTAAATGGATTCCAATCGTGAGAAATTTTCGATGCAAGGTAATCATGTATGGAATTCTACATTTGTAAGCTTAATTACCTACAAGTCCTTAAAATTTGCAAGATTTACAATTTAGTCCTTAAACTTGCATAAGTTGTTAAATAGTCCTTATCTTATAATTTTAGTAAGTTTGTATCGATCATAGTCAACCCATGCATTGAATCGAAGTTATTAATTTAGCAATTACGGTTCAAGTCATTGAAATTAGTCAACCGTTCATCGTATTGTTCACCGGTAACACTTTTTGACCCTTGTTCCTACTAGACCGGGAATGGGGTGTTACAAAGGAGACTTTCGGTAGCCAAAATTAACACATACTAAACTAGGCATATAATTGTTTCTCTCAGACAATTTAGAGCATAATTCGAAGATGTTTTCAATTTGAAGCTTCATCTTTAGAATAAATCAATATGTCATCAATGAATAATACTAAAAATTTATCCAGTTAAGGTCTAAAAATCTGGTTCATAAGATCCATGAATGCAGCATGGGCATTGGTTAGTCCAAAGGGCATCACTAGAAATTTGTAATGACCAAACCTTGTTCTAAAGGCTGTTGTACGTACATTACAATCTTTAACTTTCATTTGATAATACCCTGATTGAAGATCGATCTTGGAAAACACAGCCGCATCTTTCAACTGATCAAATAAATCTTCTATCCTCGAAAGAGGATACTTATTCTTGATGGTAAGTTTATTCAGCTGTAGGTAGTCAATGCATAAACGCATAGAGTCATCCTTTTTCTTGACAAAAAGTACCAGAGCTCTCCAGGGTGAGAAAGTCGGTCGGATAAAAACCTTGTCTTGCAATTCTTGTATTTGGGTCTTCAGCTCCTTGAGTTCAACTGGAGCCATTCTACATGGTGCAATGGAGACTAGGGTAACTCCTGGTTGCACTTATATCTCAAATTCCAATTCACGGGTTGGTGGTATACCCAAAAGTTTATCATGAAAAACATTCAAAAATTCATTTATAGTAACAATGTTCTCCGACTTTAGATCGTTATTAGTCTCACTCGTAGTGGCATATATTAATGATTTCCTTCTTTCACGTTTAGCATCCATTAAAGTGATACATTCCTTACCAAGCCCATGTAAGTAAAGTTTATTCTTTGAGCAATCTACCCAGCCCTGATGGTTACTAAGCCAATCAAGCCCCAATATCAAATCAAACTTTTGAAAAGGTAAGGCCATCAAATTGGCCAGAAATGGAATCCCTTAAATTACTAAGGGATAGTTCTTACAAACTAGGTTGATAGTCACACTATCACCTAGGGGATTCGAAGCTATGATTTTTGATGTTGTCGATTTAGGGTTTAATTTAAAAGTTTCAATAAATACAGTACTAATGAAAGAATGAGTTGACCCCGAATCAATCAATGCATAAAATAGATATGAAAATAATTCAACGATACCTACAATGATATCAGGATCGTCGTTTTCCTCCCTGCTCCTCACATGATACAACCGGGCAAGAGCCTTTGGTTCTTGCTTGTTCGATGCACCTGTAGAGCCACATGTCTTCTTAGAGGCTCCCGATAGGGTTTTTCTTGGTCCATTGCCGCTGAATGACTGGGTAGAAGATACGCTAGTAGTCGGTGCATTAGGTGCCATTAAAGAATTCAACAGGCAGTCTCTGATGAAATAACTTTGTTCTCCACAAGAATAACATGCTCTAGCTTGTTTACAACACTGACTAGCCAAATACTTTCTCTGGCAATAAGTTTATGTAGGATTTTGTGATTATTTACCTGACCCACCAGTACTTTCAATGGAAGTAGTCCTAGAAGCAGAATGAAGTATATTTTGAGGTTTTGCAATGTAACTAGATAACAAACCCAAAAGAAATAAGAAGAAATGTAACAATTTGCCAAACAGGTCGTTTATAAACATTTCTTAATTTTAATATTTATATTTTATTATTTTATAATTTCTAATACAATCAACTATCAGCTATAAACTAATGTAATCTGCTATCAGCTATCCGCTAATTGCCAAACAGGGCGTTTATAAACATTTCTTAATTTTTATATTTATATTTTATTATTTTATAATTTCTAATAAATTTAAATTTTTATATTAGTTTTTTGCTTTTCATAAATTTTTGAATATTTTATTTATTTTTATTATGTTTATTAGTTTTTAAAAAGTTAAAGAACATTTTGATTTTTTTAGAATTCCCCTTAACTTATTTTTAAAATTACCTAGGGGCAAATGATATTTTCACCAATTTGTTAATAGATTTTTTTATTTATTCCATTTGTAAAAGTTCAACTCGAAAACTAAATTTTTTATACAATTTTATTCAAAAACTAAATAAATTGATTAAATTAACTTGAAATTTAAACAAATTATATATCTAGTTTTAATATTTTTAAAATTTTAATAATCTCTTAAATTCTTATTTTATAGCTTAAATATTAAATAAGTTCCCAAACTTTCAATTAAAATTAATTATGTCTCTGAACTCGGCAAAAAATCAAATATGCCCTCGAAGTTGGTTAAAAAAATTAATTCATCCCCTCTGGCATGTCATCACCACAAGTGTATTGTCATGTCAGTACTGTAGACCGCCACATTAGCACTAGTAACTGCCACATCAGCAACGATCAATGTCGGTCAATGGGCAAAATTGATAAAATTCGTAAACTGGATGACCTAATTGACTATATTTTTCAGCGAGGAGCTAAATTGTTAATTTGAGTTGAAGTCTTCGAAAAAATATTTAACACCACATCATTTTCATCACAGCCCAAATGAGGAATGAGGGGTTTATGTCATTTTTTAGAAGGGTTAATTGAGAATTGTTTCGCTTGAGAAGATGAAATGAGGTCTACTATTTTGTTGGGAATGAGGAATGAGGGGTTTATGTCATTTTTTATAAGGGTTAATTGAGAATTGTTTTACTGGATTATGGTTTACGATATAGACCGAAGCTCGAGCCATCAAGAAGACAAAGATATAATAACCTTAACCTAAAAAGTTTTCTTAAACTCACGAAAAATTATTAAATTATTTTTAATTAAATGTAGAACTAAATTGAAAGATTCTGTAATTTATGGAGATTAAATATATTGATCTTTTTGAATTAGAACTAAATTGATTGAACGTAAAAATATAGAGGATTAAATGTACTATTATATAATTTTTTAATTGTCACGCCATCCATTTAATTACAGTTAACGGCTCAGTAATCATTTGTAAAAAATAAAGTTTAATGTTCATTATGTAACTTTTGAAAGTTCGATGACTATTTTGCTTTTTTAGTATAGTTTAGTGATCATTTGCGTACTTTACCCTTTTTTAATTAAGTAGAGATATATACATTCTCAAGTTAAATATCGATTTGAATATATACAAGATGTGACAATATATATATATAATTATTCAGAGCACAAGTGTGCAAAATAATTAATTAGTAAAGAAAAAAATTATTAATTAAAAACACGCTGACATAGGAAATAAATAAGATATTCCCACCACTTGCACCAGCTAGTTGGCACAACAACTCTTCATTTAAAAAGGATTTGATTCAATCTTTCCTTTTCTCCTAAACATTCTATAACAAAAGTATTTTATCTAATCAATGATGTAATTCACATCCAATCCACAATTGTTTTAATACAGACCCAGAATTTAGAGGTAGAAGACAAATTCATAAATAAATTAAAATTTTAAAAGAAATTATATAAGGGGACAAAGGTAATTTTTTTTCTGGTTTTAATCTCATAGAAGATTCATACAAGCAAACTGGTAAGTCCATGATATGTTAGATAGAAGAGGAAGAAGATGGAAGGAGGGAATGGACTGAAGGAATTGGTGTTACCAACCATGGCCATGGTTGCAGCAGAGACTTCCAGTGTAGTCCTTGGCATTCTGCTGAAAGCTGCTTATTTCAAAGGGCTGAGCTTCTTCGTCTTCATTGCCTACTGTTATATGTTAGGCACCCTTGTTTTCCTCCTTTTGGCCTCCCTCTTCAAGAGGTCGTTTTGGATACCGTTTCCAACATTAAATCTCTATCTTTTTTCATTAATTTGGTTTGGAAATTTTGGGTCTAACATATGTTCTGTGTTTGTCTGATGTTTTTGGTTTGCAGAAAAGCAGTGCTCCCTCCATTGAAGTTCCCTCTTTTTTCAAGAATCTTCCTTTTTGCACTTCTAGGGTATGGGTTTATTCTTCTTCTTCTTCTTTTTTGTTAATTTCGAATTTATCTGAGGGTTTAAATTGAACGTTATGAAACTTCAGTGACCAAAATAAGTTTAAGAGTAAAGTTTAGTGATGATTTACATAATTTACCCTTTATTTGATGATTGACAAAGGAAAACTCAGCTCTATGGTTTTCTTCATCTTTGGTGACAGGTCTTCAGCTCAAATAACTGCTTACAAAGGCTTGGAACTTAGTTCCCCAACTCTTTCTTCAGCCATTAGCAATATCATACCAGTTTTTACCTTCATACTTACTGTTTCCTTCAGGTTTTTAATTTTCTCCATGAATCCTGTTTTTGTTTCATGTTTTACGATCTTTATGTGCTTGAGATAAGTTCCCTTGGGAATACCAAGGTAAGATGACATATGCTCATTTGGTTTCCATTTCATATCCCTAAACACTCTATTATAGCCAAGTTAGCTATCTTACATAGACTACCTATAAAGGATAGATTGCCGTGTATGAGAATTGCTTCAGACACTCTATCATAGCTTGGAGTGCTTATATTTATCATATTTAGGAGGAGTGCAACCTCAGACAATTCAGGGGACTTCTCGTCCTATAGAAGAAATTGTTAATTGTATACATTGATATAGTTCGTATTCGATTTCATGAGATACAAATGATAGGGTAAATGTTCAGTTGAGTACCGATTGGGGGATCTTTTAGTTAGGTAGCCCTCTTACAGATTCTATACCCTCTTGTATTTGTCATCGACTATAGTAAAATTCTTTTTTTATGTCCGTGATATTTTTTTAGAGTTCTTCATGTAAAATCTCGGTGTTCTCAATTTTCTTTTCTTTTGTTTACCATTATATAAGTCTAACGCCCTGTTTTTGCACATGCAAGGGTGGAAAAAGTAGCCTTTAGAAGTTCAAGTACTCAAGCTAAGATCATTGGGACCATAACATCAATATTTGGTGCATTTGTGATTATTTTCTATAAGGGCCCCAAAGTAATTTCCTCTCTAACTTGGACATCATCATCATCTGCTTTACTTCAAAGGCCTATGGTGTTTATGTCATCTGAATCAAATTGGATTCTTGGTGGCTGGCTTCCTACTAGCTATTGCAAGTCTTCTTGTTTCATTTGGGTACATTATCCAGGTAAAACTTATGTTTCCAGGATCAATAAACATGTTAATCTAATCTTGTAATATGTTTTACATAGAACTGAACATGAATTTTCTTGAAAATTACAGTCTCAGATAATGAAGATCTACCCAGAAGAGATTACTGTAAATTTCTTCTACAACTTGGTTGGGACCATTATAGCTCTACCGATATGCTTACTTGGTGAGCCAAACTTGAGTTCATGGAGACTAAGTTCGAGTGTTGCCATCGTTACCGTCTTATACTCGGTAAGACCTCTAGTTATCCATTATAGTCTTTTATGCGTATCGGATATAAGAACGTATCTGATATGGGTGTTTTAGACTTATCTATGTTTCTGTCAACAATTTCTAGAGTAGGTGGTTAAAATATTCTAAGCAGGGGCGTATCCTTTTAAGGACGGAAAAAGTAGCCTTTAGAAGTTCAAGTACTCGAGTTGGAAAATGAAACCAAATCAAATCCAAGTTGGCATTTTAATGTCAAAGTTGACTACTAGATTTACAGAATGACTTAATTATAATGATACGATACTCATACTTAAATCCGACACTCGTTGTATGTTGAATTCGACACTCGTACTTAAATCCGAGCGACGAAACATAGAACTTTTGTTCAGTATCTGAATGTAGCTTTGTGGTTGCTACTTACTCGTTTAGGGACTTTTTGCGTTGCCCTTTACATTTCTCATACACATTTGGGGGGTACGCTTGAAAGGGCCTGTATTTGTTGCAAGCTTCAAGCCAATTCAGATTGTCATTGCAATTGTTACGAGTGCCATATTCTTTGGTGAAGCAGTCTTTCTTGGAAGGTACAAAATCAACTCTTCTTTTACTATTTCGACCTCTCTTCTTTTGCACAACTTATCTCAATAGTATCCGTTACGTTTGAATTTGTAATTTAAACCGGTGGGTCACATATGACATTTTTTTGATATTTTCCGTAATCTAAACCCTTAATGTGCTGAGAGCCATGAGATCATAGGTTGAGGGGAATATCACACACATCAGGTATTGTCTCCTGTCGAGTTCTGTCTTCGGACTCCGTCGATAGTCTTGTCTGTACCCTGAATCAAAGCTTAATTTTACAGTGCGATCGAAATCTTGATTTACAATTTTCGGTTTTCTTTGATATTTTGCAGTGTGATTGGATCCATATTTTTGTCTACGGGTCTGTATTGTGTCTTGTGGGGGAAAGCAAAAGAGGAAGAAGAAATGAAAGATGATGAATCTGGCTTAAGCACCATCAATGGGCGGGTCCCTTTGCTGCAAAGCCAAAAAAGTTGAATAAATGTAGCTGTTTTACCATGGTTCAATGCTTCATACTCATTGGTATGGTTAATGAGAACATTGTAGTTCTAGAATCGAATTCAAAGTCTATTTAATAATTCGATATTTTTCTCTACATTTTTCTACCTACACTTATTTCTAATTTAAGAATTGTTATTGGTTTGAATCATAAAATTATGAATAGAAACAAATTGTGTTAAGAGGGTCGTTTTCATAATAGACTTCTACAGTATTTGGTCCAGATTTATCAACTAATGAATCGGATACAGATAAAAATACCAAAAAGAATTTGTTGGCCCTACCAACCAACTTTTTCATATAACGATTTGGACTTTCAATATGAAAGTCCGATTTACTTTTGCGGACAAACGGATTTAGATATCTTAACTCATTATTCATTTAGGAGCACAATTCCGCTCCTCTACCCTAGGTAGGAACTTTTCAAAAAAAAATTGCATACATCTATCCAGCCACTTCCCTAAATATACTTTCAAGTCGAGTATGATATTTATTCTTTTTTTCTTGAATAGTTTTAAGGTGATTATAATGCAGCACTTGTTCATACTTTTTTTAACTCTTTGATGAAGCACTAAGGGTGTGTATGAACTGAGCTTGAACGAATATTATTGTTGTTGTACCTCCAAAAAAACTCTACCTCCGAAGAAAACACCTTCATCCCTGCACAACAGTCTAACATTACGGAGCCCAGAGCTCCTCCCTGAACATTTATACACCTCTAGACTCATCAGCTTCGGAGAAAACTGTGCTGAGCCAAGACAGTCATCAAGTTCGACTGAGCTTGCAACCTGACAGCCGATCTACCATCTGTCAGCCCTCAATATCCATCACTAGGCCTGGCACGGTCTCGTCAAACATCACTCCGTCTACAGCAACAAAGGGGTATAAATACCCCCAAGACCGAAGAAAAAGGGGACGAACCCTTCTACATCGACCACTTTCTCTCTCCTTTCATGTATGCCTTCGCTCGCCCTCTCTACACTATTTGCGGCTCTCGGCCCCAAGTCTACAAAGGGTGAACC